>CM042153.1:86017658-86020158 GCA_023376005.1 Doryteuthis pealeii
CATTCTTCCATCGGTGTTGCAGTACTTGGATCGTATTGGTCAAAAAAGTCATCAACAGCCGACATGACGTCATTTTATGAGCTTTTCAGTCTATTAACTTTCAGTCCATCCATATATATATATATATATATATATATATATATAAGTCGTCGTCGAGTGGCCTAAAGTAGGTATCAGCCAATCAGCGAGGGAGTCTATCCCCTTTTCAATTGCGCTAGACGGAGATTGTTTTCTAGCATCTGAGGTGGAGCGCCACACCTAAAATATATATAAGATGTATCAAAAAAATATCGATATTTTTAGTACTTCTTGACACACATTGTATTCTGAAGAAAAAAAACGTTCCATTCATTCCTCATTTCTGTCCTGGTAAATACAGCTTTAAACTTGGTACTTTATTGACACCCTGTATTGTATTCGGAAAAAAAAATAATGAATGAAACGTTATTTTTTCAGAATACAAGGTGTGTCAAAGTGTTTTAAAAATTTTGATATTTTTGACACACCTTGTATATTTACATACATAAATACATGCACACATACAGACACACACACTATCAGATAGAGTTTAACGTTATATCCAGGACATGAAAACTCTGTCACCGACATTTATGATAAAAAGGGTTGGGGCTTCCTCTAAGGACAATATGGATGAGAAAACCATATAGGTTCTAGGGATTGATGTGACCAGCCAATTGATCGACGGGGGATTCTCCGACCGCCCGTCTAGCCTAAGTAAGGACCAAAGTTGAGTATTGCATGTCATGGACTGCTTATCCACCAGGATTCCGTTCTTGAGCATCACGGGTCACCACCCATGACCAACAAGTAGCGCCATTATGGAGCTTCTTACCCCTATACAGAGGTGCAGTCGGTGTATTTTAAAGCCCCAGCCAACAGGGCTGAATATTTCATGTGAATATTTTATTGTCAAAATAGGTTTTATTTGTGAAATACATTTTTGAGTTTAATCCTGTTGTTTTCAATTTGAAGCATACCAAACAAATAATGTGCATTGACATTTGCGTGTGGGGGTGCTATGAATCCACCGGGAAGCCAAGGAGGCGCTAGAATTCCATTGGGAAGCGAAGGAGGCGCTAGGAATTCACTAAGAGGCCAAGGGGGCGCTAGGAATACATTGGGAAGCCAAGGAAGAGCTAGGAATCCATCGGCAAGCCAAGGGGGCGCTAGGATCCATCGGGATGCCAAGGGGCGCTAGGAATCCACTGGGAAGCCAGAGGTGCCAGGATCCATCGAGAAGCCAAGGGGTGCTAGGAATACACTGGGATGCCATGGGGCGCTAGGGTCCATTTAGAAGACAAGGGGCGCTATGATCCACCGAGAAGCCAAGGGGGCCTAGGATCCATCGAGAAGCCAAGGGGGCGCTAGGATCCATCGAGAAGCCAAGGGTGCGCTAGGATCCTTCGAGAAGCCAAGGGGTGCTAGGAATCCACTGGGAGGCCAGAGGTGCCAGGATCCATCGAGAAGCCAAGGGGCGCTAGGAATCCACTGGGATGGCTTGGGACACTAGGATCCATTTAGAAGACAAGTAGCGCTAGGATCTATCGAGAAGCCAAGGGGGCGCTAGGATCCATCGAGAAGCCAAGGGAGCGCTAGGATCCATCGAGAAGCCAAGGGGGCGCTAGAATCCATTGGGAGGCCAAGGGGCGCTAGGGTCCATCGAGAAGCCAAGGGGGCGCTAGGAATCCATCAGGAAGCCAAGAGGCTCTAGGAATCCATCGAAAAGCCAAGATATGATACATGGGGTATATAATGCATATATATATATATATATATATATATATATATATATATATATATGAGTAGCATAGGGATCTGTGTGGTAAAGTGGGGAGCTGAGGGTAGGTGTGGCGTTCCATGTCAGACTCAGAAACAATTTCTCTGGTCTAGTACTAGTGAAAAAGGGATATACTCACTCGATGTCTGACCGATACCGACAATTTGCCACTCCCTCGACTTTTCTTACTTTATATATATATGGGGTGTGTATATATGTGTGTTGGGCACCTCATGTAAGATAATAGTTAGCAATCTAGATTTACAAACCATTGTTAGTAAGTTCGATTCTCACTGGGTGCCTCTTACTCTTGGTCTTGTGCGGTATCTAAGCTACGCTTAATAAATAACTATATGTGTGCATATATATATATGTACGTTTGTATATATATATATATATATATATATATATATATATATATATATATATGGACATACTAAGATAGATAGACAGATAGATAGATAGATAGAAATGCATGAACTGTAATAGATAGATAGATACATAGATAGATAGATATTCTTTCTATACATAACTAAATATACTTAAAATCCATTTAGAATATTTCCTGTCTGAACACACATACATACACGCACACACACACACACGCACACTTACACAGACACGCACGCACACACACACACACGCACACTTACAGACAAATGATCCTTGGAATCTGATTACCTTAAATGAATAAGTAACAAA
>CM042153.1:86025158-86027658 GCA_023376005.1 Doryteuthis pealeii
ACCAGTCTAGGAGAGGGATAACTCTGAATTCAAATTTCCTGGGGTTAGTCGTTGATTGGGTTCGTGGCATTCCTTGATGCACCAATTATTTCCTATCGACTGTGCCAAAAAGTGTGGAATGGTCCTACACAAGCCTTCACCACAATAAACAAATCACTGTGTTGGTCGTTCACTGGATGAACATGCACTGGATGAACTCATGCGTCGAAAATCGACGAGAGAGTCCATTTATATATATATATATATATAATATATATATATATATATATACTAGGTGTGTCAAAAAGGTGTCGATACTACTTTTGTACTTTTTGACACACCTTGTATTCTGAAAGAATTAATGTTTTCATTCAAGTTGTGTACCTATTTTTATAGAATTAAAAAGTAATATTTTTGGCGATTATGTGTGTATGACATATTTTATAAAACTAGACAAACTTTAGAAATCCTTTTCTAGTTTTTCTTCGCTTAGTTTCATCTTTCTAATTTTCTTGACGTCCCGCCATATTTTATCCAGAACATAATTACAATAAAAAAAAAGGAAAAAAAAGGCTCTCCCCAAGGTCCTCTTTCATTTTCTTCATCGATTTCATTTTTTACTTATCTTTTTTAACAAAGATCCTGTCTCATCTAAAAACCTTCCAAGTTTGCGTCGGTTAAAAATATCTTCACGAATCATTTAATGATTAAAAATCTATTTTCGACGCAACTTCCCGCCGTTTATTTTCAATGATTTTTTTATTCTGGTGCAACTTTAGATATTTTTCTTGGTCCCCTCTCGATTTGATCCTATCTTTATTAATTTGTCTCGTTTTTTTTTTTTTTTTTTGGGGGGGTTTTTTTTTAGAGCGTTGTTGCTTTTTTTTTAATATATATGTTTGTTTTTAATTCTGCGCTGTCAAAAAATTGCCTCTGTTTCAGTCCTTCCCGCTTTTTTTCTCGTTCTTTCTCGTTTTGCCGAGATCCAATTCACTAATTGTTGTCTGATTTGTCAGTGTCTCCTTCTTCTTCTTCTTCTTCTTCTTCTTCTTCTTCTTCTTCTTCTTCTCATTACTGTTGTTTTACACTCCATTATTTTAACGAACTCGCTCGTTGTCTCGTCGCTGTCTAACCATCAATCCAACTGTTTAAACTTAGTATAGAGTTGACTATAAATAAAGATGCGTGACCTTTATTTAGATCATTTTTCCTTTTGTAAAACTAAATCTCTCTCTCTCTCTCTCTCTCTCTCTCTATATATATATATATATATATATATATATATATAGTTGTAGAAAATTTTTTTTCTCTCCACCATGGTTTCGGTTTTCAAGGTACACCTTCCTCGGGAGAAGTCAAAATTATTGGTAGCTAACTTTATATATATACTTGTTGTTCATAAGCGACGTTCTCCTGTGGAAGCCAACATATGGATATGCTAGTGTGCATCGCCCACCAAGGACCTACATTGACCAACTAGGCGAGGATGCTGGTTGCTGAGCGGAGGAGCTCCCAGGGACAATGAGTGATAGGGGAGATTGGCAAGAGATTGTTATGGATATCCATGCTGCTTGCGCGACATGATGATGATGATGATGATGATGATGATGATGATGATAAAGTGACTAAAATTGGTAATGTGATTGTTTTTAAATTTAATGTCTTTTTGATTGGAAGATGTTTACACACACACACACACACACACACACACACACACACACACACATATATATATATAATATATATATATATATATATATATATGTGTGTGTGTGTGAAAATAAAATGGAAAATAATCCGACAGTATGAATAAGATATAATGAAAAAACAAAAGATGTTTACAACTGAAATAGGCTCATCAGGAGAGAAACGGTTTGCACACTTCTCTCCTGATGAGCCTATTTCAGTTGTAAACATCTTTTGTTTTTTCATTATATCTTATTCATTATATTATATATATATATATATATATATATATATATATATAGTTACTCATCCGATAAAGATAAATTTTATATCTTAAGTTTTGCTAGTCTTACTTTGTCGTACTCGTAAAATCTACGATAATGAAGTAGAGAAGTTTAGATGTTGTATTACTAATCTCGGGAGGTCCTCTGCGCAGCATCCATTATCCGTACAGAGCTGCTTAATGTAGGCCTTTGCTGGGCAGCACGAGCTGGCATGCCCATTTGCTGTTTTCCACAGGAAAACGCCGCTTATGACATGTCTTGCTCACCTCACTCGAATGGTCTGTGTTAATTGGTGGCAAGTCGCTGTACAGCTGCTTTCTCGTAGGGTGTTGTGAATTTTTTACCAACATTTGTTTTAACTGTTTTAGAAAAGGGGGTGTAAACCAAATTATCTTTCTTTTTCTGTTTTTTTAATTAATTTGTATGGGGGTGTTATCTATATAATATATTTTTGGTTTTTACATGTAACCCACTTGTACACGATATGGCACAAGGCCGTTTTATGTGGGCACCACCCACAAGCCGAGACTCATGGGGTGGTAGGTAGAAAA
>CM042153.1:86032658-86037658 GCA_023376005.1 Doryteuthis pealeii
ATATCTACTGTATTTACCGCGTACCCCACTTGTACGGGTCAGGCACAAAGTCCCTATTAACGTGGGACCACCCACGGCCGAAGCTCGTGGAGTGGCAGGTGAAAAATTGCGTCGATCCCGTCGGCATTCCCCCTCAAGGGGGGCGCCTCAGGCACTGGGCAATAAACCCAGCCCTGCCCCTTTAAATCGAGGGGGCAGGTGTTGCCTGGGGGGATGGCCCCCTGGGATCGACGCTATTAACTAGTAAAGATCCAGGGCCGAAGCCACTGGACCCCCGGCGTTGACCATATCTACATACTAATAACATGCTATTGTATTTATATATACAAAAAATAGCGGTTTGCAGTGTGAACGGGAAGGCTAATTTGCATATTGATATTAAAAATGTGATTTTATTAAATATGTGCTTAGTATTATTGATTTCTAACTGTTTGGTTTTATTTTAATGAATATAAGCAAAAATCTCTCCCATGAATCTTAAATGAAATCCATTAACAAGAAAAAATAAGTGTAATTTTATTCTTTATTTCCTAATTTAACTAAATAGTTATATAAGTAAAATTCAGCAATGAAAGACGGCAGTGATGGAAGAGTAAGTTTCATTTGTATTTTTCTATTATAACCCCACTCTGTTTCAAATCTTTTTATCTGCATTCTTATTAGACTTTCTAATTTAATACGATATTTCATTACATTAAAACTTAAATACTTGCACCCGGAGGGTGCATATATTTGCTAGTTATTATAATGGTGATTGTTTGTTTTATGTCTGTAACCGAAACTATATTACTACTCTAGTCACAATTCCCTTACTTATTTACATCACAGTCTCTATGATTTTATTTTTTATTTAATACCACAATTATTTATAAAAATTGCTTTACATTATTGATATTGTTGGCCTTATCTACATACTAATAACATGCAATTGTATTTATATATACAACAAAATAGCTGTTTACAGTGTGAACGGGAAGGATAATTTGCATATTGATATTAAAACTTTGATTTTAATAAACATGGGCTTAGTATTATTGATTTCTAATTGTTGGGTTTTATTTTAATGAATATGAGCAAAAATTCCGGGATAAATCTGAACAGAAATTCATTATCAAGAAGAAATAACAGTAATTTTATTCTTTACTTCCTATTTTAACTAAATAGTTAAATTAGGAAAATTTAGCAATGAAAGACAGGAGTGATGGAAGAGTAAGCTTCAGTTGTTCTATTTTTCGATTATACCCCCCCCCCTATGTTTCAAATATTTTTATCTGCATTCTTAATTAGTTTAATTAGCCTTTCTAATTTAATATAATATCTTATTATATCAAACCATAAACACTTGGACCCGGCGTAGGGTGCATATATTTGCTAGTTGTGATAATGAAAGGTAACTTTGGTCATTGACCTGTTCAGAAAGATAGAACCTCGAGTCTCTCAAGAGAACGGATTACGCTGTAACCACTGATTCAAACACACCATACAAAAAAAAATTAATTGCTGTTATTCTTAAATATTTTTGCAGAATCAAAATATACCTCTGAGGCAATTTTCAAAAGGAAAAAAATATTTTAATATGATTATTGTTGTTGTTGTTGTTGTTGTTATTATTATTATTATTATTATTATTATTATTATTTTACTTCTTCTTCTTTTTCTTCTTTTAATTCTTCTTCTTTTTCTTCTTCCTATTGTATTTATCTTTTTAATTTTTCTTCTTCTTCTTCTTCTTCTTCTTCTTCTTCTTATTATTATTATTATTATTATTATTATTATTATTATTATCTTAATTCTTCTTTTATTTTTTTATTCTTCTTCTTTTTCTTCTTCTTATTGTATTTCTCTTTTTAATTTTTCTTCTTCTTCTTCTTCTTCTTCTTCTTCTTATTATTATTATTATTATTATTATTATTATTATTATTATTATTATTATTATCTTAATTCTTCTTCTTTTAATTTTTTAAATTCTTCTTCTTTTTCTTCTTCTTATTGTATTTCCCTTTTTAATTTTTTTTCTTCTTCTTCTTCTTCTTCATATTATTATTATTATTATTATTATTATTATTATTATTATTATTATTATTGTTCTTGTTCTTTTTCTTGTTCTTGTTCTTGTTGTTGCTCTTCCCAAATTGCAGTTTCATGAATTCATTCAAGGTAGAAATAAATAAATAAATAAATAATATTGCAACAAGAAGAAGAAGAAGAAGAAAAAAAAACATAAGTAGAACAAGATTGATGGAAATGAGAGTGTCACGTGGGACTTAAAATAGCATCGCGTTTTAAGGAAATCGGGAAAAAATCCATTTGACGTCACAAGATGCGTTTGGCGGGATTGTTGAAGTGGGAGGTTGGAAAAAGGGGGAAGGTAAGAGGAACAATATGAGAATGAACCCACGGGGCGGACAGTAATTGAATGTTACGTTTGTTTTTATTTTTTTTTTTTTTTTTCTTGGGGGATGGGGGGGGATCCTGAATAACAGGGTGAAGGAATATTTATTTTCAGTATCTGTATTCGGTCGAAAACGGTGTGAACGCAGAGAGAGAGAGAGTAGCCATTACAAAATATCGTCAATGGAAAAAAACGGGGGCGTTTTTTTTTTATAACTTGAGAAATCAATGCAGTTTTAAGAAAAATATCTAATTAGTTCTTCATTTATGACTAAGTTTATATCTCATCGAAAAGAAAGCGAAAAGGAATGGGATATTAGTGAAATAGATCACTAATTAGGACTGAGCCTATTCTAGTAGAGACCAACCCAAGCGGAATTTAACAGGTTTGAATTCAGAGTCTTCTTTCTCCTAGACTGGTTGCCTAACCAAGGTTAAAGAACCCAGTCCTGCCTACCATTTACCCATAGCTGGATGGAGGGTAGGATTCATATCTTTCCCGAGGGTATTAGCGCTAGGTGAAATGCAATTACCACGTACAGGATTTAAACCCGGGACAACGAGTCCATTTCCCATGACTTTAACCATTACACAACGCGCTTCCTGTCTTATATAATCCCTTGAGTGAGCCAGAGTTAGATTGCTAAAAAAGAGCGGGAAGTATCCTGATTGGATGGTTGTTTGGTTGGTTCTTTCCCCTACACACATTCTTTCTTTCTTTCTTATTATATTTTTCTGTGTAACATATCCCTTTTCTTTCCTTTCTTTCTTTATAATAAAAACAAAATGGTCCATTATTTAGCTGAGGTGATGACATTCATATGAAATAAGAATTCGGTGGATAATCAACATTTGATAATCAGGATTTACATTTTTGCATTTTGTATTGGACGATTCTGAAAAAGAGCGGGAAGTATCCTGATTGGATGGTTGGTTGGTTGGTTGGATTTTACGGCATGTCAACCACTGCTGGATTATTTTATGCCGAAGACGTTTTGTTTTATTCATTCTTGAATCCTAAGAGTATAAGCGCTATATGAAATGCAAACAGCCTCGCCCAGGATTTGAATACGTTTTGACGTATCCATTTCCTACGACGGAGAATTTGGATGTGTTCAAAGAAAGAATCGAACACATCCAAATGCTCTGTATTCAGCCCGTTTCATTTTCAAATATCAAAATAATTTGCCCTGAAGAAGACCGGATTTTTTATGTATACTTAATTTTTTTATGTTTCTCTATTATTATCATCTTATTTCATTTTGTATTTAGAATAATACTAAAGAGAATACAATTTATACAAGAACAAATCCTTGGTCAAAACACGTGTCGGCATTTCAATAGATAATTTTTATCCATACAACATTTCCTTTCGTTTATATTTCAACATAATTGTCGGATTCATTTCCATTTTTCTCACTTTCCATTTTTCTCTCTCTCACACACACACACACACACATATATATATATATATATATATATATATATATATATATATATATATATATATATATATATATATACCAAATCCTCTGCACGAGCAAGATGTGACACAATGTTAACGTTTTTAAGCGGAGTTTAACAGGTTTGAATTCAGTGTTTTCCTTCTCCTAGATCAGTTGCCGTATCAAAGTTGAAAAGCCTAGTCCAGCCTACTATTTAGCCACAGTTAGAGGGAGAAGTGTGGGATTCATACCTTTCTCAATGGTATTAGCGCTATGTGAAATGCAACTAGTCTCGTCTATGATTTGAACTCGTGTAACCATGTCTATTTCCTGGACGACAACCATTACGCAACAGGCATCTCCAGAAACTATATATATATATATTATATGTGTGTGTGTGTGTGTGTGTGTGTGTGTGTGTAAAAATCAATTTTTTGAAAGATATTGCCTGAAGGTTGGTAAAAATTAAATGAATGAAATAACACGTTTAATATTTTTATAAAATAAATTACTTACTTAAAAAGCATCATATTCACTCCACTCTACTGAGATATTTGTTGTTGTTTTTTTACGACGGTTAGGACCTCTTAAAAAAGTTTCTAATAATTTCTGTTTTGATTATTTAGACTCTTATCTTTATCAAAAATTTTTTTAAATCGTACGCGTAAAATATATTTTGTTCGCATTTCATAGAATAAAATCAGATGTGGGGGAGTTGATCTAGTAAAAAAAAAATATTTAAAAAAAAAACTATTTTGAACATAAATTCATCTAAAGGTGTATAAGTATAAAAAAATTTTCGAATTAAAAAAAAAAGAAATACTGTGACGTAGTTTTGGTTACAGACAAAAAGAGATCGAATGTCCATTATAAATAGATATATGATCTTACCTGGAGGTGATGTGTGTATATCAAATGAACCAAAAAGACAATGAATGTCAGTTGTGTGAAAAGCCTCTGAATACTTCGATAGGTTTACGCGATCTTTTATCCCAAGTCTTTTGTCAGTTGGAGAAAAAAAAAAGTTTTTTCATCGACTCTCACGAAACGGTAACTTTGATGAGTTGTATTGGCCAATTGTCCAGCCAGGTCTGTGGGTCGGGTGGGACTCAGACGAGCGTCGGGATAGAAAATGGTAGTAAGGTAGACGTTAAGGTCTTCCAG
>CM042153.1:86042658-86045440 GCA_023376005.1 Doryteuthis pealeii
AGATGATTTTTAGTTCTTTTTTAAAATTATAAATCTAACCCCTAACCCTAACCCCTAACAAACAACCAAATATTGACGGTGTAACTGAAAAACATGTCCTTTCTTAATCAAGATCAAAAAGGAGTGCCTAAAGGTAATATGGTCCAACTCATTTTTTGCCTAAAGGTAATATGGTCCAACTCATTTTTTCTAATTAATCCATAGATGGGACCCTAACAGGTACTACCACGACGGGTCAGCGTGGACCTGGGAGTACTTTGACGAATGGGTATCCCCCATTTCTCAGAGCTCCGGAATTAGAACTTCACCATTAGATAAACGTTTTACCTACACAGGACACTAATACTCTCAGCCACTACCTTCCAGCACATCTATACATATATAAAAGGCAGTTGTGTGAATCTGTATGTCCGGAGGAAACTTCGAAAATAAAACAATTAACGACAAAGTAAATATATATCCACATTAAAAATCACCAGGGCTTGGTTTTTGAGCAAAAAATAATAGAGATTTGATTTATATTCGTGAAGATAATTAAAAAATCAAAAATTAAATGATAACAGCATAGATTTTTTTTCGTTCATATTTTATATAGTAGACATTAACATTTCTTTTCAGAGTAGTCGGTTCAATGCAAGGTTTTTTTGTTTTGTTTTTACATAGGGATTTAAATGGGGCATCCTACGAGGATTCAACTCACAATTCAGTAATAATGGATCTGCGGGACTAAATTTTAAAAATCCGCCCAACCCAGGCGACGCTGGGTAGCTGCTGCTAGTATAGAATAAAAAGGCGTCGGGTTTGCCATAAGGGTAATAAAAAAAATGTTGACATAAATGTACAATGAACACAATTCCCTAACCTCTCGTCATAAAATAACCGTTCAATTACCGTTAAAGTCCATTAATCAATTTAAAGCTAAGATGAACTTTGAGAAAAAGAATGAAATTTGATGGTGTAAAAAAGGAAACAATGAAATTTCCAGTATTGATTTATCAATTAATGAATTTTATGATGCATCAGTTATTTTATTTCAAAACTTTTAAAAAGCAAACAAAAATCACATTACCTCGTTTTGCAATCTTCATGTTTATGATAATCAATGGACTTACCTAAAAAAGAAAGACAAAAAGTTTTTGTTAATTTCATAAATCACAAGTTAAAAGTAAATCAAATATATTTTCATTTATAAATGAAACTGTTGGATTATTTTGATATATAAGGTATGCCACAATACACCACTTAAATTTATAGACTAAGTGAGGTCACGTGGTTTAAATCTCAGCCAATCAACAGCACGAATGTGGGGCTGGTTGACTACTTAAGCACTGATACTGAGAGACGTTCATTTGCAATCGTTGACGAAGGACTTACAATACTGAGGAGCACCAAGGAACAACCAAAGGATTATTCACCAAGGATTTCCGCGGTACAAGCGCTCTTGCTTGAAGCCTAAAGAATGGCCCCCTAAAATCGTAACAGATACATTGTCTCCTATATTAACTTTCTACAAAGATTTTCTTTCGTCTCTTTCTATTTAATCCGTCGATAGAACCAGAACCTGTTCCGAGTGGACCTGGAGTAATGATGATGAAGGGGTACTTCCACATTCCTCGAACTCCAGAACTGGACTTCACAATCAGATAGAGTTAACGTCAATACCCAAGACAATAAGATCCTCAGCCCCGCCTTCTAGCACATATGAGATAAAGGAGCTTGCATAAGGGCAATAGGGTTGGGGAAATCATATAGGTTTGGGCTCTCAACACAAAGCAAAAAAATCGACCGAGTCACAAAATCGGGATTTTGAAAATTCGCAAGTTGGGTCTCTCATAAAACAAGGTACCACTGTGTGTATATAAGTAAGTCATCGAGTTGGCCTAGATAATCGACGGGGTGGCCTAATGGTATCAGCCAGACAGCGAGGGAGTCTATCCCCTTCAACCAGCGCCAGACCAAGAAGATTGTTTTTAGCGTTTTGAGACGGAGCACATCACCCCACTTTACCGTACAGATCCTGTGCTACTTATACGCTGAGTTTGGCGAGGGCCGGAATCGAACCCAGAGGTTTCTGTCGGACGCTTCTACCGACTGAGCTAAACCGGCACACGTATATATGCAAACGAATGAAGCAACATCACTGCAAGATGAGGCCACGGCATTGATATGCATTTGTGGGGGTGACAGCAGCATAATTTACAATCCTTTTATTTCCCTGCCCTCCCAGCCACCACCACAGCCATTAAACTCGAATCTAAATCTTCAAAACTAGGTCACGTGTCTAATAGTCGATTGGTTACCCCTGCCCTCTTCTTTTATTGATTAGTAATCGATAACGATAACGTGGGGTGAAGATCGACGCTGGGGAGATACGATCATCCGCTCCTACCCTGACAGTCATGTTTGTTTTTTTTTTTTGTTTTTCTTTTTCTTAGTTGTGAATATTTTCCTGTCTGTGTTTACGACTCAAAAAGAGCGTCAACGAAAAATAAGTGAATCTCTCAAATTTAAAAAAAAAAAAAAAAAAAAAAAAAAAAAGGAATTTAAGAAGAATCACAGAAAATTATGGAAAGGAAATAAAAAAATAATTTTCCATTGATTTATTTATTTATTTATTCATTTATTATTTATTTTTACATCCCGTCGATAATGAAATCTTATTTATTTATTTATTCATTTATTTTTTTACTAGAAGTGGCTACCCGGCGTCGCCTGGGTAGAGGGGGGATATTTTTTTAAGTTAGTCTCACAGATCCATTATTACTGAATTGTGAGTTGGAAT
>CM042153.1:86050540-86070540 GCA_023376005.1 Doryteuthis pealeii
GTGTTATATTTACCAAGCCCCTCCACACGAGCAGGATGCGACACAAGGTCAATTACTTAAGCGGAATTCAACAGGTTTGAATCAGAATTTTCCTTCTCCTAGACCGGTTGCCTAACCAAGGTTAAAGAGCCCAGTCTGCCCTACTATCTATCCATACCTGGAGGGAGAGTAGGATTCATACCTTTCCAAGGATATTAGCGCTAAGTGAAATGCAATTACCACATGCAGGATTTGAACTCGGGACGACGAAGCCATTTCAATGACTTTAACCGTTACACCACGCGAGAGGTATAAGAGAGAAAGAGAGGGGGAGGGAAGAGAGAGAGAGAGAGTAGGAGGCATATGGTTCTCAATTGCATCTAATCTTCTTTCTGGTTCTATACATGACTAAAAGACTTTGTTCACAACTGAATGGAAAAGAAGTCGACCACGGCCGATGCACGTTCAGAAATGATTGATTTTACGAAAATCCTTCCTTCATTTACGCTATATTTCCAACAGAATGTGTTTTCTAGCGTCTAGCTAAAGTTTCGAACTATAAAGGTTGTTCCTCTGAATGTTTAAGGCTTGATGTTAGTATTATCTGCGTTATTCGGACTATTGTCCTCATCTTCATTGTTATTTCTACAACGTTTCGGCCAATATGCTCTCCGGCCTTTTTCAGGTATTTTTGTCGGACTCGGGAACCTTCTCGGAGTCGGGAACTTTCTTTTCGAACTTGGGAGTCGAGAACGTCTCCCGAGTCCAACAAGAAATACCTGAAGAAGGCCAGAGGGCACATCGGCCGAAACGTTGTACAGATAACAATGAAGATGAGGACAATAGTCCGAATAACGCAGATAATATAAATGTTGTCTTGTTATATTTATCTCGTACCCCACATTGTACGGGTTAGGCACAAGGTCCTTTTAATGTGGAACCACCCACGAACCAAAGCTCATGGGAAGCGGCGGCAAAATTGCGTTGACTCGGCCGGCATTACTCCTCAAGGGAGTGCCTCTGGCACCGGGCAATAAACCTAGCCCTGCCCCCTTTAAATCGATGGGCACGTGTTGCTTGAGGAAACCAGAGTTTGTTGTCTTGAATCTTTGTAGTTTTGGTAACCACAACTCGTCGCTAGCATTTTTAGTTTAGTTTGAACGAACCCGGACACTTTGATGTTTAAGCCCGTGTCTTACATAATTTACAATTAAGCACATATCCTCCAAAAGTAATGAATAGGTAGCCTAATATTCATATGGTAGCCTGATATTTCCTTCGGCGTTAATTAAGCACATTCATCAGAATGTGGTAAATTAACGCCTGAAGATCTGAAACATGTGTCGCTAATAAAAATAATATTCTTTTTTAAAGACATAATCCATTTTGCGAACCTCTTCTTTATAATATATATATATTATATATATTATGTGTGTGTTGTGTTGGTGTGTGGTGTGTGTGTGTGTGTGTGCATTATATCATGATTGATATCTGTTCACCTGAACCAAAAAGATAAACAAATCTGACAATAAAAAAATAAGAGAAAAAGCAGATGCCATTTATTTACCAAGCAATAAGCAACTATTTTTTTTATTTTGTTTTATTTTACTTATTTATTTATCTATTTATTTTGTTTTTTTTGAAAGACGCAATTTCTGGATTCAATCCAAAAAAAAAGTTTTGTCTTACAATTTGCCACAAATCTTGCGAAATATTCGGAGTCATAAAGGCTCGGCGGCGTTATCCATATTGGCAGCCGATTAAAACAAAGAGTTAGGAAAGCAAACAAACAAAAAAAAAGAAAAAAAAAGAAAGAAAGAAGAATAGAAAGAAAAAAAGGCAAAAAGGATCCGGTTAAGAATAATTCCCAGCCAAGGTTAAAATAATTAAAGTTTATTTCTATAGCGCATAACATTCATTTTCTATTTTTTTTTTTTTTTTCATTTCAAAAAAAGAAGACACCATAGTTTTTATACACACACACACACACACACACACACACACATATATATATGCTAATAGGACAGACGTAATAGGCCTGATTAATGACTTTTAGCGACATACAGAGCTAATTGATTTTTCATTAATTTAATTTAGGCGCATATATGTCAAATGAGGCTATCCCGCCTAAATTAATTAATTATTTATTTAATTAATTTTAAAATTAGTAGACTTCAATGCACATATCTCCAAAATATATAATATATATATAATAAGTAAAGTCGTCAGGGTGGCCAAAAGTCGTATCAGCCAATCAGCGAGAGTTATCCCTTTTTCACTAGCGCTAGACCAAGGAGATTGTTTTTGGTCTGCATGGAGCGCCACACCTACCATCAGGCCTTACTTTACCGCACAGATCCCTGTGCTCTCATACACCGAGTTGGCGAGGGCCGGTATCGAACTAGGAACCTTGTGCGTTTTCGAGCCGAACGTTCTACCGACTGAGCTAAACGGCATATATATATATATATATATATTATATAGAGAGAGAGAGAGAGAGAAGAGAGAGATAAAAGACAAACACACACACACGCGCGCGTATACACATAAACACGTTTGTGTATACAGACAATTATGAGATATGCACCACACACACACACATAAACACAATACACAAGACATACACACACGACACAACACACACAATGAGTGTCACGTGTGCGCATACAATCATGAATATACGCACGCACACACACACACACACATAAACATACATACTCAAACACACATACACACAAACACGCACACACACAGAGGCCTCGTCTGTGCATATAGACAATCATACAGATATGTACACAATACACACACACACATAACACATAAACACACACAAAGAGTCACTATGTGCATGCAATCAAAATACACGCAGGCAAAACACACACATATAAACATACATACGCAAACACACACACAAACCTACAGATAAAGACGCTCCAATACATGTGCATATATACACGCACTTTATAGACTTGATGTCTAACTCTAAGGAGATTATGATAT
The DNA here is from genome assembly GCA_023376005.1 of Doryteuthis pealeii. Classification (NCBI taxonomy): domain Eukaryota; kingdom Metazoa; phylum Mollusca; class Cephalopoda; order Myopsida; family Loliginidae; genus Doryteuthis; species Doryteuthis pealeii. The sequence goes on from CM042153.1 coordinate 86,053,520, forward strand.
GCTGAATCCCATGCCATATAGGAGTGAGGGGGAATTGAAAGCGCAGACTCCCAGCTAAATCGGCTCTAGATTTGATCCCCGACAATATCAAGATACCATATACTGATGTGAAACCTAAAATTAATAGATTCCTTCATACAAAATGGCAACAACATGGAATAACCATATCCACAATAAACTCTTCCTAATCAAACCCATTTTTGGGAGGCCTGGAGACCAACTTTAAGGAAGTCTAGAAAGGAACAAGTCATTGTGTCCCGATTACGCATTTGTCATACAAACTAACACACTCCTATATACTCAAACTTTGAACAACAACCACAATGTGGAACATGTCAAACACCTTTGACAGTTAACACTTATTCATGGAATGCAACATACATAATCCCCAATAATGCTAACACATTGATAAAAACCAATTACTCAAAAGTATAAATATAAATACACGATATGTATAACTTACTAACCGTTAGGCATGACATAAACCCAGACGGGTTGATATGCCGTTAAAATCAATAAACAAATAAACAAAAATTTATTGGAGCTCAATGACATTGATCATTTCTTAGGATTTTACGGAATATTTTGCAACGGGAAATTTATTTTATTTTATTTATTTATTTTATTTTATTGTTTTTTGTTGTTTTTTTAAACTTTTTTCTTCTTTTTTTTGCACTGAATAAAAGAGGACAGAAGTCTTTACCACATTATATATGCATATACAAAAGAGGACCTGAAAAGTTCTCGATCAGACAAAGAAGCATTTATTTTTTTATTAATATTTTCAGGGATTAAAAATAGCTGAGAACTGGTGAGACACTATTAAACTGTGAGTTGATTAAAATGTTATACTCTTCCTGGTCAGAACTTTTCATCTGGATATATACCAGAGAGACAGAGAGAACTTTCAAAGAAAGAAAGACTTAAAAAACCATCATCCTGTTATGATATTTATTTCGACCAGAAATAAAAATGATTCTAGCCACACATTTGTAAAAAAACTGTTCTGATGAGGTTTGAATATTTTGAGTTGCTGGTTGAAATAAATCTTATAACAGGGTACGGTTTAAGTTTGTCTTCTTTGAATGTTGAATATTGCTCTATATATAATTTGATTTTAATTATTAATTATTATATTTGAGCTCACTTAGGGATTTATAGAATCCTTGAATGAAGTATATATGATTGCACCTTCAAGAGTATTAAGTGTGGTTATACAGTGAGATTTCGATGATCCCAACGAGAATCCTCGTCTTGCTTACCAGTCATTTCGATTACCTTACACGCAAACAGCACACACGACACACACACACACACACACACACACACACCCTAATATATATATATATAATATATATATATATATATATATCCCAAGTTTTCCTTCTCCGAGACTGGTTGCTCTCCAAGGCTAAAGAATCCAGTCTACAAAATTATTTAAGAGATGGATGCATATCTTTCCAGCGGGCATTAGCACGAAATAAACTCAATCTCGTCCAGGGTTACAACCAGTGTCACCGATGCTATATTCAACGATAACCGTTACTACCCCTCTCTCTCTCTCGTCTCTCTCTCTCTCTCTCTCTCTCTCTCTCTCTCTCTCTCTCTCTCTCTCTCTCTGCGTATGTGCATATGAGACAGTGAGAGTGTAAGAGAGAGAGAGAAAGAGAGAGAGAGAGTGTCTATTGTTATAGTTTGTAATCAAGATTTAAGCATATTGTTCTAAAATTAAAATTAGTAACATGGCAAAATAATCCCGTTTCAATACAAAAGGAAGTCTTATCAACTTTTGATAATCTCGAAATATACGGCGTAATTAAAAGTCGATTCATTTTTTTAATGAAAATTCGATTATTCAACACTGATATATATATATATATATATATATATATATATATATATATATATATATATATATATGAGATTATTTTAGTATAAGTCTATCCCCTTTTCACTAAATATATAAATAATTATGTGTATGTATATATATACATGTGTGTGTGTGTGTGGAGTGTACAGTATGTACGTGAGTTATTACGGCATCTTATAGATTTAAGAAAACCGTTCTTACCCATTTGAAGATCTTATTAAAATATATATTAGAAAGGAGAAATATGGATAAAAATAGCTTTTTATTCTCTTTTTGTAGGGTATTGTCTCATATGTATATATATATATATATATATATATATATATATATATATATATATATATATGGTGTTGTCTCAGAATCTCCGTACTCTTCTAGTAAGTATATATATTTGAGATTATTTTGGTATATGTATCCGTTTGTTGGGAGTACATATATCAGGTTTGGGCATTTGTATGAAGCATTAAAGAAAGAAATATTCAAGAAATAAATATCAGAAACTCGGTTGTTTTTTAGAGTTTCGTTTATTTAGTAGTAGTGGTAAAATTTCAGGATTATAATGTCTCCCTTCTGAAAATTTACCATTATTAAATAAACGAAACTCAACTAAAAAAGAACCGAGTTTCTGATATTTATTTCTTGAATGCTTCATACAAATGCCAAACCTGATATATGTACCTCCAACAAACGGATACATATACCAAAATAATCCCAAATATATATACTTACTAGAAGCATACGGAAATTCTGGGACAGCAGTATATATATATATATATATATATATATATATATATATATATATATGAAACAATACCCTACAAAAAAAGAATAAAAGCTGTTTTTGTCCATATTTATCCTATCTAATGTATATTTTAATAAGATCTACAAATGAGTAAGAACGGGTTTCTTGAATCTACAAGATGCCGTAATAACTCACGTACATACACTCACGTACATACACTCATGTACATACACATACACACATACACACACACACACATATATATATATATAATTATTTATATATCTAGTGAAAAGAGGATAGACTCCCTCACTTTCTGGCTGACACCGACTTTAGGCCACCCCGACGACTCTACTCACTTTTACACATACAGTCATAATTCGTAGGCAATACGAATTATATAACATCTCTGTGTGTTCGCATGTGTGAGTTTGCGTATAAATGAATGTGTATGTGTGCGTATGTGTGGTATCCAATTACCACCTTAAAATTGGCATTCGTTCTGTCAAAGTTCCCTTCCAGCACAACACACACACACACACACACACACACATACGAAAGAAAAATTGTAGAATCTAGCACCATCTCCATTTTCAATACAATCAAACAGAGACCCGAATTTTTCATTCTATCGCCTTACCTGTCCAAGGTTGTTCTCAAGAATTATAAAATTCCCTACATCTGACAATATCTCATTTTATTTTCTACATATTAACTCTCCTCATTTATTACTGAATGACCACCAACAATTTTTCTCAGATCACACACTTATTTAGTAACATGATAATTTCCATTTGATCTCTCAACACAAACAGATTATCACACTTTACCTATTTAACCAACATTTTTCAACAATAATAATATATTTTTGATAATAATAATATATAACAATATTTCCCCTCAAACCCCCACACATTTATACTCCCTATTGACACCATTCGTTTTTTTTTCACCACCCTCATACTTTCATATGTTTCCAGAAAAAAACCTCCATAATAAAACTCACCCCATATGTATCATATATGCAAATGTACAAGATTACACACATATATATATATATGTGTGTGTGTGCATTCGTTCGGTCAAAGTGCCCTTTCTACACACACACACACACACACACACACACACACATATATATATATATATATATATATATATATATATTTATGGGGGTCGACGGATAGGAAATAATATTTTCCGCTAGCGTTGGCAGTTTGAGAATTAGAATACCTGGTGATTGCCCGGATGTCTGTTTCAGAAAGGTTTGACGATAGATCACAGCGTGAAACAACGTGTAACAGGAAAATTTGATTCGGCGGCTGCTATCGCACGAGCAAAAGGAATCTCGTGCCGAAGTTGCGCATTAGTTGATTGAAACATCACACGATAACAGAAGATGAGCCATGATTCTACGGCTATGACCCTTGAGCAAGTCTCTCAATGGAAATACACCGATGTCTCCAAAGATGACGCCACAAATTCGGAACAACTTCAAGGTCAAACAGATGTTGTTTATCCCAAATTCGCTCCTACATTATTAGAGTGTATATATATATTATATATATATATATATATATATATATATTATTATTATTATTATTATTATTATTATTATAGTGTGTACAGAAATAACCTACTCGAATTTCACCACAAGGATCTTCAGTGTTAAATCCACTGAATTAATCAAGATATTAATATCTTGATTAATTCAGTGGATTCAACCCTGAAGATCCTTATGGTGAAACTCGAGTAGGGTATTTATATATATATACACTATAATAATAAATCGACTCTACTTACGTATTTAGCACTTTAAATTTGTTATAACGCTCACTTATCCGAGTAACACTTATACCAACCAAATATTGAGACCAACCCATTATTTTTACGGTTAAGTTATTCTCTTTACATATAGTGTTCGCCTGGGAACCACAAGGTTCCTGTTTCGATACCGACCCTCGCCAACTCAGCGTATGAGTAGCACAGTGATCTGTGCAGTAAAGTGAGACACTGATAGAAGATGTTGCGCCCCGCCTCAGACGCTAAAGACAATCTCCTTGGTCTAGCGAGAGTGAAAGGAGGATAGACTCCCTCGCTGTCTGGTTTTACCGTCTTTAGGCCACACCGACAACTTTCACTAGAGCTAGACCAATGAGATTGCGTCTGAGGTGGAGCGCCACACCTATCATCAGCTCCTTACTTTACCGCACAGATCCCTGTGCTACTCATACACTGAGTTGGCGAGGGTCAGTATCGAACTAGGAACCTTGTGGTTTCTAGGCGAACGCTCTACCAACTGAGCTAACCCGGCACCTTATGCAAAACATATATAAAATGACAATGAAACTACCACACATATATGCGTAGACCATGAAATTAGGTAGCGGGCAGAATCTCTCTCTCTCTCTCTCTCTCTCTCTCTCTCTCTCTCTCTCTCTCTCTCTCTCTCTCTCTCTCTCTCTCTCTCTACTGTCCCATACTAAGGGTTGAAAGTCAGCCTGCTAGTAGCAAAACCGGATGGACGAGTTTATAGTGGTGAGGGAATTAGACGGTTGATTAAAAGCGAGGGTCAGTTGGCTTGGACACGAGGATGGACGAAGGTATTATGGGATGGGCCTGCCAGACAGGTGGGTCTCCCTTGGGTCGAAATTCCCGATGACAGAAATAAGATATATGGTAATCAGAAATACATCCGGAAACTGGGTAAAATCACGGAAAGAGAACAGGTTAAATATCGGCAGAAAATACTTCGTTCAATCAAAAAAAAATGAATGATAGAAAATGAAATCAGTATTGAAGAAGTGGCTCAAAGAACAATGAACAGAATTTTACGGTGCAGAGATACATGCTCTCATTCGAGGGTGGAACATTGCGATTCAGAGAAACGGTGACTATGTGAAGAAGTAGGGATGTGATCCACAGAGGAGCAGCTTTATTTTGATGTATGATATATGTTTATGTGTTTGTAATTATACCTGTGCTAAACAAAATGGCATTACTTTTTGACTCACCCACCTCGTAGCCTCGTTCAATAACATCGCGCCAGGAAAATACTTCGTCCAATAAAAAAAAATGAATTATAGTACACTATAATGTTTTTCTTGTTTTCTGAATACTTATTTAGTTAAGTAAGAAGTAAATAATTCGTATTGAAGTGTCTTTGATTACATCCGGGATATCCCTCGATAAATTCCGTTTCCGCTGGCACCAAAAAAGGTACTGCTCAAAAAGAGTTGAAGTAAAATTCCGTACAACATTCTATTTTCTAATAAAATCCACCAAGTAAGACTTTGAAGAACACCTTATATTTTTAAAGAGGTTGGTTGGGTTTTACGGCATGCCAACCACAGTGGGTCATTTTATGCCGAAAACGTTTTTGTTTTATTCATTCTTGATGAATAATCAGTTTGTTTTAAACACATTTTCTATTTAACCTATATATGGGACACTAACCGGTACTACCACTGCGGGTCTGAGTGGACCTGAGAGTAATGCTGATAAGGGGATGCTCCACATACCCCACACATCCAGAACTGGAACATCACCATCAGATAGAGTTTAACATCATACCCAGTACATGAAGACCCTCAGCCACTTTCTTCTAGCACATATATGATAAAAAGGGTTGGGGCTTCCCAATAGGGTTGGTGAAAATCATATAGGTGCTAGGGCTTGACATGACCAGCCGATTGATAGAAGGTGGTCCCTCTGACAGCCCGTCTAGACTAAGTAAGGATCAAAGTAGAGTGTTTGCATATCATTGACTGCTCATCCACCAGGATTCCACCCTTAAGCATCACGAGTAACCACCCACGTTCAACAGTTGGCCTCATTGGGGAGTCTTACCACTCTGTAGAGGTGCAGTCGGTGTAATCTAAAGCCTCAGCCACTAACAATGGTCTGCAAATCTAACTTCCTAACCACTACACCAATATCTGTGTATAAACAGTTGGCACCGACACCAGTGATCTGATCAAGATGGAACTTTACACACATATTAAGCTAAAATTCAGGAACAGGACTGGCCGGTTGGATTTTAATAAGAATCAATAATAGAATAATTTGGAGATATATTTACAATAGAGGAAGAAAGAGAAGACTTTTCAGTGAGAGGGGGTTAGAGGAGACTACTACTACTACTACTACTACTACTACTAAACCCACCATCTACTATTCCCTATTCTTATAAATATATATATTTACCAACCCCTAGAGAGAGAGAGAGAGAGAGAGAGAGGGGAGGGAGAGAGAGAGAAACAAAAGCAGAAAGAAAGAAAGAGAAAGGTGTATATATTTACCAAGCCCCTCCGCACGAGCAGGGTGTGACACAAGGTCAATTTCTTAAGCAGTGTTCAACAGGTTTGAATTCAGAGTTTTCCTTCTCCTAGGCCGGTTGCCTAACCATGGTTAAAGAGCCCAGTCTGCCCTACTGTTTACCCATAGCTGGAGGTAGAGTGGGATTCATACCTTTCCCAAGGGTATTAGCACTAAGTGAAATGTAATTACCACGTCCAGGATTTGAACTCGAGGCGACGAGTCCATTTCCCATGACTTTAACCATTACACCACGTGCTTCCTATTCTTATACATAAATTTGTTGAATATATGTATGTATGTGTGCATTCTAAAGGGCCAGCCGACGAGGCTGTTTTAAGAAGTAATAAAATGTATTTACCTTCAAATAGAAACAGTTTAATCCAAACTTGACTTACCTGCAATAAAAGAAAAGAAACAAAAACAGATTAGAATTTGGTAATACAGAATGTGATGGAATAATCGGGAAAAGGTGAAACGTAAACAACAACAAAAAAAGTAAATAAAAAGGTAATATGAATTCTGTTTGGTTTGGTTTCTTTGTTTATACAAGGTGTGTCAAGAAGGTATCAAGATTTTTTGTACTTTTTGACACACCTTGTATTCTGAAAAAATTAACGTTCTATTCATTGTTCATTTCTATCCTAGTTAATACAGCTTCAAAGTCGGCACTTTTATGACACAACTTGTATTCTGAAAAAGTAACGTTCCATTCATTGTTCATTTCTATCTTGGTAAATACAGTTTCAAACTCGGCACTTTTATGACACACCTTGTATTCTGAAAAAATTAACGTTCCATTCATTGTTCATTTCTATCCTGGTTAATACAGCTTCAAAGTCGGCACTTTTATGACACACCTTGTATTCTGAAAAAAGTAACGTTCCAGTCATTGTTCATGTCTATCTTGGTAAATACAGCTTCAAACTCGGCACTTTTATGACACACCTTGTATTCTGAAAAAGTAACGTTCCATTCATTGTTCATGTCTATCTTGGTAAATACAGCTTCAAACTCGGCACTTTTATGACACACCTTGTATTCTGAAAAAAGTAACGTTCCATTCATTGTTCATTTCTATCTTGGTAAATACAGCTTCAAACTCGGGACTTTTATGACACACCTTGTATTCTGAAAAAATTAACGTTCCATTCATTGTTCATTTCTATCTTGGTAAATACAGCTTCAAACTCGGCACTTTTATGAGACACCTTGTATTCTGAAAAAATTAACGTTCCATTCATTGTTCATTTCTATCCTGGTTAATACAGTTTCAAAGTCGCACTTTTATGAGACACCTTGTATTCTGAAAAAAGTAACGTTCCATTCATTGTTCATTTCTATCCTGGTTAATACAGTTTCAAAGTCGGCACTTTTATGAGACACCTTGTATTCTGAAAAAAGTAACGTTCCATTCATTGTTCATTTTTGTCCTGGTTAATACAGCTTCAAACTCGGCACTTCTATGAGACACCTTGTATTCTGAAAAAAGTAACGTTCCATATATATATATATATATATATATATATATATATATATATATATTATGGACTCTCTCGTCGATTTTCGACGCATGAGGGTTCACACACACAATGAACACCCACACAGTGATTTGTTTATAGTGGTGAAGGCTTGTGTTGCACCATCCACACTTTTTGGCACAGTCGATAGGAAAGCATTGGTGCATCAAGGGTTTCCACAAACCCAATCAACGACCGACCTAGACTGGTTACCTACCCAAGGCTGAAGGGCCCAGTCTGGCCTATATATATATATATATATATATATATATATATATATATGTGTGTGTGTGTGTGTGTGTGTGTGTGTGTGTACACCCTATACCTCTGGCATTGTGTCAAAAGTAAGCTATGCTTAATAAATAAATATATATAATGATGTAAGAATTCATTACTAACTTTAATATATATATATATAGTATGTATGTATGTATATATGTATGTATATATACACATATGTATGTATGAGGTTAAGTAAGCAAACAAATGTGTTTATTTTTATATGGCTTTAAGCGAAATGTACATTCAGGGATTGACATTTTCTCGATTTGTTTAGCCTTACATTTGAACATATATGCCCGCCTAAAATTCATTAATTATTAACTAATTAACTTTCAGAATTAGGTATGACTTCAATTAAGCACATATCCTCCAAAAATATGTATGTATGTATATATACACATATGTATGTATGTATGTGTATGTACACCTTATACCTCTGGCATTGTGTCAAAAGTAAGCTATGTTTAATAAATAAATATATATAATGATGTAAGTATTTATTACTAACTTTAATCTGTTGTGTGCAGAGAAGGAAGAAGAAATTAAAGAATAGAAAGAATCATTGACATTATTAATATTCAAATCCATTTGATGGTTTCGGCATTTGAACAAAGGCGACCGAACTTTAGTTAATGGAATTAAGTCTTGTTTAGCGAATTAATAAGTTGAATATTCAAGGAGTGAAAAGGATGTTATCGGAGTGGCGTGGGGGGGGGGGGGTCTGCGATCTATAGAGACGATTTTCGGCACCGGCAAAATCAATAATGGAAATGAATCCACTTGACCAGTGCGAACAATAGCTAAAATCTTGACCTTTGACCTTTGGGCGCGAGGTCACTGTTGACCAGTCTAGTTGCAGCCATAAGACTGCAGGGAATTTGGACTGGCCGGAATGGTGGACAATTGCTTTATTTGTGACCGATGGGACCCGAATGTCAACGAAGGTTGAACAAAGCGATAGATAGATACAGAGAGAGGGGAGAGAGGGGAGAGAGGAGGAGAGTGAGGGAGGCGATAGATTGAGATGGATAAGATAGACAGATAGAGAGAGATGGATATATATATATAGAGAGAGAGATAGAGATAGATTGATAGAAAGATAGCCATAAAGAGATATACAGAGAGAGGTTGAGGGAGGGTAGGAGATAGATAGATAGATAAGATAGACAGAGATACATATATATATATATATATATATATATATATATATATATTTAACATATATATAGAAAGAGAGAGAGAGAGACAGGGAGAGACAGACATATAAACAGACAGACAGAGACAGAGACAGAGACAAAAAGGGAGATACAGATAGAGAGGAGAGGGAGGGGAGGAGATAGATAAAGATGGATATATATATAGAGAGAGAGAGACAGACAGACAGACAGACAGACAGAGACAAACAGACAGACAGATAGCACACATAAATAGAAAGAGCGAGAGATCGATTGATAGAGACAGAGAGACAGTAGGAGAGATACAGAGAGAGATACAGGGAGATATATAGAGATAGAGAGATAGATAAAGAGTGAGAGAGACAAAGAGATAAAGATAGATTGAGAGAGACAGACAGACAGAGAGAAACAGAGAGACACTGAGAAATAGAGATAGATAGGTTTAAGGGACCATATTACCTTTAGGCACCCTTTTTTATCTCGATTAAGAAAGGACATGTTTTTCATTTACACCGTCAATGTCCGGTTGTTTGTTAGGGGTTTGGGTTAGGGGCTAGGGTTATAATTTATTTTTTTAAATCTAAAAATCGTCTGTTAAAACAACCGGATATTGACGGTGTAAATGAAAAATATGTCCTTTCTAATCGAGATCAAAAAGGGGTGCCTAAAGGTCATGTGATCTGGTTTAAGTTTAGGTTTCTCAATTTCTTTGAGAATCCTTACTCGACTTTCCTTTTTCCTGAGTAAATGCGATTTATGAATGTCTTAGTATTTTATTGTTTCTCTTTTGACGTTTTGTTTCTCTTTTTGAAGAATTTTATAAAAACCAATCCGTATTTTTACAAAACAAAAACACATGGCTTCCTGAAAGTGAAAGAAACAAGGGGGTTACTCTCATTTATGTAGCTAATGTTCAGATTACCTATTTCACATAACACTAAAACAAAAAAAAATTGGGAAAGGTACGAACCAAACTATGGGTAATTAGTAAGAAAGACTGGTCACTTTTATGGCAACCGGGTTAAGATAAGGAAAAACTCTGAACCTATTAAAATCCGCTTAATACTTGACCTTGTGTCACATCCTACTCATGTGGAGGGGTTGGGTGTATATCTACACTACTGTACCTTGACACAAATCTGTATTGGTTTGTGAGTAATTTCAAATTACTATCAAACTAAAATGCCACACACTTCTATATAAACGAGTCGAAATTTTTAGATTGATCTGATGATTGAAAACAAATTGATATTATATTGGTAGACATTTAATGGGTTTTTTTCCCCTCTCAAGTCTTTTATATACATATTTTAGCTACAGGTACGTTTAAATAGACAAACAGACTATAGATAATGATTGATATAAAACAAGAAAGCAGTTGTACAGTCACTTTTTCACTCTGACACAATCCATCCGAGTGACACGAACTAAACCTGCTGGACACTGCTGGAGAAGCAGGTACGAACTCATTAGTGACGTTCCCCTATAAATAGTAGGGCAGACTGGGCTCTTTAACCTTGGCTAGGCAACCGGTCTATGAGAAGGAAAACCTGTTGAACTCCGCTTAAGAAATTGACCTTGTGTCACATCCTGCTCGTGCGGAGGGATTGGTAATATATATATATATATGCCGAAATAACCCAACTCTTGAGAAAGGTATATGTATATTGCTATATACTACTGAACCATCATCATGTCTCGCTAGTAGCACGGATATCCATTGCAAAACTTTAAACTCGTTCTAGTAAAATAGATTTAGATTTGACACTGAAATCATTTGACTTAGGAAAATGGTAATGGATATAAAGATTGAGAAGCGCTGTGATTATATGTACATTTTTCTACGAGAATATAATTTGTTCTATCATAGACTGTGCAGAAAAAAAACAAAAAATGCTAAAAATTGCTGGCGTCTACGTTTGAATTCGTAATTATCTACCCATTTAGGATGGATAAGCTATGAACACAAGAATGTGTGTGCATGTGTGTGTGTGTACATTGATTCTGTATGTATACGTGTGATTTCAACATTAACACGATAGAAATATGTAAAGATAAAGTCAGAGATGTTAATTTTTGCCTAAAAATAGAAAATTCCATGAATTTGATTAGAATATGTAAATATTGATACCATCTCAGATTGTTAGGAATCGTGTTGCCAATAAATTTTAAATTGGCTCCAATCTTTTGATATCTATATCTCAATCAATTCATGTTGTTGAGTCCACGTATGCTTCTTTGTCGGTATTCTGATGGATCTATTTATATATGTATAATATATATCATATTTCAAACCGTCTCCCCTTTTTTTCAAACCTCAAAATTTTTTAAACAGACTGAATAACAAGGACTACCACTCGCGTTTCTCGTTATTCTGTGATAAAAAAAATTCTAATTACCTTCCATATACCAACAAATGCCCTGCAGATGATCTGATTAATAGATCGAAACACTGCAGCGTCGGCCAATAAACTCACCACTTAACCCATTTAAACCTGTGTTTTTTCATTATCTTAATATACCACATATTTTATATATACAAGGTGTGTCATAAAAGTATTGAGATTGAAGCTGTATTTACCAAGATAGAAACCAATAATGAATTGAACGTTAATTTAATCTATACATATACAAAGGGCAGTTGTGCATATATGTATGTCCGGGGGAAATTTGAAATAAAACAATTAACGACAAAGTAAATATATATACACATTAAATATCACCAGGACTTGGTTTTTGAGCAAAAATGATAAAGATTTGATTTATATTCGCGAAGATAATTTAAAAAAAATAAAATTTAAATGATTACAGCATGCATTTTTTTTTCATTTAATGTTTTAGATAGTAGACATTAACATTTCTTTTCAGAGAAGCTGGATCAATGCAAGGTCTTTTTTTTTTTTACATAGTGATTTAAATGGTGCATCCCACGAGGATTCAATTCACGATTCAGTAATAATGGATCTGCGGGACTAACTTTAAAAAATCCACCTCTACCCAGGCAACGCTGGGTAGCCGCTGCTAGTATATATATATATATATATATATATATATATATATATATATATATATAAACGAAACAAATCATGCAATTATGGGTCACAACTGTGACTTGACCCTTCTAAGAAAGATATTATCAAATCCGAACCTTCCAAGGTCAAATCTACATTAGATATATCCAAAAATAATTGGAAGATATCACCAAGCTGTTAAAATATTTGTTGCAACTCCTGCGAAGGTGTGTAAGGGGGGGGGCGATAAGCGTCAATCGAGCGTTGTTTCCCGACGTTTTGGTTATTTCCTAGTTGAGTAACATGATATTACAGGGTGACCCAGAAAAAACAGAACCCAAATTATTTATTTATTTTCCCATTAAACTAATCCTAAACCCCAACCCTAACCCTAACCCTCACCCTAACCCTAAACGCTAACCCTAACCCTTACGGGACTTTCAACACCTATCTTATTAAAATAAAGAATTAATACGTTTAAATAATTCATATTTCTGACTGTTATCTTCATCTTTATTGTCTATAAACAACGTTCAGGCAACTCTTTTTTTACAAGTAAATTTTCTACTTTGTTATTATATCATAATTATGGTTATTTCCTAGTTGAGTACCATGATATTACAGATGACCCAGAAAAAACAGAACCCAAATTATTTATTTATTTTCCCATTAAACTATCCCTAAACCCCAACCCTAACCCTAACCCTAAACCCTAATTCTAACCCTTGTTGGATATAACTTTAAAAAATAAAAATTAACAGTTTTATTAAAAAAATGTTGGGTTCTGTTTTTTCTGTGTCACCCTGTTTTATTATGTTATCCAACTAGGGGGGTTAGGGTTAGGGTTAGGGTTAGGGTTAGTTTAATGGGAAATTAAATAAATAATGTGGGTTCCGTTTTTTCTGGGTCACCCTGTAATATCATGTTACTCAACTAGGAAATAACCGACGTTTTTTGTCAATAACGAAATTTGAATCTGTAAATAATCCAGGCCTGACTAATGAAGAACTTTTACAGGAGTATTGAAGAAGAAGCAACAGTGTTCAGAATTAGTCGCTATTGTCTTTTGAAAAAGGTTGGAACATCAGTGAGATCAATGACAAAAGCCTCAATTGAAAAAAAAAACACATACAAATCATAAAACAAACGTATAATAAAACCCTCATTCACCCCACCCCAGCCACTACCCAACCCACCCGGTAAATAAATATATGTAACGCTCTTCTCTGAATGGAGCACTCTGTGACGGCCTTTACACACAAAGCGATGTGTGTATTAAAACAGTTAAAATCCCCTTCCCATTCTGTAAGTGAAGACAGCTTAATGGTTAAGGTGCCGGACTGACACCCAACCGACTAGAATCTAATTCCGACTGTAGGTAGCTTACAAAATGTCTAGCCACACTGAAGACTTGATAAGTCGAAACACGTGTCTGTGGATGGCCCTGTATATACATATATATATTTACCAACCCCCTCCGCACGAGCAGGATGCGACACAAAGTCAATTTTTAAGCGGAGTTTAACAAGTTTTAATTCAGAGTTTTCCTTCTCCTAGACTGGTTACCTAGGCATTGTTAAAGATCCCAGGCTGCGCTGCTGTTTACTCATAGCTGGAGGGAGAATTGGATTCATACCTTTCCCAAGGATATTAGCGCCATGTGAAATGCAAACAGATTCGTCCAGGAAATGAACTCGGGTCGACGAGTCCGTTTCCTACGACTCTAACCATTAGACCACGTGCCTCCATAGATAGATAGATAGATAGATAGATAGATAGATACCTTTTGAAGAAAGAAACAAAGCTACGTAATTGAAGATGTAAATTGATTAAATGTACTTAGTGTAAAGAAATTATGACACTTTAAATCGAGATTTGAATGTCTCTAAGCGCAGTTGGGTTTTATATTAATCATCTTCTTCCCGCCTGTCCATAGCACGTGACGTGTTGTCATAAGGGCTTTTATGTGCACGCGCTCAAATTACTCATCTGATTATCCATCGAGAAAAAAAAATGACATGGAAAAAAGGGGAAAAAAAAGGGAAGAAAAAAAACGCGGGAGTGGGGAGGGAGATTAAATGAGATAAGCAAAAAGTCTCTGGGAATTTATTGAGAAATTTAATCTTTACATTCTCTCTCTCTCTCTCTCTCTCTCTCTCTCTCTCTCTCTCTCTCTCTCTCTCATCAACTTCTCTCTTTATTTTGTTTTACCTCTTTCTCTTACTCATATTCTTCTTTTATTTGGGTGATATTCTCCAAACATTTGTCATAAATTGAAATAGGATCAAAAAGAAAGAAAATGAAGATTCTCCATCCTTATTACACACACACACACACACACACACACACACACACACACACACATATATAATATATATATATATATATATATATATGCCAAGTTTAAAGAAAATAAATATACTGGGTTTTTAAGCATGAAAAAACGAGTACATTCATTTTTCATAACTTTTACATCAAATATATACAGCAAAATTATCTAAATATTCTACTGTACATGCATATTTACATCAGGTATTTTCCGTCGGCAATTATCCCATCGGGTACTTGTTAATCGGGCAGCTGTCCGTTGGGCAGATACCCGTCGTGCACTTGGCCGTCGGCGCTTGTCCGGATACCATATGAAGCATAAGCGAAATCTTTACATTTAAAAAATCTTTATATATATATATATATATATATATATATATATATATATATATATATATATATAATATATATAATATACCAAACTTGTTGGTAAATCCTCGCGGTGAGACAAAACCCAGCAAATAGCTTGATTGTAAAAATATACTACCAAACATCAACCGGGGAGAAAAAAAAATTTGGGAAAAAAAGAAAAGACCAAGATAATCGTACCAACAAAAATAATCTATTGGTACAACATTTGGCCAAAAGAAAAAACAATAATATATATATATATATATATATATATATATATATATATATATATTCATACAAAACCGCCAGGAAACTAAAGCTAATAAGTAAAAAGTGCTCAATGCCCAAGTAGAGCAAATAATAAAGATAAATCTAATGAGTCAGATAAACCTACTAAAAGTTTCGCTTAATGCTCTTCAGGGCTAAGATCCGACTCCTAGCCCTGAAGAGCATTTAGCGAAACTATTAGTAGGTTTATCTGACTCATTAGATTTATCTTTATATATATATATATATATATATATATATATATATATATATAAATTTGCCATTACTCCTAGGTCCAAACTGACCTGGAGTGTTAGTACGTGTTAGGGTCCCATGAAATAAGAAATAGCTTTTGTGTACAAAGCTGGATATGTTACAAGAAACGATAACCAGCCCAGTGGGCTGCATCTAGTGGTGATTCCAATTCTAGAGTTCTCTAAAGTATGGAGTACCTCTTTATTAGCATTACTCCCAGGTCCACTCTGACTCGGAGTGGTAGTACCTGTTAGGGTCCCATCTATGGGTTAAATAGATAATGAAATGAGTTTACATAAAATGTGTTTTAAAGAAATGAGTTTGAAAATAAAATGAATACCCAATAAGAATGAATAAAGCAAAAACGTCTTCGGCATAAAATAACCCAACAAGGCTTGACATGTCGTTAAAACCAACCAACCAACCAACCAACCAGATTTCCCTCTATACAAACCCCGGGTGCCAGTGCCTGTGCTAAAATGATTTGTTGGAATCTGCGCCAATAAACGCAATCATATTTGCTGACTTGTGGCCGATGATGAAGTACGTGGAGCTTTTAAGTGTTCGGACCGGGTTGATGTTTTCATGTGCAACTATTCTGACAATAAAACGCTCAACTTTGTGGTTCAAGCTTCATACCGGTGGACTTTTATTCTTTGCTCGTTGAAAGAAGAATGCAATAATAAAATATAAGCCCTTCAGAAATTCTTCCATAACTGTAAATTCGTTTTTCTTTTTATGGAAATGCTGGAGAAGAGAAGAAAATCAAGGAAATCCATTATGTTGTCTTACTGATAAGAGCGGACATTATTAAACGTTCTTAGCACAGTAGATAGATAGATAGATAGATAGATAGATAGATAGATAGATTGAAAGGTAGATAGATAGATAGATAGAAAAGTAGAT
>CM042153.1:86073040-86125540 GCA_023376005.1 Doryteuthis pealeii
GGCAGAGGGAAATAGATTGATAGATCGATAGATAGATTGATTGATTGTGTGTTTAGGATAGATAGATAGATAGATAGATAGAAACAGATAGACAGAGAGATATAGATAGATAGAAATTGACTAAAATAGGCAGACAGACAGACAGACTGGCCGATAGATAGATAGATAGATAGATAGATAGATAGATAAAAACTGAAGAAACACATAGATAGATAGATAGATAGATAGATAGATAGATAACTTGATTGATTTATTGATTAATTGATAGTGTGTTTTGGGGAGATAGAAACAGACTGAAATAGATAGATAGATAGATAGATAGATAGATAACTTGATTGATTGATAGTGTGTTTTGGAGAGATAGAAACAGACTGAAATACATAGATAGATAGATAGATAGATAGATAGATAGATAACTTTATTGATTGATAGTGTGTTTTGGAGAGATAGAAACAGACTGAAATAGATAGATAGATAGATAAATAGATAGATATATATTCCAGACCCCTCCCCCTATAATTCAGTTTATTGACCTTTTTTTTAGATATTTTGTTTTTGTCTTTTTAAGAAGTTGAGAAATCGTTTCGAACTAATTTTGTGATGGTTGCTAAATAGATCAATGTTCGAGTTTCTTTTTGTCGAAAACAAATTGCTCAAGGGATGACGAGCTACCATTTGACACACTGAACTGATCCAGAACGAAATTACGATCTTTTTCACCACTAAACCTCTCCAAAAATTACTTTTTAAACATTCGCATTGACCCTTGGAAAGTCCCCAAATATTCGACACGTGTCCCAAACAAAAACACAGATTTGAGGTAATTATGAACTTTTGTTTAGTAATTTAGGGTGTCCCAGAAAAAACAGAACCCACAAATTTTGTAATAAAACTGTAAATTTTAACTAGGGGGGTTTAGGGTTAGGATTAGGATTTAGGATTAGGGCTTGGGTTGGGGTTAGGGTTAGGGTTGAGTTTGGAGTTAGGGTTAGGTTAGGTTTAGGGTTTGGGTTTAGGTTTAGGGGAATGATTTATTTATTTTCGCATTAAACTAACCCTACATCCTAAATCCAAACTCTAACCTAAATCCCAACCCTAACCCCTAACCCTAACCTTAAATGCTCCTAGTAAAAATTAACAGTTTTTATACGAAATTTGTGGGTTCTGTTTTTTCTGGGACACCCTAATTACTAAACAAAAGTTCATAATTACATTAATGGCATTTCAATTATTTTCAATGGGAAAAATTGATTTGGTATACGAGGAAATTGAGTCCCATTTTAGCTCTCAACACAAAACATCGATCAAGTGACAACATGACTCAGAAAACTCGTAAGTTGGGACCATGTCAAATCATCCAGGCCATGTCACCCCCCCCCCTCTTGAATTTTTATGCAAAATTTGAACTGTTATAGCTTCGGTTCTAAGCAAAAACCAAACTATCTTTTGGTACAAATGATCGGCCCCTATATTTTTACGGCATGTGGAATTGACCAAATTAAAATAATTAAGTTTTCTTAAATAACTAGTTTTACAATTGTATGTCATGAGTTTAGAATTAGGTAAAAGAAAATCGAATGAATATTAGTTTAGAAATATTTTAGGAACAATAGAAACAATGGTTTAAATTCATCCGATAATTTATGTCACCAGAATTCCACAGATACCAAAATCATTCGATATTGCATCATTGCAAATCACTGATATTTGAGGAATATTTTAGTTTAATGATCATAATAGACAATGACAAAAAGAGAATTATAAAAAGACCCTTTTAGCTGAAAACAAAGAGGACACGGACAGTGAGGAGGTTTGCTCTTCCTGAATCGACAGAGTTGGAGCGGATGCTCCTAACTCGACAGTGGGAACGTCCGAAAACATCAAATACGACTCAACAGGTCCGTCTATTATTTCGTCTCCTATTTCTCTCTCTCTCTCTCTCTCTCTCTCTCTCTCTCTCTCTCTCTCTCTCTCTCTCTCTCTCTCTCTCTCTCAACAACAACAAATTTCAACTTTCAATCACAAGTTCCAATCACAGAGAAAACTACTATCATGTTGACACAAGCAATCACACTAATATAAACACCATGTCACAGTTGTCACACACAACTATGCACAGACACAATCAGACTGCAACACAACTGAAAGAACAATGAAACTATATTAATTGTATTTATGTATATAAGTTTGTTCTTTATCAATTTTGTCTTCTTTTGTTACCTATGGAAACTTCATTTCCGTAGTCCTTATACATATAAATTGTGGGGACCATAACTCGGATCTTCAACTCCTCAACCACACACTAACTAAACAAACCGGGTCCCTACAATTATAAGTAAAATTATAATAGAAAAAATGCAATGCCACGTTAAAATTTTCCCGCCTATAAAAAATCAGAAATCATTAAAAACTTAAAATTGGTTAATTCTAAGACATTTTATAGCAACTTTTATTCCTTGGTTCAAAAAGCTATATAAGCAATTTCTAGGAGTAGGGAAGCTCTAGAACTCATTTTGCAGATAAAAATAGATTACAACAGGTCGCCATTTTGTTCACCCCGTAAAAAAATTAGGAAAAGTTAAAATCGACATAACTCTGTCAATTTTTGGACTTGGAAAGTCAAATTTTAGGGATTGTCTAACTTTAACATAGTCCACATGTACACAATTTCAGGAAAAAATAAGGAGATGGGTGACAATTTACCTTTTTTTGTGGATGATTTGAGATGAATTAGCCGTAAGTCAAGGTACAACTATATATCAAGATGTGTTTCTGTATTTACGTGAGTTTACGTACGCACTTATCTCAGTGTGTGCATTTTTTTGTTTCATGCTGGATATTGAGCGGTTAAAAGTCAGGTTCATTTAAATAGGTAATAAGTATTCAGCCTTCTAGAAATGTTCCTCTACACTGACCCCCCCTCTCTTTTCTTCGCTTATTTAAATCCGTATTTTTACCTGGCCAAAAAGAAAAAAAATACCGCGGCAGTAACATCATCATCATCAACAGCAGCAACAACAGCACCGGCGGCGGCATCATCTCTGATGAACAGCAATCATTCTATGAATACATTCGAGCACGCGCTTATGTGTATGTGCATGCGAGCCCACTCGTGTGTGTGTGTGTGTGTGCGCGTGTGTGTGTTTGTTTCTGTGTCTGTGTCTGTCTATGTGTGTGTGTGCGTGTGTCTTTGAATGTTTATTTTTGTCACGTGAAAGTAAATACGCTTATGTGTATGTGCGTGCTTTGTGTGTGTGTGTGTGTGTGTGTGAGTGGAGAGAGAGAGAGAGTTTGTCTGTGCGTGTGTGTGTTGTGTGTTGTGTGTACGTGTGTCTGTGTCTGTCTGTCTTGTGTGTGTATGTGTGTGTGTGTGTGTGTCTTGAATGTTTACTTCCGGTCTCGTGAAAGTAAATATATGTTTGAACTAGACGAGATGCAACAGCATGGCGCGAAGAACAACAAAATGTTGGACGAAAAGCCAGACAGACAGACAGACAGACAGTACTAGAGGTACATGAGCAATGAGCGAAGAGTTGGGCGCCGGCCGATGTGAAAGGTAGCGTAAAACAAGCAACAAGTATAAAAAAGAACCACGTAACGTTACTGTCATTTAATAATATGCTAGCTGATATTAAGAGAAATGTCCGCAATAGTTACTTGAAATCATCATTCATTGCAAAAAAGAAAGACAAAATCACTGACTTCGGCATCAAAAACTAAAGCAAGAGTCGACATGACGTAAAAACAAACGAACAAATTATTAATCACATGTTATTTTATGTTAATTAGCATTGAGCAATTCAGCAAAAGAGGACTGGACTGAGTCATTTCTTTTATCGGAGTTTTTCTTGGCGGCAAAGTCTATTTCTGTTACGATTTTTGTGACCATCCTTCAGGCTTCAAGCAAGAGCGCTGTCCAGCGGAGATCCTTTGTGTTAAGCAGAGCGCGATCCTTAGTGAAGAATCCTTTGGTTCTTCCTTGATGCTTCTCAGTCTTGCAGGTCCTTCGTCAATGATTGGAAATAGACGTCTGTCAGTATCAGCGTTTAAGTAGTTAACCAGCCTCGTATCCGGGCTGTTAATTGGCTGAGGTTTAAACCACGTGACCTCGCTTCGTCTATAGCTTTAAGTGGTGTATTGTAGCACAGCTTATACATAAAATATTCCAAGAATTTCTTCTAGTGGCAAAGATGTCTTATTTCAACATTTTAAGTCCTGTGGGTTCTTTTGACAAGTTTCCCTCTGGCTCTTCTGTCTCAGACGATTCTTTGTATAAGGCAATTGTAGCAATTTTGCCATTGACAACGAGTGTTAACTGATGATATTCTCTCGGCCTCCAAAATCAAGTCCACCCTGACCTACACTGGGTGTAAAATACGTAACTGCTGGAACATTTTGGTATATATTTGTTTTGTTTTGTTTTGTTTTACGGCATATCAACCTCAGTGGGTCATTTAATGCCGATAAAGTTTTGAAATAAATCAATTCTTAATGGATAATACATTTTTTTTATAAATACATTTTTCTATTTAACCCATAGATGGGACCCTAACAGGTACTACCACTCCGGGTCAGAGTGGACCAGGGAGCAATGATGATGAAGGGGTGCTCCACATTCCCAAACCTCCAAAACTGGAACCTCACCATCAGATAGAGTTTAACGTCATTCCAGGACATGTAGACCCGCAGCCACAGCCTTCTAGCACCCATATGATAAAAAGGGGTTGGGGCTTGCCATAAGGGCAATAGGGTTGGGAAAATCATATAGGTATTTTGGTATATAGTTTTACCCAAGGTTTTACCCAACACTAAAGGACACCGAGGAGCAACCAAAGGATTTTACTCAACACTAGGGGACACCGAGGAACAACCAACTGATTCTTCACTAAGGATTATCCTCTGCTCAACACAAGGATCTCAAAAAAAAAAGAAAGCGGTCTCACTTGAGCCTAAAAATGGCCACAAAAATTGCAGACATAAAGCACACATAACATACAGGCACAGATGTGTTTATATATAATTACCAGTCCCTCCCCACGAGTAGGATGTGACACAAGATCAAAATCTGAAGCGGGATTTTGCAGGTAGTAATTCAGAGTTTTCCTTCTCTTATACTGGTTGCCTAACTAAGGTTAAAGAGCTCACTCTGCCTTACTATTTACTGAGCTGGATTCATACTACTACTACTACTACTAGTAATAATAATAATAATAATAATAATAGCTGTCCCCATTATAAGATACTCAGGACCATTCTTAAAATGGACAAAAGAAGAACTCAGATAGACCAAAGGACGAGAAAATAATGACCATGCACAAGGCTCTCCACCCTAGAGATGATAGAGATAGATTGTATGTGTCAAGAAAGGAAGGGGAAGAGGTCTGAGAATGCGTAGAAACCACAATCCACAACTTGAAGATCACAAGGAAGAGCAAAGACAAATTACTTATGGCGACCAACAATAGTAGAAACGGCAGATGGACAAACAGAAAGAACGACAAAGACTAGAAACAAAAAGGGAAGAAAAAATTTATGGACGCTTCAAACACAAATAGATGAGGTTGCACATCAAAAGACTTGACATGAACCTCAAAAGAAACAGATCAGCTGCACAAAAATAATGCCATAAGGACAAACTACATCAAAGCGAAAATGATAAGACCCAACAAAATAGTAAATGTAGACTTTGCGGTAATAGAGATGAGACTGTTAACCATATACTGCGAATGTAGCAAACTAGCACAACGAGAATACAAAACTAGACACGACTTTGGAAGGTGATCCACTGGGAATTATGCAAGAAATAAATTTTGACCACACAACAAATGGTATATGCATAAACCCAGAATCTGAGAACGAAACGCACAAAATTCTCTGGGACTTTGAATAAAACGGATCACCTTATTCCCAGCAAGAAGACCATAGTGTTGATAACAAAAAAAAAAGAACTTGTCAACTGGTGGATTTTGCAGTGCAGCGGATCACAGGGTGAAGTAAAGGAAAATGAAAAATTGACAAATATTGGACCTTGCCAGAGAACTTTATGGAATATGAAAGTGAAAGTTACCAATTGTATTGGTGCACTTGGAACAAAAAGCATTAGAAAAGGGTTTGGAAAGTTTGGTATCAGAGGAAGGATTGAAACCATTCAGAACACTGCACTGCTGCAATCTGCCAGAATACTCAGAAGAGTCCTGGAGACCTTGCTGTCACTGTCACCATCAGCTAACACTGATGTGAAAACTCCTGAATGAACAAGGAAATCAGAGAAGATAGAGACCATCAAGACTATAGCATAGTTGAGATCGGCTGGAGAATTACCTAAAGAAAAGAAGAGTTCAAATCTTAGACGAGGTTGTTATAACCATTCATACGCCTCCAAGCGTTTATAGCAAATAACAATGCTATTTACATAACACATTTTTGTTTGCCCTGAACTGCGCTAATCTATAAACATTTAATTGCATTATTAACTATGTTTGCATTTTAAATATGGACCAATTAACGACTGCAAAGACAAGGTTACTTAGTACACTAGGAGATTCACATTTAATTTGACGCCTCTGCTTTCACGATATCTCAATTATTATTTTATTATTATTATTATTTATTATTATTATTTTAATTATTATTATTATTATTTACTCCTTTGAGTTTTCAAATCAGCATTAGCTGATGGTCGTTCACTGGAGTCTGTGTGACAGCAAGTCTCCTCAGGTCTCCAGGACTCTTCTGAGTATTCTGGCAGATTGCAGTAGTGCTGTGTTCTGAATGGTTTCAATCCTTCCTCTGATTTCCAGACTTTCCAAACCCTTTTCCAATCCTTTTGGGACTGTTCCAAGTGCACCAACTACAATTGGTATCACTTTCACTTTCATATTCCATAACTTTTTCAGTTCTCTGGCAAGGTCCAGATATTTGTCCATTTTTTCATTTCCTTTAGCTTCACCCTGTGATCTGCTGGAACTACAAAACCACCAGTTGACAGGTTCTTCTTCTGTTAATCAACACTAGGTCTGGTCTTCTTGCTGGATAAGGTAACCGTTTAAATTTCAAAGTCCCAGAGAATTTATGCATTTATTTCTCAATAACAGATTCTGGTTTATGCATATACCATTTTTTTGTATGGTAAAATTAATTCTTTGCATAATTCCCAGTGGATCACCTTCCCAACCCAGTCGGTCTAGTTTGTATTCTCGTTGTGCTAGTTTGCTACATTCGCAGAGTACATGGTTTACAGTTTCATCTCTATTACCGCATAGTCTACATTTTGTTGGGTCTTATCAATTTTCGCTTGATATAGTTGTCCTTAGGGCATTATTCTGTGCAGCAATTCTATTATATTATTATTTATTTTTTATTATTATTATTATTCCTTGTGAGCTTTTCACACAATGGTATTTCACTGGTGTTTGAGTGACAACAAGTCTCCTCCGGTCTCCGATTGCAGCAATGCAGTAGTCTGGATGGTCTCTATTCTTTCTCTGATTTCCAGATCCTCCAGTCTTTTTTCCAAGGTTTTTGGGACCGTTCCAAGTGCACCAACTACGAGTGGTTTCACTTTCACCCTCATATTCCACACCTTTTTCAATTCTCTGCAAGGTCAGGTATTTGTCCATCTTTTGTTTTCCTTTATATTATTATTATTATTATTAGTAGTAGTAGTAGTAGTAGTAGTAGTAGTATTCTTGTTCGTTAATCTTCCAACCGTTATCATCTTGCAACACCTTCTGGTTAAAAATGAGACGGGCCAAATCGTCCATTTTGAGATGCAAAAATGTAAATACTCATTGTCTGCTGTTGCTTATCCGCCGAATTCTTTGTCTCCTCAGCTAAATATATATATATATATATATATATATATATATATATATATATATATGCAGAACACAACTCGGAAAACTTTTATCTGACATATTCCCCTGGAAATGGGGGGGGGAGGATAGAACGACAGAAACATTGCCGAAAAATAAGATGAGGTTATTCTTAAGAAATCGCTTTATATATATTGTCTGTTGTTCCATAAGTGCACATTTCTTTTCAGTGGAGAAGCCGTAACTCCTACTCCTAATCCACACGGATGCGTCAAATGTCATTATTTGAAATCCATTTCTGATGCAAAGGCGTGCAGAGGTGCAGAGGTGCATCGGTATATGCACGCTTGTGTCAGGCTGAATCAGCTGACTGCAACATCAGCTTCCCCTTGCATTCCAAACGTATATTCACTTGTGTAGATCGGATTTTATAAGATTCTTTTTTTTTTTTTTTTTTTTTTTACTTTTAAATCTCCACCCACTACAACATCAGCATCAACATCAGCACTAACAACAACAGCATTATCCTCCTGTATTGCATTCTTCTTCGTTTTTGTTTTTTTTAACTTTGAATTTTTTAATAAATATATTTATTTATTTATTGGTTTATTTATTTATTTGTTTACTATTCGGTGTTCTTTTCTTGTCTTCGTCGTTTCATCTCTTGACTCTTTTCTCTATAATCTACGAATTTTTTTAACATAGTCTTTTCTTTTTCATTTTTTGTCTTATCTTATATTAATACTTCTTATCTCTTCTTTTCCTCCTCCTCTTCCTCCGCATCCTCCTCCTTATTATTATTATTATTATTATTATTATTATTTGATTCAATTCGGGTTTTTCACACCCGCCTTAGCCGGTGGTTCACTGGAGGCAGCGTGCGTGACAGCAAGTCTCCTCAGGTTTCCAGGACTTTTCTGAGTATTCTAACCGATCTCAACAGTACTGTAGTTTTAATGGTCTCGATACTTCCTCTGATAGCACATATTTATTAAAATCAAATTTTTAATTACCAATATGCAAATTAGCCTTCTCGTTCTCACTGTAAACCGTTATTTTGTTGTATATATAAATACAATTGCATGTTATTGGTATTTAGATATGTCCAACATATCTAACTCCGGTTTCGACCGAGGGGTCCAGTGGTTTCGGCCCTGGGGCGTTAAAGTTAACATCGTTGATCCCAGGGGGCCATCCCCACAGGCAACACCTACCCCCTTGATTTAAAGGGGCAGAGCTGGGTTCATTGCCCAGTGCTTGAGGCACCCCCTTAAGGGTAAATGCCGACGCGATCAACACATTTTTGTACCGGCCACCCATGAGTCTCGGCTAGTGGGTGGTTCCATATTAACAGGACCTTGTGCCTAACCCGTACACGTAGGGTACGCGGTAAATACCTAGTATGTAGATATGACCAACAGTATTAATAATGTAAAACAATTTTATCTATAATTGAAGTCTAGATATAAATAAAATCATAGAGACTGTGATGTAAATATGTAAGGGAATTGTGACGTGAGTAGTAACATAATTTCGGTTACAGACAGAAAAACACACAATCTCCATTATAATAAGATTATTATAAAGTCTATGTGTATTATTGGTGGTGATGCAGTTTCACACCTACTGTAGTCGGTGGTCACAGGAGACTGAGTGACAACAGGTCTCTGCAGGTCTCCAGGACTCTTCTGTGTATTCTAGCCGATCTAGTGCTGTAGTTTAATTAGTCTCGATTCTTCCTCTGATTTCAATTCATCCAAATTCTTTTCCAGAGTTTTGGGGACCGTTCCAAGGCACCAATTACAATTAGTACGACCTTCACCTTCAGTTCCACAGTTTTCTCAGTTCTCTGGCAAGGTCCAAGTATTTGTCTATCTTTCGCTTTCTTTTCATTTTCATTCGGTGTTCGACTGGAACGGCAAATCCACAAGATGACAGGTTCTTTTCTTCTTGTTAATCAATACTAGTTCTGGTCTCTAGGCCGGGATTAGGTAATCCGTCTATATAATCTTATGCGTCTCAGGACAGGTTCAATCTTGTGCACATACCATTGAGTTGTATGGTGAAAATTGAATTTCTTGCACAATTCCCAGTGGATCCCCCTTTCCCACCCAGTCTTGTACTCTCTTTGTGCTAGTTTGCTGCATTCGCTTATTATAAGATTAACTATTTCGTCTCTGTCTCTACACATTCTGCACTTGCTATTCTGGTGCGTCTTATCTATTTTTGCCTTTATATACTTTGTTCTTATGGCATTGTATATTATTACTAATTTATTATTATTATTATTATTATTATGTACGTGCCATACACAATTCTCAATCCCATGTCTTCAAACATGTCTTCCCTCTCAAAGATCTAAGCAGGATTGGATTATACGCCTGCCAACCTGCGCACGTAGGTGTCTTTTTTGTTCTTACCGCGCATCGTTCCTTTTCAGCCTCAACGCAACATTGTAACTGCTTTTCGTTTGCACTCAGCTTAGAGTTTATGTCTTCTTCAACTCATTGGCCTTTGTTTGTCCTCATTCTCTATACAACAGAAAGTATACAGTTTTCTCTTTCCATTCTCTCTCTCTCTCTCTCTCTCTCTCTCTCTCTCTCTCCGTCTCTCTCTCTCTCTCTCTCTCTCTATATATATTATATATATATATATATATCATTCACCTCACTTATTCACTCATATACACACACAGTTAATAGTCTCTCTCTCTCTCTCTCTTCTTATATATATATATATATATATATATATATATATATATATATATATATATATACCATCATAAACACACTCAGTTAATACTCTCTCTCTCTCTCTCTCACTCTCTCTCTCTCTCTCTCTCTCTCTCTCTTTCTTTCTCACCAAGTCACTAATGCACACAGTTAACTCTCTCTCTCACTCTCTTCTTTCTCTCTCTCTCTCTTTTCTCTCTCTCTCTCTCTCTCTCTCTCTCTCTCTCTCTCTCTCTCTCTTTCTCTCTCACACTCACTCATGCACATACTCAGTTATTACTGTCTATCTCTTTTCTTTCTCACTCATTCACTCATGCACACACTCTGTTAATACTCTCTCTCTCTCTCTCTCTCTCTCTCTCTCTCTCTCTCTCTCTCTCTCTCTCTCTCTCTCAGACACACACAAACACACAAGCACACACACGCACGCGCGTGCTCAACTGACCTGTCTCTTTTCACTCGACTCCGAACAATCAGTAGATTTCCAGAAACAATATTCCCCATTTAAAACAGAACAAATTTCGAAATATTTTTTATTTTAAAAACCTCATATATATATATATATATATATATATATATATATATATATATATATATATATACATACATATATATATATATATGTGTGTGTGTGTGTGTGTACACACACACATATATATATAACAACCTACCATTACACACTTTTCCCCCCTTTATCTTTAAATTTCTTTCTGTTCAATCCCATTTATCTTATAATGATAAAACCATTCAATACACCCACTTGTCTACCGATATAACGTTTTCTTATTCGCTGAAACTTTATCTACAAAACTTTTATTTTACTATATTTAAATACCAGTCTAATTCTAAAACCGTATATATATATATATATATATATATATATATATATATATATAAGTGAAGAAATAACAAAAGACTTAGAGATCTCTAAGTCTTTTGTTATTTCTTTACTTATATATTGCTCTGTGACTCTAACATTAAGAGCACACATTGAGCTCTCAAACTGCGACAGGTTTTTTAAATAAAACTCTTGTGTCGTAAGGAAGATTTCTTCTCTGACTTTTGGATTATATATAATATATTTACCAACCCCCTCCGCACGAAGCAGAATGTGATACAAGGTCAATTTCTTAAGCGGAGTTCAATAGGTTTGAATTCAGAGTTTTCCTTCTCCTAGACCGATTGCCTAACCAAGGTTAAAGAGCGCAGTCTGCCGTACTATTTATCCATAGCTGGAGGAAGAGTAGGATTCATACCTTTCCCAACGGTATTAGCGCTAAGTGAAATGCAATTACCAAGTCCAAAATTTCCCATGACATTAACCATTACACAACCGCTTCCATAATTCTAAAACCGTATATCTAGATGCCAACTTCTAGACTGGTAAAATTAGCCAAGGTTAGTGAGCAAAGTCTATCCTACCATTACTCATATTTGGAGGAGTATAGTTGGATTGCATTCAGGATTTGAACTCGAGTCACCGTCATCTAAAAGCAAAATTCAGTTCCTTTCAAAACTGATCTCGGCTAGGGTGCCTATTGTTTAGTTAGTCCCTCGTGTTTACAATATCTTATCTCTACTTTCATTTTCTTTAAGAGATTGTTGTAGATCCAACAAGAGAAAATAAAAATCTTATGATAAAAGATTTACCCATAGCTAGAGGGAGAGTTAGATGCATACCTTTCCAATGGTATTATCGCTATGTGAAACAGCCTCGTCAAGGATTTGAACTCGGGTCGACGAGTCATTTCCTACGACTCTAATCATTACACAACGATCACAACCTATATAACCGTATATACTCGTGTAAATAACGACTTTTAAAGACCAAATTTTTCACCTCAAAAACAAGGATTATTCATTACACGAGATAGGTCATTGAAAATTCGAAGCTTACGCCGTTTCTAGTTTTAACCTTGCATTATCTTGATTTGTTTATTTAATGGGATACCAAAATTCATGGTTATTTAATGGCAAAGCCAGATTTGTGTGGAAAGTTCCCGTAACGTAGTGGCTAATGTTTCTGAACTGCGACATCGTATTAATAGAGTTCGAACTCCAGTCACGCTATAATGTTTATTTCCTGACTAATATGGAATTCACTCGTACCTAAAATTTCAGCTCGCTACACAAAACAAACTCGTGACAACACGTAACTCGGAAATCTCGTAAGTTTGAACAAGGTATCAATATATATATATATATATATATTATATATATATAATAATATATATATTACAAGGTGTGTCAAAAAAGTATCGACACACCTTGTATTCTGAAAAAAAATTAAGTTTCCATTCATTGTTCATTTTTATTGAATACAATTATTTTTTTAACAGATATATTTGATCCATCGATGGGACACTAACAGGTACTACCTCTCGACGGAAGAGTGGGCCTGGGGTAATGACAATGCCGGAGTACTCACACTCCCTAAATCCGACCATATGACCTTTAGGCACCTCTTTTGCTTTGCTGATTCATAAGTACATTTTTTTCATTTACACCGTCAACATCCGGTTTTTGTTAGGGGTTGGGTTAGGGTTGGGGGTTAGTTTTATAATTTTTTAAAAATCTAAAAATCGTCTAACAAACAAACAGATGTTGACGATGTAAATGAAAAAAATGTACTTATGAATCAGCAAAGCAAAAGGGGTGCCTAACGGTCATATGGTCCCCTAAATCTACAAAAAATGATCCCCCAATTTTATTTTAAACCCAGTATACCTGGTTTTGGGTAAAATCTATTTTGGCAAATTTGACCTTTTTTATTTTTAAAGGTCGTGTTAATGAGCATAATCAATCCGGTGTATTCGGCAATTAATTGTTAACATTCGTTTTCCGATCCACCACGTGCATCCCTCACCTCACACACCCCAGACAATCGATGGGGAAATTAACAGGTAGGGCCGGGTTAGCTCAGTCGATAGAGCGTTCGGCTAGAGCCCACAACGTTCCAAGTTCGATACCGGCCCTCGCCAACTCAGCGTATGTGTAGTACAAGGATCTGTGCGGTAAAGTAAGGAGCTGATGGTATGTGTGGCGCTCCACCTCAGACGCAAAAAACAATCTCATTGGTCTAGCGCTAGTGAAAAGGGATAGACTCCCTCGCTGATTGGCTCATACGACTTTAAGCCACCCCGACGACTTTACTTTTTTTTACTACACTCCAGGTAAGATTGAACCTGGGAGTAATGTCAATGCCGAAGTACTCCACACTCTCCGAATCTCCAAAAATTAATCCTCCAGTTTCATGATATACCCAGGACACCTGTTTTCTTGTGTGAAATCTATTTTCCAAAATTTGACCTTTTTTTTATTTTTAAAGGTTGTGTTAACGAGCATAACCAACCCGGCAATTAATTGTTTCGATATTGATCCTGTTAACATTTGAAGATCGATATTGACTGTTCATTATCGATTATTCGAATGACGTGAAAGGGATTCTCTGATTCTTGTTCTCACTTGGAGAATCTGCACTGTTTGATGGTCGTACTATCGATATTAATGAAACTCTCACATTCTTATTGTTAACACGAACAACAGTGATGTTGTCCGGTTAAGCCCAATGATTAAATTAAAAGGATTATATATTAAGAGTTTGGTAATCTTGAACTTTAAGTGACTAAATTCCTACCATAAAATTATACTTGCGCATTATTTGAAAAACTTAATTGTTATTAAAAATACATTTTATGATATTCTGGAGATAAAATATGCATTAAAATGGATATGAAAAGCGTCGTGTTTTCTCCGTGAAAAATTACGTTGAATCAAAGATGGCTGACATTGTTTACAAGCTTCTTCTCGGAAAAAGAACAAAGGGACTTAACTCTCGTTGCTTTGAGAGTTAAGTCCTTTTAAGGCTTAAATGAGATTTAAGTCCCTTTGTTCTTTTAGCACATGATTTTCCCAACCCTTTTTGCCCTAATGGCAAACTCCAACCCTTTTTTTATCATATATGTGCTAGAATGCGGTGGCTGAGAGTCTTCATGTCCTGGGAATGACGTTAAACTCTATCTGATGGTGAGTTCCAGTTCTGGAAGTTTTGTGAATGTGGAGCACACCTTCATCACTATTGCCCCCTGGTCCACTCTGATCCAGAATGGTAGTACCTGTTAGGGTCCCATCTATGGGTTAAATAGAAAAACATGAGTTTATAAACAAAATTGATTATCCATTAAGAATACATTTTTTCAAAACTTTGTCGGCATTAAATGATACACTAAGGTTGATATGCCGTAAAAAAAACAAACCAAGTGTACATCTAAAGTGTATAGGTAATAAGTGAACCAGTCTTGAGCTTTAAGTCTCGTTTTTTCAGGGGCGTTTTAGCTCAATCAGTAGATCGTCCGACTAGGAACCACAAGGTTCCGGATTCGATACTCGTCCTCGCCAACTCAGCGTATGAGTGGCACGGGGATCTGTGCGGTAAAGTAAGGAGCTGTGATGTGGCGCTCCCACCTCGGATGCCAAAACAATCTTCTAGGTATAGTGCTAGTGAACAGGGGATAGACTCCCTCGCTGCCTGGCTGATACCGACATTATGGTACTACTAACGCCTAAAGGATGGCCACTAAAATCGTAACAGTAACGCCAGGAAAGAAACGGTTCACAAAAAACGACTGCTGGTTAAAACGGCAGAGGAACAAAATGGCCGATCCCTCTAAATGAGAATCATATATTATATATATATATATATATAATATATATATGAATTCTCATTTTATATATATATATATATTATATATATATATATATATATATATATATATATATATGAATTCTCATTTATATATATATATATATATATATATATATATATATATATACTCTATGAAAACATCTCTGAAAAAAAAAACATATATGTGTCTAGGTAAAAAAATCATACATAAGTGAATAAGTAGATATTCTAGCCAAAACAAGACATTAGGTTTATAAGTTCCCAAAATTCACACTGGATTGTCAATTGGACACATAGCCGAGTGGATAAAGGAGTTAGGTTAAGACAGTTCTAAGTGACAGATAACAATGAAAATGAGGACAATAGTCCGAATGATACAAAATAATACTCATGAATTCTGTTTACCATGTCAATAAAGTGTGCGGTCTGTTACGATTTTGTGGCCATTTGTAGACTTCAAGTGAGATCACTTTACAGTGGAGCTTCCTTAGTGAAGAATCCTTTTGGTTCTTCCTCGTCTTCCTTAGCGTTGGGAAGAATCCTTTGGTTAAGCAGAGTCCTTGATTGCAGATCCGTTCGTCCGTGTCGAATACGGGCAAATGGACAGCTTCCAAGAACAGCGATTAAATAGTTAACTAGCGACGTATTCGAGCGTGTTGATTGGCTGGCTTTAGTCCACGCACCCATGCAGAGTCTATAAGTTTAAGTGGTGACTTCAGCACACCTCATATACCCAAAATATTCCTCATGGGTATATACAGATACCTGTGGTAAACTGCCGAAGAATGTTGAGTGCTTTCTTGAACAAATCCTGAAAGCAACACCCCCCCCCAAAAAAAGCGTCTGTATGGCCACTTACTCCAATTACACAAATCATCTAAGTAAGACGAACAAGCCATGCTGGTTAGTGTTAAAGAAATAATAACGAACTCATAAATGACCTTTCTCCTAGAGACACCTACACAGCGAGACACCAGTTTTGGGCGAACAAGGAAAATTTTACATACTAGAGGAATGTGTGGACAGTGGACGCCAGGTGTGATGGCGGATAGGGATAGGTGGCGAAGAGAATCATGGGAATCCATGTTGTCAGCAAGATTTGATGGGACCAAATTACCTTTAGGCACCCCTTTTTGATCTCGATTAAGAAAGGACATGTTTTTCTGTTACACCGTCAATATCCTGTTGTTTGTTAGGGGTTAGGGGTTAGGGTTAGTGTTAGGGTTAGTTTTATAAAAAAAAATTAATCCAAAAATCGTCTGTTAAAACAACCGGATATTGACGGTGTAAATGAAAAACATGTCTTTTCTTAATGGAGATCAAAAAGGGGTGCCTAAAGATCATATGGTCCATTTGATGATTATAAGATTCTGGAGAATTGGTGAAAGGTTCCATAAAAATCATGGAATATAAATGAAATTGGATATTACAAAAGAACAATAGAAGGAGCAACAAAAGAAGAAAAATATCTTAGAATGAAATTCCATCCGGATGATAATACAAGAAAAAGTTTAGAATTCCTTAAATGCCTGTATTTATAGCGGTGTCGTAAGAAAAGTAATGGAAACCTATTTCATGTGTAAGTGTATTATTTCGTTAATTTCATTTTCATTTACGTTACCCTTGGTTTCGGCAGGGTGGAGTTGGTTGGTTGGTTGGTTGGTTTTTACGGCATGTCAACCCTTGTTAGGTCATTCTATACCGAAGATGTTTTGTCTTACTCATTCAAGATGGGTACTCAATTTTTATTTTTCAAACTCATTTTTAAACACATTTTCTTAAAAGTCATTTCTTCCGGAGTATTTAACCTGTTAGGGCCCCATCAATGGGTTAAATACCAATAGATGGGGCCCTAACAGGTACAAATACTCCGGGTCGGAGTGAACCATTCCGTGTGCCGCAAAATTTCGTACTTCAAACCCCATGAGAGTGTGGACTAAAAACAGGTCTAAGCGTAATCAAACCCATTATGAAGGCATCGTTTGTTTGTCAGCTAAGGACTTCGGTTATTAAAGCCATGAGAGTTAGATGAAAAATGTCTAAACCTAATCAAACCCGTTATAACGGCATCATTTGTTTTTCGGTCAATAAATTCGTTTATTATAGCAATAAAAATTAAACAAAAAAGGACCCGATTGAATCAAAACCGTTATAACGGCATCATTTGTTTTTCGGCAATAAATTCGTTTATTATAGCAATAAGAATTAAACGAAAAAGGACTCGATTTAATCAAACCGTTATACGGCATCCTTTATTTTTCGGCCAATAAATTCGTTTATAGCCAAACAAAAAAGGAATTTAATTAAACCCGTTATAACGGCATCATTTGTTTTTCAACCAATGAATTCGGTTATTAAAGCCATGAGAGTTAGACAAATAAGGACCCGATTTAATCAAACCCGTTATAACGGCATCATTTGTTTTTCGGCAATAAATTCGTTTTATAGCCATAAGAATCAAACAAAAAAGGACTCGATTTAAAAAAACCCGTTATAACGGCATCATTTGTTTTTTTTCGGCCATCAAAAAATCATTAATAAAAATATAGCCATATTAAACAAAAAGGACCCGATTTAAACAAACCCGTTATAACGGCATTATTAGTTTTTCGGCCAATAAATTCGTTTATTAAAGCCATGAGTGTTAGACAAATAAGGACTTCACCTAATCAATTTAATACCAACATTTCATCACCTCGTCCGTTTCAATTTTTCACATTGAATTTTAAATTCTAAAAAATGAAGGACAGTTATAGAAAATTTGCAGAAACGAATGCCTCCCTAAATTATATCTCCCCCGCATCTTTTTTTTTTTTTTTCGATTTTATTTATCGATTTGTTTATCCCACTAACATTTTTTTTTTTTTAAACTCGTTCCTTAATTCTGATGCTCAGATCAATATTGCTATGCAACGACTGCGAGATAAGGCGACAAAGTAGAGCAAAGAAAACAAGCATAAAATGAAGAAGGAACAAAAATAGACGAAAAGAAAAGAGATGCTAAAGAAAAATCATTAATGATATGAAGTCGGTTTTGAGTCGAACAAGAAATCAATGTGAGCTTCTCTGTCCGTCGTTTGCGGCGCATGAGAACGACGCCGTGGGGGTGGCGTGTGTGTGGTTCATTGGAAAGTGTCATTGCTTCATTAAGAGTAGGGAATAACGTTAATTGCGATGAAATTGATAAATTAAAATGCGATTCGTCTCGGCTGTGAATTTCACTACTAAAATTGAAATGTGTACATCTTGAGAGGTTTAATCAGTTTTCAGATGGGAATTGTCACTTATTGGAAAAAAAATGACAGCAATATTGAAAAAAAAATTGAACATCTCTCTCTCTCTCTCTCCTCTCTCTCTCTCTCTCTATCTCTTCCAGCCTTACCCTGTTATGATTTACTCCTTTTTCACCTAAGTATTTTTTGTCACTTTTCTATCCCCCCTCTCTCTCTCTCTCTATATATATATATATATATATATATATATATATATATATATTCTTCCAGCCTTCCCTCATGTTTTCATTTACTCTTTTTTTCCCTAAGTATCTCTCTCTCTCTTCTCTCTCTCTCTCTCTATATATATATATATATATATATAATATATATATATATATATATATATATATATATATATATATATCGTATATCTCTATCTATCTATCTATCACTTCCAGCCTTTTCCCTTTTCCCCTAAGTATTTTGTCACTCTTTGCCCCCCCCCCTCTCTCTCCCTCCCCCGCTCTCTCGAGAAGGTTCCGAGTCCGACAAGAAATACTGAAGAAGGCCGAAGGGCACATCGGCCGAAACTCTGTACAAATAACAATGAAGATGTGGACAATAGTCCGAATAGTACAATAATACTAAGAAGATAAGTATATAACGATTTCTATTAAGACGTCATCACTCATTTTAAATAGACCCGCAACGGGCTGAACTTGCAAATCGATCGGAAAATTAAAACATATTACAGATGACACAGAAAAAACAAAACCCAAATTATTTATTTATTATTTTATTCCCATTAAACTAACCCTAAATCCCAACCCTAACCCTAAACCCTAACCCTGACCCTAAAAATTATTTAAAATTAACAGTTCTATTACAAAATGTGTGGGTTCTGTTTTTTCTGGGTACCCGGTATATATAGTGACCCAGAAAACAGAACCCAAATTATTTTATTTATTTTCCCATTAAATTAACCCTAAACCCAACCCCAACCCTAAACCCTAACCCTAAACCCTAAACCTAAACCTAAACCCCCCTATTTAAAAATTAACAGTTTTATTACAAAATTTGTGGGTTCTGTTTTTCTGGGTCACCCTAATTTTCCGACCGATTTACAAGTTTACATTCACTCCAAAATTGTCGGTATCAGCCAGACAGCGAAGGGGTCAATCCTCTTTTCGCTAGCGCAAGACCAGAGGGATTGTTTGTTTTTTTAGGGGGGTTGCTGGGGTGGAGCGCCACACCTTTTACCTGCTCCCTACATTTCTGCACAAATCAGATTACCAAATCTGTGCTACTCATGCGCTGAATTGGCGAGGACCGGTATTGAACCAGGAACCTCGCGATTCTGAGGCGGATACGACAGAATACAAATAAATCCTCGTTCCCTATTCATCTTCTGCTTTGTCCTATTCCAACCAGATTTTTTTTCGGGGATGGGTGATGGAGGGTAACTTGTGTGTGTCCTTCTTTAAACGGCCATTTAATTTTCAGCTGCTACTTGGGAGTCAATGTTCGATTGCGGCCGAATCAGCAATAGTGATCGATATTGGATTCGAGTTGCTGATAGAGCATGCTACATTCACTGTAACAGAATCATTTGGTATAGCGCAAATAAGAAAATTCAAAATTAAACCAAGACTTTACCGGGGACGTTCAAAGGACAAGGAATGTTCTTAAAATGTCTTGTAAAAGCATTGGAAGGAGGAGGTTGGAATGGGAGGAGTAGGAGGAGGATGGACGGATGGAGGAGAAGGGGGAGTAAAGATGCATCGATTTTTGTGTGTTAGGGAGATGAGAAGTCCAAGAGAAAGAAAGAGAAAAGGTGTAAGAAAAAGAGGGGAGGTATTAAGTTGAATGACACAGATTTTGTCGACATAGAAATAAAAGAATTGTTGGGGACATCGGTAGGCATTGAGGTGAGAATTTTTAAAAGAAAGAAAGAAAAGAAAGAAAGAAAGAAAGACGACAGCATAATAAAAGAAAGAAAGAAAGAAAGACAACATCATAATCAAAGAAAGAAAGAAAGAAAGAAAGAAAGGCAACATCATAATCAAAGAAAGAAAGAAAGAAAGAAAGAAAGAAAGGCAACTCATAATCAAGAAAGAAAGAAAGAAAGAAAGAAAGAAAGAAAGAAAGAAAGAACTCATATCAAAGAAAGAAGAAAGAAAAGAAAGAAGAAAGAAGAAAGAAGACAACCATCATAATCAAGAAAGAAAGAAAGAACAGAAGAAAAGAAGAAAGAAATAAAGAAATAGAGAAAAGAAGAAGAACATAAAAAAGAAATATATGAGAAAAACCATGATGAGATAAGAAAGAGAATATGAAGAGAATAAGGAAATAAATGTGAATATTAAGGGAGAAAAAGAAAGAAAGAAAAGAAGAAAAAGAAAGGAAAGAGAAAATGTGAGTCTTATTCGATTTCTTTTTAAAAAAAGAAAAAAAAAGAAAGAAAAAGTGAAGAAAAAAGAAAGAAAAGAAGAACATGAAAGAGAAAAGAGTCTAGTAACAGTGCGTTGCTCTGTTTACTTGTTGGCTCGTTTTCAGTTTTCACAACTCGGCAACCGAAAACAATACCTTAATAAACATGACAGTTCGCTTTCTGTCTTCAGGCGCCATCTTAGTTATTTGTAATCAAAGTGAACAGGTGAATGTCGGGAGTGCATGCGGGGTTTCCAAGTAAGGCAGTGTAAGCGGATCTTGTGAAAGAGGATATTGAACAGTTTTTGGGAGACGAGCGTGGACCGAACGTTAGAGAGAATGACAAAGGCTGGAAAGAAAAGAAAACACAGCGTGTCGCTGAGGAGGGGGGATTATATCCAGATGGCGATATCTGGGTGGGCTGTTGGGTAGAGAAGTTCGATATTCTTCAAAATCATGAATGGCGTGCAAAAAAAAAAGAAAAAAAGACATTACAAAAAAGACAAAAAAACAAAGGAGGAAATAAGGCCAAGAATACAGGAATTTAAAATGGAAAATTCTTCACCAACACTCCACCCCCAACTAATGTGTCACTTTCTCAACCCCTCCCCTTTCTACAATCCAGACCACCATCTCCATGTAACTGGTCATCACAACAATGCTCATAAGTGATGCCGACAGAACAATATGTCGTTTTTTTTATGAAATAGACATGTCTACTTTTAAAGGCAGAAACTGGGAGTTCCGTTGCCTAGTGGCTAACGAGATGGGCTGGGACATCAATCAGCTAAGCGAGTTCAAACGTGGTTGTGCTTTTAGGTTCACGTTTCGGACTAATAACTTTTGGAAAGGTATGTGCTCCATTCCCCCTCCCTCCTCTATAGAGTAAATAGCACCATGATTTCGTGTTTTTTATGGAAAATAAGAATACGTTTTTTTTAATGAAAAATAAGACTGTCTACATTTAAAATTAAAATAATTTGTTTTTCATCTGAGTTTTTATGAAAAATTAGACATAGGTTTTTATATTGGAAAATAAGACATGTCCTATCATTTAAACGCAGAAATCTGGGGAGATTCCCGTTGCCTAGTGGCTAACGAGATGGACTGCGACATCGTCATAAGCGAGTTCAAGCTAGCTGTGGCTATTAGGTTCACGTTCGGACTAATGCCGTTTTGGAAGGTATGTCCCATTCCCACCCCACCTCTATAGAGTAATAGCACCACTACTGTTCCTCTACAATGATGTTTGGGCCATTATACTGTCCTTTGATCGATAAGGGGGGGGGGCAAAAAGATTCAAAAATTATATTTCTCTAGTTCTCCCCAACTGTAAAGGAAAACTTCAATAATCTGCAGTCCTCAGCTTTCCAATCTCTCTTCTAAAAAGAACACATTTTTCTCTCGCTTTGGTTATTTTAAGTACACACAAAGACAAAACATCGGGCACATGTGAACCTGGGCGTCCGTCCAGTATCTAGATTCATTGTTTTTTGCATAGCGGGCGGGACGCGGGTTGATCCGCAGGCAACAAGTCTTGCTCTTTTCGTTGTTCTCCGTCACAGTTGATGATGGCAATTAACAAGAAACCTAACCAAAAATGTGTTAAAAGTTAAGTTAAAAAACGATTGTTAATCCCATCAATCATGACAAATAGT
Source organism: Doryteuthis pealeii (assembly GCA_023376005.1). Classification (NCBI taxonomy): domain Eukaryota; kingdom Metazoa; phylum Mollusca; class Cephalopoda; order Myopsida; family Loliginidae; genus Doryteuthis; species Doryteuthis pealeii. The sequence goes on from CM042153.1 coordinate 86,095,574, forward strand.
AATTCGCATAAAATAACCCATAAGGGTTGACACGCCGTAATATTAAAAAACACAAACCAAACCAAAAATTGTTTTTCTTAGAAATTAATAATCCCGCTAATCTTCCACAATCACGAAGATGCGGATACTGTTCTCTACATTGCATTTTCACAGGAGTTTCTCGGTGCTGTTCGTGGCTGAAACGTAAGTAGTGTTTAAACTATCCTGCTCAGGTCCGGTTTCGATTCCTGCGAGGGCGAGCGTTTAGTATATATCGGCTGATGAGCACTTAATAAAGTTGAAACGTCCTGTACGATATCTACTCACCCGAAGTAATATTCTTTGGCGAAATTCACGTTGCAAAATTATATATATATTATATATATATATATATATACTATGGGAGTAAATATGGAAATAAATCCGACAATATTAAGAAATTTGGAAAAAAAGTGTTCCAAAAATAAGATGAATTTATTTATCGACGAAAAACCGAAACGTTTAAGCGTCGATAAATAATTCATCTATTCTTGGAACACTTGTTTTTTCAAATTTCTTAATAGATATATATATATATTATAATATTATATATATGTGTGTGTTGTGTGGTGTGTGTGTGTGTGTGTGTGTGTGTGTGTGTGTGAGTGAAAATTCTCTGTATTTTAACTTCAAATATCAACATTTTAACCCTGATGAAGGTCGTATACTTTGTATTCTTATAATATGTATATTTTCTATTATTATTATTTTATTTCATATTTAAGATAATAATAATAGAATACATCTGTACATGACAAAATCCTGGCCGAAACACGTGTTAGTAACACACCCATAAAATTAATTTTATCCATTTACTGGATGTTCTTTCCTTTATTTATTTATCCTTTCCCATATATATTTCTTAAACGTATTTTTTTCAGAATATAAGGTGCGTCAAAAGTACAACAACCCGAAATTTTTTACACACCTTGTATATATTATATAATATATATATATATATATATATATATTATATATTTATATGTGTGTGTGGTGTGTGTGTGTGTGTGTGTGTGGTGTGTGTGTTGTGTATTTGGGAGCATTCTTTCATTTATACATGTGGATTAACAAAAGCAGGTCTCCTGTTTAACGATTTTATTGGTGATCTTTCAAAGCTTTCTGGCCAACTTTTTAAAATTATAACACATGCACCCACTCTAATTACCGAAATATTCTAACGGAAATACACACATTCTGCAAAAAAGAAAAAAAAACTCCAAATGCTAGAAGCTTTATACATAAATAATACAAAACCATCCTTAAACAAATTAATTTCCAATGCAGTACACCACATTTTAAAATGCTATAACACTTTTCTATCAATTCTCTCCTTCCAGCCTTCACTCCATTAATATAATACTTTGAAAAAAAAAACTGGAACACCTATCCCTGATGATGGCACTTCGAAGTGCCGAAAGTATTCGGGATATGAACTTCGGTGGACTAATCCAAATTCCATCCAAATATAAAAAACAAGTTTTCCAGAAAGGTTAAAAAGATCACCAATAAAATTTTAAACAGGAGACCTATATATATTATTATTATATATATATATATATTATTATATATATATATATATGTGTGTGTGTGTGTGTGTGTGTGTGTGTGTGTGTGTGTGTGTTGTGTGTGTGTGTGTGTGTGTGTGTAATAAAGATAAAATAATTTAAATTTGCTTCATGTAATAATCTATTTCGACTGCAACAAGTTTAGCTCGTTACAGCATCTTCAGGTACGGAGAAAAACATGGGTAGGCTTCATTTATCCATATATTGTTTTATCCGTTCACACACCAAAATCAATATACATTGAGCTTTCACTACGGATGACCTGTATCAGTACATACGAATTCCGTAAAAAATAATCTTGCTCTGTTGTTTTGAATCGAAAGCGTCCAATTTTTTGAACGAATAAAACAATATTTTTCTTCTTCTTTTGTACATGATATTTGCTTTTTTTTATATCAGTAAGAGAGATTCAAAAACACGGTTCACTGAGTCACCAAATCTCTGCCAGCCATCTTTCTTTTGAGATATATCCGACCACCAAGCATCAGCACGACAACATGTCTTTGTCATTCTCCGGGCAAACAAGATTGTAGAACACACACATTCCTTAAATCAAAAAAAAAAAAATATCCAGTCGGTGGGGCTTAAGATACGTTCAATGTCCCGTTGCAAACGTGTTAGACGCTTCACAAATTACAAAAAAGTGTGTCCTATGTATCAGTCAAAACTGTATTGGATTGTGAGGCTTTTGGGGTAATCTCCTGCCTCAAAAAATTGCTATCCGGTGAGTATTAAATAACAACCCAGCTCAGTCTACTCAAAACTATCCATCTTCATATCTATCTATCTATCTCAATTTGTTCATATTCATCTATATTCTTTAAATACTAAGATTTTCTTTTATTCATGTTTGTTTAATGTCTTGTTTTTAGTTTAAATAAACAGAATTACGTAAAAAAAAAGATGCGACCTCCCCCCAATACATTTACTTGTCGAAAATATCTATCTATCTCCATTGTTCATATCTATCTATATATTTTGTTTATCTATCTATATCAATCTATTCCAAACTATATATCCATCTTCATATCTAAACAAGAATTACGACAAATTACAATAGATAAACAAGAATTACGACGAGTTGGGGTCGTTATTTTAATAGTCACCGGGTAGCAATTTTTGAGACAGGAGACCGGGACGCACTTCCTTATAAATTACCGGCTTTTGTTCCAGAGATCTGGCGCCTGTGAGGCAACCACTTCATTTCTAGTACTCTCAGGTCCACTCTGATCTGACGTAGTAGTACTTGTTAGAGGTCAAAAACATATGGGTCAGAAAATATATGGTGACCCCTGTCTTAGCGTATACCCATCACCGACTCATACTAGAACAACAATATAAAACTTTCGTTCAACTTGGGGAAGGATTAGTGTTACATACCTTCTTTCTCTTAGCGTAGGGGTCACTAAACTACGGTTCGCGACCGGATCCCGCCCGAGAAGACATTTTGGAAACAAGGCCTGCTGACAGTATTTGAATTTGTTAGTTAAAACGTACGGAACCGCGAGACTTTTTGATACCATTAAATTTAAATATCATATTTGAAATCAACCCATCAAACGAAATTGATTGATAAACATTTGAAAGCATTTCTCTTGATTGGATGTAGCAATTCCAAACCAAACATTGACGATATCTTGAAAGGCAAACTTCAGTTTCACAAATTTCACTAAACCTTTCAACTAATGTTGCGTTCTTTGATAATGTTTTGAAAATAGATATGTTGGTTAAATTCGATAAATATAACATGGAAAGATAAATATTGTTTACATCTTTTTCTCAGAGCTTTCGTTCTGACTAGCAAGTATTGAACACAATAATAATGTGGCCCGCGCTCTTTATTTTTTCAATTATCCGTCCCACCGTAAAAATAGTTTGGTGATCCCTGTCTTAGCGTATACCCGTGGTTGGATTTCTCATACTTATCGTAATCTCGTAGTGTACTTCTCTTTCTGTAGCTTTTTATCTTGTATTTCTTTTTACGATTCAAATATCAAAAGTAAAATTGTCATTATAACGTTTCATTCATTAATTTTTTCAGAATACAAGGTGTGTCAAAAATGTACTAAGTTTAAACATGTATTTACCGAGATAGAAATGAAAGTGAATGGAACGTTATTTTTTTTCAGAATACAAGGTGTGTCAAAAAGTAAAAACATCTCGATACTTTTTGAGACACCTTAAAAAAATATATATATATAATATATATTAAATAAGATAAATATATAAAGGTTTTACATATCTATTTATTAGGTGACAAAGGAACATTCACGACCATATTGGTTTAATGCGATGCAATCATCAGGTGAAGATGTTTCAAATGCAAGGAAAATCGAAAAAATTTCAAAAATTTTTTTTAAATTCAATAGACATGGGATGCGTATGATTGGATAAAATGATGTGCGTATGTATGTGAAGGTAAATTGAATGTATGAGAGTGTTTATAGACAGCATAAAGGTTGTGTACGCGAAGTAGCTGGTCACACACATTATACGTTGTTCTGTGAATGTGCGGCATTTTAACAATGCTTACGTGCGAGCGTTTGTGTTTGTGCGTGTATGTGTGTGTGGGTGTGTATGTTTTTTTTCATATCCTGATGTGTATTTTATATTGAGCACTCGACCAATAATACTGCCTTTGGTACGCCATTCCAGCAAAAGCTGAAACAGTGACATCTCAACACACACTATATATACATATATATATATATATATATATATATATATATATATATATATATATATATATAGTGACATCTCACACACACACTATAATATATATATATATATATATATATATATATATTATCTATCTTTCTTTTCATCTTTTTTTTTTTCCTGGTTATGCTTTGCCTACATACAATATGCAGTATTCTCTTCTTAGCTGAGTTACTTTTAATCCGTCTGTCTGTGTGTCCATATATGCCCCCTCCAACCCAGTTTTTTTTTATCAAAGCACTGTCTTCGAGTTGTATATTATTATTTTTTTGTCTTATTTGCCTTACACTACTTGTTGGAAATGTTTCCAACTTGTTTTCCCTTTTTGAAAATTCTTGTTTTCCTTCTTCATCGGCAAATGTACGCACCGCAGACCAATCCATGTCCCCAGCACTTTTGCCGCCGCTCATTGCACAGATGTCTACATCGATCTATCGATCTGAACTGTGCACCTGCGTTTATGATCATATAGCGGCTGAAACATTACATACCTAGATTTTTCTTCCGATTCGAGGCAACTATATTAGTTTCTATATATTCACCTATATTTTATGTGTGCATGCATATGTATCTGTGCGATGAGGATGCAAGCACGTATATACCTATATATATATATATATATATATATATATATATGTGTGTGTGTGTGTGTGTGTGTGTATACATATATATATATGTATATATATATATATATATATATATATATATAAGTGCTTAATTGGAGTCGTACCAAATTTTGAAAATTAATTAATTAATAATGAATTAGGCGGGAATACCTATTAAATGTATGGCTAAACAAATCGAGAAAAATTAATTTTCAAAATTAGGTACGACTCCAATTAAGCACTTATTCTCCAAAAATTATCGGCAAAAAGCCATTCCAAACAACCGTGTTTTACAACTTATCATATCGTCGTGTAATAAAAGTCACTAGAAGAGGAATATTAACCTACTCTAAACAAATCGTAAAATCTAAGAAGTCCGTTTAGTGTAGGGGTTATGGGATCGGCCTGTCAGCTTGGCAGTCCGGTTTCAAATCACGCACAGGGCGGTCTTTTCCGATCTATAGCTCTGCTGATGAGGCCTAATAGGCCGAAATGTACATACAGAGATTGATTTTTCTCGATTTGTTTAGCCATACATTTAATAGGTATTCCGCCTAATTCATTATTAATTAATTAATTTTCAAAATTAGGTACGACTCAAAATTAAGCACTTATTCTCCCAAAATTTCGGCAAAAAGCCATTCCAAAAACCGTGTTTACATATATATATATATATATATATATATTATATATATATATATAGTATCCAATTGACGCTTTAACGTTTTCCGTGGCAGTGGCATCAGTAAATAATCCAAAAGTGTCCAATATATTAAAAAACATAGAGCAGTAATAATAGTAATACTAGTAGAAGAAACAGTTAACTTTTTTCTCTACTAATATATTATATATTATATAATATATATATATATGGAAGTAAGACGAGGAATTATATATATATATATATACGTTGCAAAATATACATATTTCAACTTATATATGTATTATTCTAAACTTATATATACATAGATATCTCAACTATATATTATATATATATATATATATATATTATATATATATAATATATATATATAATCCAATTGACGCTTTGACGTTTCCGTGGCAGTGGCATCAGTAAATGATCCAAAAGCGCTCAATATATTAAAAACATAGAGCAGTAATAATAATAATACTAGTAGAGAAAATAGTTAACTTTTTTCTCTACTAATATATATATATATATATATATATATATAATATATAATATATAATATATATATATATGGAGGTGTCGAGGAAATTATATATATATATATATAATATACGTTGCAAAATATATATATTTCAACTTATATATGTATATATATCTAATTATATATACATAGATATTCAACTTATATATGTATATATATATATATATATATATATATATAATATATATATATATATATAATTTATTTATTTATTTATTTATTTATTTATGAAGTAAGACGAGGAAATTATATATATATACGTTGCAAAATATACATATTTCAACTTACATATGTATATATTTCACTTTATATATACATAGATATTTCAAATTATATATATTATATATATTATAATATATATATAATATAATATATATATTCCACATGCATCAGGATTATGTATGTACGAAAAGTAAAGTCAACAAATATATCCTGATATATATAATCTATAAACCCAATCTTATTATTTCGGTCTATTTCACAAGTGTATATATATATATATATAATATATAATATATATATATAGAGAGAGAGAGAGAGAGAGGCAGAGAGAGAAAAGAGAATAGAAAATAACATTTTCCAAAAAAGATGAATTTATGTTTGAATTTATAGTCGGCGTTTTAACGTTTCGGTTAATGTTATAGCTTCGTCAGGACAATATAAAAGAATGGGAAAACAATGATGGATATTTTTTAAGTCTTGGCATTTAGAGGATGAGAGAAACCTAAGTTTGAGGCAGGCTGTAAAAGGTTTCTTTAGTAAATACTGAAGCGCTTTGAAGACCTTTCTTTTGGAGCCTCGTTTTGAACCCTACCGTAAACATTTCGGTTTCACGTGATAGTTGTTTTGATTTATTTCTTTAATGGCATATCGAACTTTGTGGGTTATTTAATTCCAAAACCATCCTTGTATAAGAACAGAAGTGGTACTATTCAACCCATAGGCGGGGGATAAGGGGTTCTTACCTTTTCATAAGGATTATCGTTCACTTTAATATGAAAGGTCAACTCTTACCCGGAGTAGCGAGGTTATTCGTAGTCGAGTTTGCGTAGTCGCGTCACTACTAATCAAGTAGCTAGTCTTACTGTTGGAGAACTGCGCGTTGACTCTATTATTTTAGAGAAAAGGCTCATAACCGTATTTTGGCAAGCGTTCATTTTGAAAAATATTATCAAAAATAAATTCATATTTCGAAATATATTGTTTTTCTATTTTCTACATGTCTGATTAATTTCCATATTTTACTAATATAATTACTAACGAGTTTTCGAGTTACAAGCTGTCACTTGGTTGTTTTGAGAGCTAAAATTAATACATCACCTTCTAAACCGAGTTGTGCCTAGTATTGTATTCTCGTTGTGCTAGTTTGCTGCATTCGCTTAATACATGGTTTATTGCTTCATTTCTGTCACCAAACATCCTACATTTGCTGTTTTGTTGTGTATTATCAATTTTTACTTTGATTATTATTATTATTATTATTATTATTATTATTATTATTATTATTATTATTATTATTATTGTTGTTGTTGTTGTTGTTCACTCCTTTTGATTTTTTCACATCAGCATTAGCTGATGTTATTTCACTGGAGTCTGAGTGACAACAAGTCTCCTCAGGTCTCCAGGTCTCTTCTGAGCATTCTGGCAGATTGCAGCAGTGCAGTATTCTGGATGGTCTCATATTATTATTATTATTATTATTATTATTATTATAGAGTTTTTCACACCAGCGTTAGCTGATGGTATTTTACTGGAGTCTGAGTGACAACAAGTCTCCTCGGGTCTCCATGACTCTTCTGAGTATTCTACAAGATGGCAGTAATGCAGTATTCTTGAGTGTCTCAATTCTTCCTCTGATTTCCAGATTCTCCAGTCTTTTTTCCAAGCTTTTTGGGACCGTTCGAAGTGCACCAACTACAATTGGTATCACTTTGACCTTCATATTCCATAGCTTTTTCAATTCTCTGGCAAGGTCCAGGTATCTGTCCATCTTTTCGTTTATCTTCATCTTCACCCTGTGGTCTGCTAGAACTGCAAAAACCACCAGTTGACAAAATTCTATCTTTTATTATTATTATTATTATTATTATTATTATTATTATTATTATTATTATTATTATTATTATTATTATTTTCACTCCTTTTGAGTTTTTCATATCAGCGTTAGCTGATGGTATTTCACTGGAGGCTGAGTGACAACAAGTCTCCTCAGGTCTCCAGGACTCTTCTGAGTATTCTAGCCCATTGCAGCAATGCAGTTGTCTGGATGGTCTCAATATTATTATTATTATTATTATTATTATTATTATTATTATTATTATTATTATTATTATTATTATTATTCCAGACAAGCCTACCAAAATTGATATAGTTTAAAGATTGATCTACTGTTGTTTAAAGAAACAAAGAAAGAAGTATCTGTATCGAGAGAAACAAAAATATTTTTTTAAACAAACAAATGAAAGAAAGAGACAAAACAAAGAAGGAAAAATAATCATATTTATAGATAAATGAAAATGAATTATGAAAAAAACCAAAAAAAAACGAGGTGAAAGAATGGATTTTTGGAAAGATTTTGGATATCCTAAAAATATAAAATAGTTTCCTACCAAAGAAGCTAATAACAAAAAGAGTTTTCTTTATTTTTGTTTTTTGTTTTTTAAATAAATAAAAAGAAAAAGAAAACGTGAAAGAAAGATGTGTTGCTTTATACACAGATTTAGATTATTGATTTTCTCTTTACGTCTTAGGTTTCCTGTTGAAGCAGAGTTTGTTTATTAGCTTATTGAAATGTGCTGAGTATTTCTCTGGAAGAAAATACGGAGTACCTTCTTGGAACAAAGAAAAACGGGATAAAGAATTATTCAACCATGAAAAGACCGAAATATGCACACAATCACACAGGTGTACTAACACATACTTGACATAATTACACACACAGAGAGATAGATAGATAGAGAGAGAGAGTTGGGGACACAGAGAGAGAGAGAGAGAGAGAGAGAGAAAGTTGGGGACAGAGAGAGAGAGAGAGAGAGAGACTGAGAGAGAGAGAGAGACATACACACACATATAAATACAGAAGAGCCGGCTGAAATTTTCATTCACTGACCAAGATACGTTTATGGAATGTGACCAAATGAGGTTTATTTTTCAACATTCACTCCCTTGTGGTGCCCATTCTTCCATCGGTGTTGCAGTACTTGGATCGTATTGGTCAAAAAAGTCATCAACAGCAGACATGACGTCATTTTATGAGCTTTTCAGTCTATTAACTTTCAGTCCATCTATATATATATATATATATATAATATATATATATATTGCACACACATACACACACACATATACATATATTTATATATATATATAAATATATATATATATATATATATATGTATATATATATATATAATTCGTCGTCGGGTGGCCTAAAGTAGGTATCAGCCAATCAGCGAGGGAGTCTATCCCCTTTTCAATTGCGCTAGACGGAGATTGTTTTCTAGCATCTGAGGTGGAGCGCCACACCTAAAATATATATAAGATGTATCAAAAAAGTATGGAGATTTTTAGTACTTCTTGACACACCTTGTATTCTGAAAAAAATAACGTTCCATTCATTCCTCATTTCTTTCCTGGTAAATACAGCTTTAAACTTGGTACTTTATTGACACCCTGTATTGTATTCGGAAAAAAAATTAATGAATGGAACGTTATTTTTTCAGAATACAAGGTATGTCAAAGTGTTTTAAAAATTTCGATATTTTTGACACACCTTGTATATTTACATACATAGATACATGCACACATACAGACACACACACTATCAGATAGAGTTTAACGTTATATCCAGGACATGAAAACTCTGTCACCGACATTTATGATAAAAAGGGTTGGGGCTTCCTCTAAGGACAATATGGATGAGAAAACCATATAGGTTCTAGGGATTGATGTGACCAGCCAATTGATTGACGGGGAATCTCCGACCGCCCGTCTAGCCTAAGTAAGGGCCAAAGTTGAGTATTGCATGTCATAGACTGCTTATACACCAGGATTCCGTTCTTAAGCATCACGGGTCGCCACCCATGACCAACAAGTAGTGCCATTATGGGGGATCTTACCCCTATACAGAGGTGCAGTCGGTGTATTTTAAAGCCCCAGCCAACAGGGCTGAATATTTTATGAAAATATTTTATTGTCATAATAGGTTTTATTTGTGAAATACATTTTTGTGTTTAATCCTGTTATTTTCAATTTAAAGCATACCAAAAAATAGTGTGCATTGACATTTGCGTGTGGGGGTGCTAGGAATCCACCAGAAAGCCAAGGGGGTGCTAGAAATCCATTGGGAAGCGAAGGGGGCGCTAGGAATTCACTGAGAGGAGAAGGGGGCGCTAGGAATCCATTGGGAAGCCAAGGGAGCGCTAGGAATCCATCGGCAAGCTAAGGAGCGCTAGGAATCCACTGGGAGGTCAAGGGGGCGCTAGGATCCACCGAGAAGCCAAAGGGGTGCTAGAATCCATCGAGAAGCCAAGGGGGTGCAAGGATCCATCGAGAAGCCAAGGGGGCGCTAGGATCCATCAAGAGCCAAGGGGGACACTAGGATCCATCGAGAAGCCAAGGGGGCGCTAGGATCCATCGAGAAGCCAAGGGGGCACTAGGATCCATTTAGAAGCCAAGGGGGCGCTAGAATCCATCGAGAAGCCAAGGGCCAAGGGGGCGCTAGGATCCATCGAGAAGCCAAGGGCGCTAGAATCCATCGAGAAGCCAAGGGGGCGCTAGGATCCATCGAGAAGCCAAGGGGGCGCTACGATCCATTTAGAAGCCAAGGGGGCGCTAGGATCCATCGAGAAGCCAAGGGGACGCTAGAATCCATCGAGAAGCCAAGGGGGCGCTAGGATCCATCGAGAAGCCAAGGGGGCGCTAGGATCCATCGAGAAGCCAAGGGGACGCTAGAATCCATCGAGAAGCCAAGGGGGCGCTAGGATCCATCGAGAAGCCAAGGGGCGCTACGATCCATTTAGAAGCCAAGGGGGCGCTAGGATCCATCGAGAAGCCAAGGGGGCACTAGGAACCATTTAGAAGCCAAGGGGGCGCTAGGATCCATCGAGAAGCCAAGGGGACGCTAGAATCCATCGAGAAGCCAAGGGGGCGCTAGGATCCATCGAGAAGCCAAGGGGGCGCTACGATCCATTTAGAAGCCAAGGGGGCGCTAGAATCCATCGAGAAGCCAAGGGGGCGCTAGGATCCATTTAGAAGCCAAGGGGGACACTAGGATCCATCGAGAAGCCAAGGGGGCCTAGGATCCATCGAGAAGCCAAGGGGGCGCTAGGATCCATTTAGAAGCCAGGGGATCCAGTGGGAGGCCAGGGGCGCTAGGATCCATTTAGAAGCCAAGGGGCGATAGGAATCCATCAGGAAGCCGAGAGGCGCTAGGAATCCATCGGAAAGCCAAGATATGATACATGGAGTATATAATGCATATATATATATGAGTATCTTAGAGATATGTGCGGTAAAGTGGGGCAGCTGAAGATAGGTGTGGCGTTCCATGTCAGTCTCAGAAACAATCTCTCTGGTCTAGCACTAGTGAAAAGGGAATATACTCACTCGATGTCTGGCTGATACCGACAATAGGCCACTCCGTCGACTTTTCTTAATTTATATATATATGTGGGGTGTATATATGTGTGTTGGTCACCTCATGTAAGATAATAGTTAGCAATCTAGAATTGCAAACCATTGTTAGTGAGTTCGATTTTCACTGGGTGCCTTTTACTCTTGGTCTTGTGCGGCATCTAAGCTACGCTTAATAAATAACTATATGTGTGCATATATATATATGTATGTTTGTATATATATATATATATATATATATATATATATATATATATATATGGACATACTAAGATAGATAGACAGATAGATAGATAGATAGATAGATAGATAGATATAAATGCATGAACTGTAATAGATAGATAGATACATAGATAGATAGATATTCTTTCTATACATAACTAAATATACTTAAAATCCATTTAGAATATTTCCTGTCTGAACACACACACATACACGCACGCATGCACGCACACACACACACATGCACACTTACACAGACACGTACTCACACACGTACGCACACGCACACACACGCACACTTACAGACAAATGATCCTTGGAATCTGATTACCTTAAATGAATAAGTAACAAATGCACGCAACCACCTTGTGACTCGCCTGGCACCCACACTCTCCTCTCCCCCACACGCCTGTCTCCCCCACACGCCCCTCTCCCCCCACACACTCCCCTCCCCCCACTTCTCCCCCTTCCCACACCTGGAAAGTAAATGGTTCAGTCTATCTATGACAACAATATTTGCTGATAAATGTCGTTGTTATCTAAAACACATGAAGGTTTTCTTAAAATAAATATTCCAATTCCGGATGGGAGAAGAGAAATCTATTAGGCACTCCGATTGCATTCTCGCTTGGTGGACTTATTGTTTAGGGGAGTGGTTTAAGCAAAAACCCAAAATAGTTGCATTAATCTAACAATAGAGACGAAAGAAGACGAACCAAATCCGGAATTAGGGCATCATTTAGTCCAAGATACAGGTAAAAGCCACCAGTTCACTTTCTCTAACTAAAATTCTTCACTTCTACTACGTTTTATATATATATATATATATATATTTGAAACGCCTCGATATTGACCTGAGTGCTTGGGAAGATCTAGCATCGGATCAGAAGGAATGGCGTAAGACCTGTTTCGCTAAACTAAAGAGCTTTGAACAAAATAGACTGAAGCATAGAGATCGACTAATCAAATCACTCACTGCTGACCCTCATCTATCGTTCTCGATAGGACAGTCCACCATATATATATATATATATATTATATATAGGTGTGTGTGTGTGTGTGTGTGTGTGTGTGTGTGTGTGTGTGTGTGCGTGTGGCGGCTATGGAGGCGTGTGGTTAGTGTCGTAGGAAATGGACTCGTCGACCCGAATTCAAATCATAGACATCGCTGTTTTATATAGCGCTAATATCCCTGGGAAAGGTATGAATCCATATATTCTCCATCCAGCTATGGAAAAAATAATAGGACAAACTGAGCTCTTTAACCTTGGATAGCTAACCAGTCTAGGAGAAGGAAAATTCTTAATTTGAAAATCCTAAGGTCAGTCGTTGATTGGGTTTGTGTCATCCCTTGATGCACCAATTCTTTCTTATCGACTGTGCCAAAATGTGCGGATGGTCCAACACAAGCTTTCACCACTATAAACAGAACACTGCGTGAGTTGTTCATTAGATGAACCTTGCGTTGAAGTCGACGAGAGAGTCCACGTGTCGCGATCTGAATTTTAACGATTTTCTTTCCTTTAGACCACTCGCATTGTGCAATGGTTAGTTAACTCTAATAGCAAACTCTGACTGTCGAGTTCGATTCTTACCGAATGCACAATAATTCCGGTCTTACAACTCAAAATCATAAATAATTTTGTATGTCTCATTTTCAAGGATCGATTCTAGTCGGTTCATGTAATAATAATATTCGTCTTTTAAGTCTATGACGATCAATAACTAAAATAAAGCTTAGTCAATGGACTAAACAGGGCGTCCCATCGTGGTGTAATTGTTAGCAAGCTCGTTTTCACTTCACTTCACTTTGAGGAAGCCGTTTGTTTTGGTCGTCCATTTTTATTTCACCGTAAATCAACACTGAAATTTGTTCGAATCAATACAACTGCATGTTTTAACACGAAAATATGATAAAATGTGTTCTTAATAACAATTAAGTTAATTTCAAATAATGCGCAAGCACAATTAAGAACACATTTTATGATATTTTCGTGTTAAAATGTTAAAGTGTTAAAACATGCAGTTGTATTGATTAGAACATATTCGTATTTTCAGTGTAGATTTACGGTTAAATGAAAATGGCCGACTAAAACAAACGTCTTCCTCAAAGTGAAACAAACAAAGGGAAGTTACTCTCATTTATATAGCTAATGTTCAGATTATCCATTACTACTGAATAGCGAGTTCGGTCCTCACTGAATGTCCCATGTTTACGACCTTGTGATCCATCCTACCCGTGACGAACGGGTTGGGTAAATAGAAGAGCTCGTTGTGTAATGGTCACCGTCGTAATAAATGAACATGGTGACTAGAGTTCAAATTTAAAATCCTGCAATGTGTCTAATATATGACTAAGAAATAAAGGTTTACATATTATATGTTGTGTTTAATTTGCATACTGGTTTTAACAAAGCCGGGTTTAATAAACAAGTACGTGTTGTTGTTGATCTCTTATATTATCGTTTTATTCTCCAACACATTAAAATCAATCCTATGAATAATTTTTATATAGAAACCAATTAGAATATAATAAAAATAAGTTGAATCTTTTTATATGCGTTCTTTATTTAATTTTGTTAGACTTTTCTAATTTAATATATTTAATTACATAAAACTTAAATACTTATGCACCGATGGCTCATATTCTTGCTAGTATATATATATATATATATATATATATATATATATATAAATGTGTTCAAAAATAACCTACTCGAATTTCACCATAAGGATCTTTAGGGTTAAATTCACTGAATTAATCAAGATATTGATTAATTACAGTTAGTTACGGAAGCTCATATTGTAATTATATCATAAATATATAATTATAGCATAAATATATAATTATAGCATAAATATATAATTACAACATGAACTTCTGCAATTAACAGTAATTAATCAATATCTTAATTAATTCAGTGAATTTAACCCTGAAGATCCTTATGGGGAAACTCCAGTACGTTACTTCTGTACACATTATAATACTAAATCTGCTTTATTATTGAGCACTTTATATTTGTTATAACGCTGACTTATCCGAGTAACACTTATAGCAACCAAATATTGAGACCAACCTAATATTTTTACCGGTAAGTCATTCCCTTTACACACACACACACACATATATATATATATATATATATATATATATATATATATATAAAGTGTTGTTATGGGCCCAACGGGAGAAAATTAAATATTTTATAAAAAAAGAAGGCCCGAAAAATGGATTATGCGTTTTAAAATAATTTTTATTATTATTATTATTATTTTATATCAGCTTTGTGTAAAGCAAGCCTCCGGACTGGGTATGCAACGTAATCATAGAAGGCTATGTAAAATAATAATAATAATAATAATAATAATAATAATAAATTATTTTAAAAAACATAATCCATGTATGTATATCCGGAGGAAACTATGAAAATTCAACAATTAACAACAAAGTAAATATATATAAACATTCACTATCATCATATTTTGGTTTTTGAGCAAAAATGATGAAGATTTGATTTATATTCGTGAAGATATTTAAAAAATAACATTTAAATGGATTTTTTTTTTGTATTTCATGTTTTAGATAGTAGACATTTTTTTTCAGAGTGGCTTGATCAGTCTTTTTAATGTGGGGATTTTAATGGGACTTCCTGTGGGAAACTAACTCACGATTCAGTAATAACGTATTTATGAGACTAAATTTTTTTAAAATCCCGCTCTGCCCAGGCGATGCAGAGTAGCCACTTCTAGAAATATACATATATATATATATTATATATATATATGTATATATATATATATATATGTGTGTGTGTGTGTGTGTGTGTGTGTGTGTGTGTGTGTGAAAATTTGACACTAAATAAGCCACAGAGTTACATTGTCGTTAAACCGTTAATCAAGGAACAAAAGTGTCAGGTCTGCTACTTACATCATAGATTATTTTTTTAAAAACATAATTCATTTTGGAAACCTTCTTTTTATAACATATGTGTGTGTGTGTGTGTGTGTGTGTGTGTGTGTGTGTGTGTAAAAACATTTGACACTAAATAACCCGCAGAGTTGCATTGCCGTTAAACCAAACCAATCAAGGAGCAGCAAGTGTCAGGTCTGCTACTTACATCATTCATTAACAATTGTGACATGAACGGCATTCTTAAAATAACCTGCAAAATAGGCCACGCAATTGCAAGTTTCAATAAATCAGCGTAAATGTGATTCCCGGTGTTGGTATCACATATCGATTACATAGTCGATCAGATATCGAATTTGATAAAGCAATAAAATAGTTTAACGCTTTAATCAATACTTACTTCATATTATTGATTTTTATGACTGATTGATGAGAGAAAACGTACCTTTTAACATCTATCTATTTAGCTATCTATTTATCTCAATCTGTTTATATCTATCTATCTATATATCTAACTATCTATCTATATGGAGAAATGTAGAACAAAAGAAAAAAGTTCACAATTGAATGTTAATCTTATTAATGTTAACATTCAATTATGAACGCTAATCAACGAATGGTTACGAACCCCTTCTACACATTTTCCGAACTCAATGCATACAAAACATCCATCAACTTTTTAACTATATAAATCTTTTTCCTCCTTGCCTTGTTTCATATTGTCCTGAGGAAGGTTTCTTTATAAACCGAAATGTTCGAACATCGACAAATAAATGTCCATCTATTGTAACATTGCGTGTTTGTTCAGCATTTCTCCGCATACTGTCAGATAAATTTCTTCATTTTACTCCCTATCTATCTATCTATCTATCAGACCAAGATTTGGTCTGAAGGTCGCATAGGTGACAAACTGTCAGTAACAAAAAACTGTCAGTGACTCCATGTTCATACCACTTTAACTCATGTATAAACGATCTATCAATGATATTGAGCACTATCTGCTTAGAGATATTGCACGCATACTATCTACAATATATATATATATATATATATATATATATATATATATATATATATATATAGTTCATTTCCTAGACGAAGCTGTTGGCATTTCACATAGCGCTAATACCCTTGGGAAAGGTATGAATCCATATATTCTCTCTCCATCTATAGCTTAAATAGTAGGGCAGACTGGGCTCTTTAACCTTGGATAGATAACCAGTCTAGGAGAGGGATAACTCTGAATTCAAATTTCCTGGGGTTAGTCGTTGATTGGGTTCGTGGCATTCCTTGATGCACCAATTATTTCCTATCGACTGTGCCAAAAAGTGTGGAATGGTCCTACACAAGCCTTCACCACAATAAACAAATCACTGTGTTGGTCGTTCACTGGATGAACATGCACTGGATGAACTCATGCGTCGAAAATCGACGAGAGAGTCCATTTATATATATATATATATATATATATATATATATATATATATACTAGGTGTGTCAAAAAGGTGTCGATACTACTTTTGTACTTTTTGACACACCTTGTATTCTGAAAGAATTAATGTTCCATTCAAGTTGTGTACCTATTTTTATAGAATTAAAAAGTAATATTTTTGGCGATTATGTGTGTATGACATATTTATAAAACTAGACAAACTTTAGAAATCCTTTTCTAGTTTTCTTTCGCTTAGTTTCATCTTTCTAATTTTCTTGACGTCCCGCCATATTTTATCCAGAACATAATTACAATAAAAAAAAAAGGAAAAAAAAAGGCTCTCCCCAAGGTCCTCTTTCATTTTCTTCATCGATTTCATTTTTTACTTATCTTTTTTAACAAAGATCCTGTCTCATCTAAAACCTTCCAAGTTTGCGTCGGTTAAAAATATCTTCACGAATCATTTAATGATTAAAATATCTATTTTCGACGCAACTTCCCGCCGTTTATTTTCAATGATTTTTTTATTCTGGTGCAACTTTAGATATTTTTCTTGGTCCCCTCTCGATTTGATCCTATCTTTATTAATTTGTCTCGTTTTTTTTTTTTTTGTTTTGTTTTTTTGGGTTTTCTTTTAGAGCGTTGTTGCTTTTTTTAATATATATGTTTGTTTTTAATTCTGCGCTGTCAAAAAATTGCCTCTGTTTCAGTCCTTCCCGCTTTTTTTCTCGTTCTTTCTCGTTTTGCCGAGATCCAATTCACTAATTGTTGTCTGATTTGTCAGTGTCTTCTTCTTCTTCTTCTTCTTCTTCTTCTTCTTCTTCTTCTTCTTCTTCTTCTTCTTCTTCTTCTTCTTCTTCTTCTCATTACTGTTGTTTTACACTCCATTATTTTAACGAACTCGCTCGCTGTCTCGTCGCTGTCTAACCATCAATCCAACTGTTTAAACTTAGTATGGAGTTGACTATAAATAAAGATGCGTGACCTTTATTTAGATCATTTTTCCTTTTGTAAAACTGAATCTCATTCTCTCTCTCTCTCTTTCTCTCTCTCTCTCTCTCTCTATATATATATATATATATATATATAGTTATAGAAAAAAAATTTTTCTCTCCACCATGGTTTCGGTGTTCAAGGTACACCCTCCTCAGGAGAAGTCAAAATTATTGGTAGCTAACTTTATAAATATACTTGTTGTTCATAAGCGACGTTCTCCTGTGGAAGCCAACATATGGATATGCTAGTGTGCGTCGCCCACCAAGGACCTACATTGACCAACTTTGCGAGGATGCTGGTTGCTGTGCAGAAGACCTCCCAGGGGCAATGAGTGATAGGGGAGGTTGGCAAGAGATTGTTATGGATATCCATGCTGCTTGCGCGACATGATGATGATGATGATGATAAAGTGACTAAAATTGGTAATGTGATTATTTTAAAATTTAATGTCTTTTTGATTGGAAGATGTTTACACACACACACGCACACACACACACATATATATATATATATATATATATATATATATAGTTACTCATCCGATAAAGATAAATTTTATATCTTAAGTTTTGCTAGTCTTACTTTGTCGTACTCGTAAAATCTACGATAATGAAGTAGAGAAGTTTAGATGTTGTATTACTAATCTCGGGAGGTCCTCTGCGCAGCAGCCATTATCCGTACAGAGCTGCTTAATGTAGGCCTTTGCTGGGCAGCACGATCTGGCATGCCCATTTGCTGTTTTCCACAGGAAAACGTCGCTTATGACATGTCTTGCTCACCTCACTTGGATGGTCTGTGTAATTGGTGGCAAGTAGCCGTACAGCTGCTTTCTCGTAGGGTGTTGTGATTTTTTTACCAACATTTATTTTAACTTTTTTAGCAAAGGGGGGTGTAAACCAAATTATCTTTCTTTTTCTGTTTTTTGAATTATTTTGTATGGGGGTGTTATCTATATAATATATTTTTTCTTTGAATCCGCTATCCTTTAGGGCTTTATTATAATAAAGAGCTGCTTTTTCAAAAATATCTTTATTAGATGACAGCTCGGTGATCCTACGGCTAATATTAGGAACTAGGTTTTTTAAGACTAATGGTGGGTGGTTGGAATTTACGTTAATATATTTAAGTTTCTCATTTTGTTTATGATATGGTTTATATATATTATTTTTTAGATCTAAATTGACATCAAGGAAATTGACATTTGTTAAGTTAGTATCTATAGTAATCTTAAGTTCCATATTTTTTAGGTGTGCTATTATATCTTTACGAAGTCTATCTAATGTTTTACCGGAAACAGTTACGTGAAATACAAATTCCGTCATCACGATAGATTGAGAATGTATGTGTAGGAAATTTTTGTTAAATATCACGTGCAGCATTCTTGTGCAATTCCTATCTAGATTATTTTCTAGGCGTTTCGTTAGGGTTCAAGTGGTGCAGCCATACAGTAGCCCTGATATAACTACGACTTGGACGTATCGTCTGTAGTAGTAAACGTGTGAAAATCTGTACAGGATGTGTTCAATATCTGGTTGTAAAGTCTATCCGTCTTGATTTAATATTTCTGTAGATGCCACCAGACTTATTGACAAAATTGTGATTAGATATAGAAAAAATTAAATGGAAGAAGTTGCTTATTCTAAAAAATGAAATTTCAAAATATCATAAAGAATGTATCACTTACCTAACCACCTTATCTGACCAAGAACATAAAATGTGAAGCTTCACAAAAAGATGAGGACAATAATCTGAATTATCCAAAATGGTCCATTTTTATTTCTTTGAATTTTCGAGATGAGGCTTAATAATTTGTATTATTTGGACTATTGTCCTTATCTTTATCTTTATATATACAACATTTTGGTCGATGTTCCCTCTGCTGTTCTTCAGATGTTTCTTGTTGAATTTAGGAACCTTCTCTTAAAACTTGGGAACCCTCTTGTTTAATTCTGAAGCCTTCATGTCATAATTGGAATCCTTCACAGATCTTCAAACCGAACCCTTTAAGACTGAGAGTAAATGAACAAGGAAGAATTATCAAAACTATCCCAAAACTGAAATATCCCCAGAAAGAAAATACTCGACATGAACCTGGTCAAGTCCTCCTAACATAGCATAGATGCATGTAGATGCAACCAGTTAAGTCAGGTTAGGAGTTTTTCTTAATCCAACCATCGCTTCTATATTTTGTTTTTATCCTTCTCTCTTCTTCCCAATTAAATATCTATTGTTATATATGAATCATTTTTAAACCTTATATTTCTGTGTTTGTTCACTGTCTCTATCTTATTGCATGGGATATTTCCACAGCTGAACAAATACCACCTATTTTTTTTAACCTTGCGTTCATGCCATTGTCACAATATTCACAATTTCGAGAAATCCGTAACAATATATATATATATATGCATATGTATCGCTGTCTCTCTCTCTCTCTCTCTCTCTCTCTCTCTCTCTCTCTTCTCTCTCTCATATATATATATATATATATATATATAAAAATATATACATATGTTTGTGTATATATATATATATATATATATATATAGACAGAGAGAGAGAGAGAGAGAGAGAGAGAGAGAGATATAGATATAGAGATATGTGTGTATGTATGCGTGTCAACATATTCTTCATTCATCCTAATCTCTCTCTCTCTCTCTCTCTCTCTCTCTCTCTCTCTCTCTCTCTCTCTCCCCCATACACACATATATATATATATATTTATATTTATATATATATATATATATATATATAGATATTTGTATATGTATAAGTATTAACTTACCGGTGGGTATAAGAACGATCGTTGGAAGCGCACAATATCCAGAGGTTAAGGTTGAGAAAAAACAAATACAAAGTGCTCAATACAATGTAGAGCATATATAGATAGATAGATAGATAGATAGATAGATATGTGTGTATGTATGCGTGTCAACATATTCTCCATTCATCCTACTCTCTCTCTCTCTCTCTCTCTCTCTCTCTCTCTCTCTCTCTCTCTCTCTCTCTCTCTCTCTCCGAAACTTCTTTTCTCTTGCTTCTTCCTTTCTCTACTTCTAAAATGTTTCTTGTTGGCTTTCAAGAGTTATCTTATCCTGATTAATTTTAAAAGATTGCAATTTGCTCTCTCCAAACACAAACAGTGATGAGTACAGATAAAAGGTGAGACCAATTATGAAACGAAAAGACCACACACACACACACACAGAGAGGCGCACATGTGTATGTATATTGATTATCGATTAATAAAAGGTAGATAAAGAAAATAGATCGATGGTGAATAGAGGCCAAGGTATACACTATTTAAGGGCGATGAACTCTTGAAGTAGATTGGGAGTAAATGGAAGGACATCTATACTTATACACGAATAAAGTCTGGTTAGCTTAAACATAGATAGATAGATAGATAGATAGATTGATTGATTGATTGATTGATTGATATGATCAATATGAGATAGATAAATAGATAGATAGATAGATAGATAGCTAAGATCATTCTGAGATAGATAGATAGATAGATAGATAGATAGATATTATCATTTTGAGATAGATAAATAGATAGATAGATAGATAGACAGATAGATAGATATGACCAGTCTGGGATAGATAGTTAGATAGGTATGGTCAGTCTGAGATAGATAGATAGATAGATAGATAGATAGATAGATAGATAGATATGATGAGTCTGGGATAGATAGATAGATATGATCAGTCTGATATAGATAGGTAGATAGATAGATATGATGAGTCTGGGATAGATAGATAGATAGATAGATAGATATGATCAGTCTGATATAGATAGGTAGATAGATAGATATGATCAGTCTGAGATAGATAGATAGATAGATAAATAGATAGATATGATCAGTCTGAGATAGATAGATAGATAGATATGATCAGTCTGAGATAGATAGATACATAGATAGATAGTGGCTGTGGTTGTAGTTGTTTTGTTTTACGATATATCAATCCTTTTATGGTAATTTAATCCCGATTCCAGTTATTTTGATATTTGGCTCCTTACAGTATCAGCTGTTGCTTAAATATTTACCCACCTAAGTATTGAACATACTAATAGGTGCTTAACTTCGGTGATCAAACGGGAAGTGGTGCTTTCAACGTGACTTGACCGTAATCGATAGAGAACAGAGGGGTTTAGGAAAGCCTTAGCTGAAGACCAACCCAATCATAATGTTAAATACTAGATTGACAGTATCTATTATTCGAGGAGTAGTGTAGATAATTTTAATAGATTTAAACCGTTAATCACTGTAATTCACTGGTAATTGACAAATTAATCAGTTTAATTGCCAGGTGATGACCCAGAGGTCAATTTGGGAACTTGGTTGTGATTGGATAATCTTAGTCAGGAGGCCGAGTTGGTTCTAGAAGTTTGAAGTTAGAAGTTAAACCTTAAATGAGTTGAGATCCGCAGAAGCGAGCGGATGTTTGTTTCCATCTATGGTCTGGCTAATTCCCGGTACGTAATGTGTTGAAGAGACGTCTATGATGATCTATATATTAATACTCGTGTTCCTTAATCTTCCTACCGTTATCATCTTGCAACACACTCTGGTTAAAAAAACTACACCGTCAAAATCGTCCAAGACAAAATGCAAAAATGTAAATCCTGATTATCAAGTGTTGATTATCCACTGAATTCTTATTTTATATGAGTGTCATCACCTCAGCTAAATAATGGACCATTTTGTTTTTATTATAAAGAAAGAAAGGAAAGAAAAGGGACATGCTACACAGAAAAATATAATAAGAAAGAAAGAAAGAACGTGTGTAGGGTAAAGAAAGAATGAGGAGGTAACGATAATCTGTTTCAATCGAAAATAATGAAAAGATGTAAAGAAGGAAAAAGAAGAAAGTGAGAAAGAGTTTAATCAAGATTATTATACTTTTACATATTGAACTATTTAGCAGTAGCTCTTAAGCAAACACATCAAACGTTGAAATAATTAAATCATCATACTGTGGTATATCTACAGGTACTGCTAGTATTTTATTAATATACTAACCGCGCTGTAAAATACGCCGACAGCACCGCTGCAGAGGGGTGAGACAGCCTCCAATAGGGAATCATTCGCCACTTCTTATGTCAGTCAGTGTTCTTTGTACGTCTGAGGAATCCAATATGAACTCTATGACCGAACTTGTGTCACATTTTAGGCTCGTAATGAGTCAAATTGAACTACCAATTTGATACAGAATATTTCTCTTGTAAGATCATAAGAGTTTTTAATTAGCGTTTTTCTCATCTCTTCTTATTATAATGGAGATTGTTTATTTTTATGTCTGTAACCGAAACCATATTACTAATCGAGTCACAATTAACATAGTTATTTTCATTACATTATTCATAATTTTATTTATATTTAAACCTCAATTATTAATAAAATTGCTTCACCTTTTTATTAGTGTTGACCATATCTACATATTAATAACATGCTATTGTATTTATATATACAAAAAATAGCGGTTTGCAGTGTGAACGGGAAGGCTAATTTGCATATTGATATTAAAAATGTGATTTTATTAAATATGTGCATAGTATTATTGATTTCTAACTGTTTGGTTTTATTTTAATGAATATAAGCAAAAATCTCTCCCATGAATCTTAAATGAAATCCATTAACAAGAAAAAATAAGTGTAATTTTATTCTTTATTTCCTAATTTAACTAAATAGTTAAATAAGTAAAATTCAGCAATGAAAGACGGCAGTGATGGAAGAGTAAGTTTCATTTGTATTTTTCTATTATAACCCCACTCTGTTTCAAATCTTTTTATCTGCATTCTTATTAGACTTTCTAATTTAATACGATATTTCATTACATTAAAACTTAAATACTTGCACCCGGAGGGTGCATATATTTGCTAGTTATTATAATGGTGATTGTTTGTTTTTATGTCTGTAACCGAAACTATATTACTACTCTAGTCACAATTCCCTTACTTATTTACATCACAGTCTCTATGATTTTATTTTTTATTTAATACCACAATTATTTATAAAATTGCTTTACATTATTGATATTGTTGGCCTTATCTACATACTAATAACATGCAATTGTATTTATATATACAACAAAATAGCGGTTTACAGTGTGAACGGGAAGGATAATTTGCATATTGATATTAAAACTTTGATTTTAATAAACATGGGCTTAGTATTATTGATTTCTAATTGTTGGGTTTTATTTTAATGAATATGAGCAAAAATTCCGGGGATAAATCTGAACAGAAATTCATTATCAAGAAGAAATAACAGTAATTTTATTCTTTACTTTCTATTTTAACTAAATAGTTAAATTAGGAAAATTTAGCAATGAAAGACAGGAGTGATGGAAGAGTAAGCTTCAGTTGTTCTATTTTTCGATTATACCCCCCCCCTATGTTTCAAATATTTTTATCTGCATTCTTAATTAGTTTAATTAGCCTTTCTAATTTAATATAATATCTTATTATATCAAACCATAAACACTTGGACCCGGCGTAGGGTGCATATATTTGCTAGTTGTGATAATGAAAGGTAACTTTGGTCATTGACCTGTTCAGAAAGATAGAACCTCGAGTCTCTCAAGAGAACGGATTACGCTGTAACCACTGATCCAAACACACCATACAAAAAAAAATTAATTGCTGTTATTCTTAAATATTTTTGCAGAATCAAAATATACCTCTGAGGCAATTTTCAAAAGGAAAAAAATATTTTTAATATGATTATTGTTGTTGTTGTTATTATTATTATTATTATTATTATTATTATTATTATTATTTTACTTCTTCTTTTTCTTCTTTTAATTCTTCTTCTTTTTCTTCTTCCTATTGTATTTATCTTTTTAATTTTTCTTCTTCTTCTTCTTCATCTTCTTCTTCTTCTTCTTCTTCTTCTTCTTATTATTATTATTATTATTATTATTATTATTATTATCTTAATTCTTCTTCTTTTAATTTTTTTTCTTCTTCTTCTTTTTCTTCTTCTTATTGTATTTCTCTTTTTAATTTTTCTTCTTCTTCTTCTTCTTCTTCTTCTTCTTATTATTATTATTATTATTATTATTATTATTATTATTATTATTATTATTATTATTATTGTTGTTGTTGTTGTTGTTCTTCCCAAATTGCAGTTTCATGAATTCATTCAAGGTAGAAATAAATAAATAAATAAATAAATAAATAATATTGCAACAAGAAGAAGAAGAAGAAAAAAAAGCATAAGTAGAACAAGATTGATGGAAATGAGAGTGTCACGTGGGACTTAAAATAGCATCGCGTTTTAAGGAAATAGGGAAAAAATCCATTTGACGTCACAAGATGCGTTTGGCGGGATTGTTGAAGTGGGAGGTTGGAAAAAGGGGGAAGGTAAGAGGAACAATATGAGAATGAACCCACGGGGCGGACAGTAATTGAATGTTACGTTTGTTTTTATTTCTGTTTTTATTTTTATTTTTCTTGGGGGATGGGGGGGGTATCCTGAATAACAGGGTGAAGGAATATTTATTTTCAGTATCTGTATTCGGTCGAAAACGGTGTGAACGTAGAGAGAGAGAGTAGCCATTACAAAATATCGTCAATGGAAAAAAACGGGGGCGTTTTTTTTATATAACTTGAGAAATCAATGCAGTTTTAAGAAAAATATCTAATTAGTTCTTCATTTATGACTAAGTTTATATCTCATCGAAAAGAAGGCGATAAGGAATGGGATATTAGTGAAATAGATCACTAATTAGGACTGAGCCTATTCTAGTAGAGACCAACCCAAGCGGAGTTTAACAGGTTTGAATTCAGAGTCTTCTTTCTCCTAGACTGGTTGCCTAACCAAGGTTAAAGAGCCCAGTCCATAGCCGGAAGGAGGGTAGGATTCATACCTTTCCTGAGGATATTAGCACTAGGTGAAATGCAATTACCACGTCCAGGATTTAAACCCGGGGCAACGAGTCCATTTCCCATGACTTTAACCATTACACCACGCGCTTCCTGTCTTATATAAGCCCTTGAGTGAGCCAGAGTTAGATAGCTGAAAAAGAGCAGGAAGTATCCTGATTGGATGGTTGTTTGGTTGGTTCTTTCCCCTACACACGTTCTTTCTTTCTTTCTTATTATATATTTCTGTGTAACATATCCCTTTTCTTTCCTTTCTTTCTTTATAATAAAAAGAAAATGGTCCATTATCTAGCTGAGGTGATGACACTCATATGAAATAAGAATTCGGTGGATAATCAACACTTGATAATCAGGATTTACATTTTTTAATTTTGTCTTGGACAATTCTGAAAAAGAGCGGGAAGTATCCTGATTTGATGGTTGGTTGGTTGGATTTTACGTCATGTCAACCACTGTTGGATTATTTTATGCCGAAGACGTTTTGTTTTATTCATTCTTGAATCCTAAGGGTATAAGCGCTATATGAAATGCAAGCAGCCTCGCTCAGGATTTGAATACGTTTTGACGTATCCATTTCCTACGACGAAGAAAGAATCGAACACATCCAAATGCTCTGTATTCAGCCCGTTTCATTTTCAAATATCAAAATAATTTGCCCTGAAAAAGACAGCTTTTTTCTGTATACTTAATTTTTTTATGTTTGTCTATTATTATCATCTTATTTCATTTTGTATTTAGAATAATACTAAAGAGAATACAATTTATACAAAAACAAATCCTTGGTCAAAACACGTGTCGGCATTTCAATAGATAATTTTTATCCATACAACATTTCCTTTTGTTTATCTTTCAACATAATTGTCGGATTCATTTCCTTTTTTCTCACTTACACACACACACACACACACACACACACACACAGATATATATATATATACCAAATCCTCCGCACGAGCAAGATGTGACACAATGTTAACGTTTTTAAGCGGAGTTTAACAGGTTTGAATTCAGTGTTTTCCTTCTCCTAGATCAGTTGCCGTATCAAAGTTGAAAAGCCTAGTTCAGCCTACTATTTAGCCACAGTTAGAGGGAGAAGTGTGGGATTCATACCTTTCTCAATGGTATTAGCGCTATGTGAAATGCAACTAGTCTCGTCTATGATTTGAACTCGTGTAACCATGTCCATTTCCCTGGACGACAACCATTACGCAACGGGCATCTCCAGAAACTATATATATATATATATATATATATATATATATATATATGTGTGTGTGTGGTGTGTGTGTGTGTGTGTGTGTGTGTGTGTGTAAAAATCAATTTTTTCAAAGATATTGCCTGAAGGTTGGTAAAAATTAAATGAATGAAATAACACGTTTAATATTTTTATAAAATAAAATTACTTACTTAAAAAGCATCATATTCACATCACTCTACTGAGATATTTGTTGTTTTGTTTTTACGACAGAAAAAAAGTTTCTAATAATTTCTGTTTTGATTATTTAGACTCTTATCTTTATCAAAAAATTTTTTAAATCGTACGCGTAAAATATATTTTGTTCGCATTTCATAGAATAAAATCAGATGTGGGGGAGTTGATCTAGTAAAAAAAAAATATTTAAAAAAAACAAACTATTTTGAACATAAATTCATCTAAAGGTGTATAAGTATAAAAAAAATTTCGAATTAAAAAAAAAGAAATACTGTGACGTAGTTTTGGTTACAGACAAAAAGAGATCGAATGTCCATTATAAATAGATATTTGATCTTACCTGGAGGCGATGTGTGTATATCAAATGAACCAAAAAGACAATGAATGTCAGTTGTGTGAAAAGCCTCTGAATACTTCGATAGGTTTACGCGATCTTTTATCCCAAGTCTTTTGTCAGTTGGAGAAAAAAAAAAGTTTTTTCATCGACTCTCACGAAACGGTAACTTTGATGAGTTGTATTGGCCAATTGTCCAGCCAGGTCTGTGGGTCGGGTGGGACTCAGACGAGCGTCGGGATAGAAAATGGTAGTAAGGTAGACGTTGAGGTCTTCCAGTTGAATGTAACTGCGCTTGAAAAAAAAAAAAAGACTACACAGCTGCCCCCGGGCGAGACACAGGCGGCCAAATCGAGGCTCGTTTGTTCAAATCAACACAGCTACTTCTTTGCTTTGTGAGTCGACCAAGCATGGCGTTTCAGAGAAGGCAGCATTAACAAAAGTTTTGTCCTCGCTTACTTTGCTTTGAGTGGTTCGAAAACTGATTAGGATAGGCATCGATAAGTTGGATACCTGACCGGTGAGCCTCTTCAACAAAATCAAAGTGTAAATTTGCAATCACGAAATCGTGAAGAAGAATCAACCGTTCAATTGAGGTTTCAAGTACATGCAAAAGAAGGGCCGGTTTAGCTCAGTCGGTAGAGCGCTCGGCTAGGAATCACAAGGTTCCTCGTTCGATACCGGCCCTCGCCAACTCAGCGTATGAGTAGCATAGGAACCTGTGCGGTAAAGTGGGGAGCTGATGGTAGGTGTGGTGCTCCACCTCAGACGCTAAAGTAATCTCCTTGGTCTAGCGCTAATGAAAAGGGGATAGACTTCCTCACTGTCTGATACCGAGATTAGGCCACCTCGACGACTTTTAAAATAGTCCGCCTAGAAAGCACAAGGTCCCAGCCCCGATAGCAGCCATCGCCAACTCAGCGCGTGAGTAACACAGCCTGGATCTGTGCGCCAAAGTGGGGAGCTTATGGTAGGTGCGGCGCTCCACCTCGGGCGCAAAAACAGTCTCCCTGGTCTAGTTGGTTGGTTGGTTGGTTGGATTTTACGGTATCTCAACCCTTGTTCGGTTATTTTATTCCGAAGACGTTTTGTTTTATTTATTCTTGATGGTAATCACTTTTTTTAACTTAATCTTTAAAAAAATGTTTAACTTTTTGAAAATTGAGGTGTCCTGTGCATGTTATAATAATAATAATAATAATAATAATAATAATGGGGAGTTCCAATGGCGTAGTGGTTAACGTGCTTGACAGTTTCCGCGCGCTCACACCCTCTCTATATCTTTCCCTTACTCACTTTCTTTCTTTTTTTTAATTATATTTTGTCTGTGTAGCATGTCTTTTTCTTTCCTCTCTTTCTTTATAATAAAACACCGGATTGGTACATTATTTAGCTGAGGTAACAACACTTATAAGAAATAAGAATTCCGCGGAAATGCAACACCAGATAATCAGGATTTACATTTTTGCATTTCATCTTTGGACGATTTTGACGGTATCGTTTTTAACCAAAGGGTATTGCAAGATGATAACGGTCTTACAATTAAGGAATACGAGTATTAATATATAAACGGGCAGGACCTGTGGATATACTAGAGTAGGATGATTTAATTATTACAACGTTTGATATGAATTAAGAGCTATTGAAAATAGTTCAATGTGTAAAAAACATCTTTAAAAAAACAGAGGGTCTTGAAAGATGATTAAGGAAAAAAAGTATTTATATATAGACAATAATAATAATAATAATAATAATAGGACTTTGAAATAAAAACGGATCACCTTATCCCAGCAAGAAGACTAGACCTAGTGTTGATAAACAAAAAAGAAAGAACTTGTCAACTGGTGGATTTTGCAGTTCCAGCAGATCACAGAGTGAAGCTAAAGGAAAATGAAAAAATAGACAAATATCTAGACCTTGCCAGGGAACTAAAAAAGTTATGGAATATGAAAGTGAAGGTGATACCAATTGTGGCTGGTGCACTTGGAACAGTCCCAAAAGGATTGGAAAAGGG
>CM042153.1:86128040-86150540 GCA_023376005.1 Doryteuthis pealeii
ACTTGTAAAATTTATGGTGACTATTAAATAGTGCTGGTGGTACTACTAGCATTTTTTGTTCTGTTTTATTACCTTATGCTATCTACACATGGTAATATACTCAAACCCAATTGATGTGTGGGAATAACTACAAGTTTGGGAGTCGTAGTGCTACAATTGTTTTTACATTTTGTTTTATTAATTCTTGACAGGTACTCATTTTTTAAAACACATTTTTTTAAATTCATTGTAATGACAAATGATAACACCGATAGAGTTTGGAAAGCTTTATTCTACTTAGAATAATTGGTACACTTATTGAGAGTTTATATAGTCTAATATTCACTAGAGAGTTCTCCAAAGTGGAGGTAACCATGAAACGATAACACCGATAGACTTTGGAAAGCTTTATTCTACTTAGAATAATCGGTACACTTATTAAGAGTTTATATCGTCTAGTATTCACTAGAGAGTTCTCCAAAGGGGAGGTAACTGTGAAACGATAACACCGATAGACTTTGGAAAGCTTTATTCTACTTAGAATAATAGGTACACTTATTAAGAGTTTATATCGTCTAGTATTCACTAGAGTTCTCCAAAGTGGAGGTAACCGTGAAACGATAACACCGATAGACTTTGGAAAGCTTTATTCTACTTAGAATAATCGGTACACTTATTAAATGTTTATATCATCTAGTATTCACTTGAGAGTTCTCCAAAGGGGAGGTAATCATAAACTAGGGGAGGTAACTCTCAATTACTTATTACACTCATTGTGTTCTATTTAATCCATAGATGAGATTTTAAACAATGTGAAATAAATAACTTTTACATGTGATTTTTTATCCTTCCTTTTTTTAAACTCATTGGACCATATGACCTTTAGGCACCCCTTTTTGATCTCGATTAAGAGAGGACATGTTTTTCATTTACACCGTCAATATCCGGTTGTTTTAAAATAGATGATTTTTAGTACTTTTTTAAAATTATAAATCTAACCCCTAACCCTAACCCCTAACAAACAACCAAATATTGACGGTGTAAATGAAAAACATGTCCTTTCTTAATCAAGATCAAAAAGGAGTGCCTAAAGGTAATATGGTCCAACTCATTTTTTCTAATTAATCCATAGATGGGACCCTAACAGGTACTACCACGACGGGTCAGCGTGGACCTGGGAGTACTTTGACGAATGGGTATCCCCCATTTCTCAGAGCTCCGGAATTAGAACTTCACCATTAGATAAATGTTTTACCTACCCAGGACACTAATACTCTCAGCCACAACCTTCCAGCACATCTATACATATATAAAAGGCAGTTGTGTGAATCTGTATGTCCGGAGGAAACTTCGAAAATAAAACAATTAACGACAAAGTAAATATATATCCACATTAAAAATCACCAGGGCTTGGTTTTTGAGCAAAAATAATAGAGATTTGATTTATATTCGTGAAGATAATTAAAAAATCAAAAATTAAATGATAACAGCATAGATTTTTTTTCGTTTCATATTTTATATAGTAGACATTAACATTTCTTTTCAGAGTGGCCGGTTCAATGCAAGGTTTTTTTGTTTTGTTTTTACATAGGGATTTAAATGGGGCATCCTACGAGGATTCAACTCACAATTCAGTAATAATGGATCTGCGGGACTAAATTTAAAAAATCCGCCCAACCCAGGCGACGCTGGGTAGCTGCTGCTAGTATAGAATAAAAAGGCGTCGGGTTTGCCATAAGGGTAATAAAAAAAATGTTGACATAAATGTACAATGAACACAATTCCCTAACCTCTCGTCATAAAATAACCGTTCAATTACCGTTAAAGTCCATTAATCAATTTAA
Source organism: Doryteuthis pealeii (assembly GCA_023376005.1). Lineage (NCBI taxonomy): Eukaryota > Metazoa > Mollusca > Cephalopoda > Myopsida > Loliginidae > Doryteuthis > Doryteuthis pealeii. The sequence continues at coordinate 86,129,864 of CM042153.1, forward strand.
AGCTAAGATGAACTTTGAGAAGAAGAATGAAATTTGATGGTGTAAAAAAGGAAACAATGAAATTTCCAGTATTGATTTATCAATTAATGAATTTTATGATGCATCAGTTATTTTATTTCAAAACTTTAAAAAAAGCAAACAAAAATCACATTACCTCGTTTTGCAATCTTCATGTTTATGATAATCAATGGACTTACCTAAAAAAGAAAGACAAAAAGTTTTTGTTAATTTCATAAATCACAAGTTAAAAGTAAATCAAATATATTTTCATTTATAAATGAAACTGTTGGATTATTTTGATATATAAGGTATGCCACAATACACCACTTAAATTTATAGACTAAGTGAGGTCACGTGGTTTAAATCTCAGCCAATCAACAGCACGAATGCGTGGCTGGTTGACTACTTAAGCACTGATACTGAGAGACGTTCATTTGCAATCGTTGACGAAGGACTTACAATACTGAGGAGCACCAAGGAACAACCAAAGGATTATTCACCAAGGATTTCCGCGGTACAAGCGCTCTTGCTTGAAGCCTAAAGAATGGCCCCCTAAAATCGTAACAGAAACATTGTCTCCTATATTAACTTTCTACAAAGATTTTCTTTCGTCTCTTTCTATTTAATCCGTCGATAGAACCAGAACCTATTCCGAGTGGACCTGGGAGTAATGATGATGAAGGGGTACTCCACATTCCTCGAACTCCAGAACTGGAACTTCACAATCAGATAGAGTTTAACGTCATACCCAAGACAATAAGATCCTCAGCCCCCGCCTTCTAGCACATATGAGATAAAAAGGAGCTTGCCATAAGGGCAATAGGGTTGGGGAAATCATATAGGTGTTAGGGCTCTCAACACAAAGCAAAAAATCGACCGAGTCACAAATCGGGATTTTGAAAATTCGCAAGTTGGGGCTCTCATAAAACAAGGTACCACTGTGTGTATATAAGTAAGTCATCGAGGTGGCCTAGATAATCGACGGGGTGGCCTAATGGTATCAGCCAGACAGCGAGGGAGTCTATCCCCTTTTCACCAGCGCCAGACCAAGAAGATTGTTTTTAGCGTTTGAGACGGAGCACATCACCCCACTTTACCGTACAGATCCCTGTGCTACTTATACGCTGAGTTGGCGAGGGCCGGAATCGAACCCAGAGGTTTCTAGTCGGACGCTCTACCGACTGAGCTAAACCGGCACACGTATATATGCAACGAATGAAGCAACATCACTGCAAGATGAGCCACGGCATTGATATGCATTTGTGGGGGTGACAGCAGCATAATTTACAATCCTTTATTTCCCTTGCCCCTCCCCAGCCACCACCACAGCCATTAAACTCGAATCCTAAATCTTCAAAACTAGGTCACGTGTCTAATAGTCGATTGGTTACCCCTGCCCTCTTCTTTTTATTGATTAGTAATCGATAACGATAACGTGGGGTGAAGATCGACGCTTGGGGAGATACGATCATCCGCTCCTACCCCTGACAGTCATGTTTGTTTTTTTTTTTTGTTTTTTCTTTTTCTTAGTTGTGAATATTTTCCTGTCTGTGTTTACGACTCAAAAAGAGCGTCAACGAAAAATAAGTGAATCTCTCAAATTTAAAAAAAAAAAAAAAAAAAAAAAAACAATTTAAGACGAATCAACAGAAATTATTGGAAAAGGAAATAAAAAATAATTTTTCCATTGATTTATTTATTTATTTATTCATTTATTTATTTATTTTAAATCCCGTCGATAATGAAATTTATTTATTTATTTATTCATTTATTTATTTACTAGAAGTGGCTACCCGGCGTCGCCTGGGTAGAGGGGGGATATTTTTTTAAGTTAGTCTCACAGATCCATTATTACTGAATTGTGAGTTGGATCCCCGCTTCATGTCCCATTAAAATCCCTACGTAAAAAAAGACCTTGCGTTGATCCAGTCACTCTGAAAATAGAAATTTATGTCTACAATATTAAATGGAAAAAATTCTATGTTCTTAACATTTAAATTTTATTTTTTAGATATCTTTATGAATTTAAATGAAATCTTCATTATTTTGCTCAAAAACCAAGCCCTGGTGGTATTTAATGTGTATATATATATTTACTTTGTCGTTAATTGTTTTATTTTCGAAGTTTCCTCCGGACATACAGATTCATACAACTGCCCTTTATTTATGGATAGATTTACAAAAAAATAAAATATTTCCCATTTCTCTCTGATTTTTTTAGATGAGGCTCGATAATTAGTATTATTTGAATTATATCGTTCTATTGTCCTCATTTTTATTGTTCTGTACAACGTTTCGGCCGATGTGCCCTTCGGCCTTCTTCGGGTATTTATTGATGGAAATATCTGAAGAAGATCGGAGGGCACATCGGCCGAAAAGGTTATACAGATCACAATAAAAATGAGGACAATAGTCAGAATAATCCAAATAATACTATTTCCCCTTTATTTAATCTATCGGTGGACCAGTTCAAGTACCTATGTAGTTGGCTGGTTGGTTGATTTGATTTTACGGCATGTCAACCCTTGTTGGGTTATTTTATGCCCAAGACGTTTTGTTTCATTCTTTCATGATGGGTATTCAAATTTCTTTAGACTCAATTTTTAAACTCATTTTTTCTATTTAACCCATGGATGGGACATTAACGGGTACGACCACTCTGGGTCAGAGTGACCTGGAAGTAATGGTGAATATCGGGTACTCCCCACTCCCCAAACTCCAGAATAGGAAGTTCACCACTAGATGCAGTTTAACGTCATAGCAAAGACACTAAGACCCTCAGCCACCGCCTTCTAGCACATGAAAAAGGTCGGGAATTGGCAAGTAAGGGCCACACTGAAGTGTTGCAATTTGGTGACTGTTCAGCCACCAGGATTCCATCATAAGCATCATGGCTCGCCACCCACGGCTAACAGGCAGTCCCATTGGGGGATTTTACTGCAGAGGTGCAGTCGGAGTATCCCAGTTGACAGGGAGACATTGACTCTGTCATGACAACAGAATTATTAGAATTGGCAACAATACGAAGATTTTTGAGCATTTCAGTCTTACCATCAGCTACGATTTCTGTGGGTTAATTAATACTAAATCTTGATATTTTATAGTTACTAGCAGGACCTGTGGATATACCACAGTATGATAATTCAATTATAACAACGTTTGGTATATTTACTTAAGAGCTATTGCTAAATACTTAATAAAGTATATAATCTTCATTTACTCTCTCTCTCTCTCTCTCTCTCTCTCTCTCTCTCTCTCTCTCTCTCTCTCTCTCTCTCTCTCTCTCTCTCTCTCTCTTCTTTCTTCCTTCTTTTCATCTTTTCATTATGTTCAATTGAAAAAGATTAGCAATATCGCTACCGCGCACACATCCCCACTCTCCATATTTTCTCTACTGTCTTTCTTCTTTCTTTCTTTCTTATATTTTTTTCATGTGTAGCATGTCATCTCTCTTTCTTTCTTTATAATAAAAACGGAATGGTCCATTATTTAGCTGAGGTGACTATTGTCCTCATCTTCATTGTTATATGTACAACCTTCCGGCCTTCTTCGGGTATTTCTTGTTGGACTCGGGAACTTTCTTGGACTCCCGTGGACTGAATAAAGGGTTAGGTTCAAAGTTCCGTGATGGCTCCCGATTATGACAAGAAGGTTCCCGATTGCAAGAAGGTTCTCGAGTTCTAATAGAAGGTTCCCGAGTCCGAAGAGAAGGTTACCGAGTCCGAGAAGGTTCCCGGTCCGACGAGAAATACCCGAAGAAGGTCGGAGGGCACATCGGCCGAAATGTTGTACAGATAATAATGAAAATGAGGACAATAATCCGAATTACCCAAATAATACTAAGTTAATGTGTATTTATAAATTGGTAGAAATAATTTTCATTAACTTAATGTGTGTTAATATTTACTGGTGGATGACCCTCGGCCACCGCTTTTAGCACATAAATGATAAAACGGTGTGGGGGGTCCATAAGAGAAATTTGAAGAATACAGTCGTAAAAATCATATAGTGGCTAGGGTTTGACGTAAGCTGCCGATTGATTGGATAGCATTCTTTGAAATCCTATGTAGAAAAGAGTTTTGTCTTAGTAGATATTCCTTGTGGCAGAAAATCTGTAACATTTTTTAAAATCCTATGTAGAAAAGAGTGTAGTCTCAGTAGATGAACATTGGGGCTGAAAATATGTAGTATTCTTTGAAATCTTAGGTAGAAAAGAGTGTAGTCTCAGTAGATACTCCTGGCAGAATGTCTGTTGTATTCTTTAAATCCTAGAAAAGTGTGTAGCTTATTAGAACTCGTTGTGGCAAAAAGTCTGAAGTATTAGTAGTTCTCCTTGTAATCCTTGTCTGTAGATCTTCATCGCCGAGAGTTGAATTTGCAATTGTTTCAGGACAATTACAAATTATCTTTTATTTGCCTTTTGTGTATGTTTCTTATACATCTCTAATCGGCCAATTTTTACTGGACGTGTCTGTTGCTGAGGTTGGGAAAGTTAATAAATCGCAGTGGCAATTTTGCGTATATCTTATACCTACGAAATATTCTATATTCTTTTACGACATATCAGCCTTTTTCGGAACATTTAATGCAGAATCAAATAATTTTGATTTGGACATTAATAAGAAACATGTACCTGATGTTTCTTATATCAACTTTTTATGTTATGAAAATATGGGTTATCCTCCCCTGACAGAACCCGTAAAAGGGTAAAAGCCCGGAAGTGGGAACTAGCAGGTGCCGAAATCCTCAGAACAGTAAATTGACTCGTCGAGCGCAAGTAGGTGCTACGGCTTGGCTTGACCAGCCGATTGATCGGACGGAGTCTTTCTGACCGCCTGTCTAGCCTAAGTAAGGGCCAAAATGGGGTGTTGAATGTCATGGACTGCTCAGACACCAGGATTCCGTCATTAAGTAACACGAGTCGCCCCTCCCGGCCAACAATTGACCCCATTGGAGGTGCAGTCCATGTATTCAACAGCCGATAGTGTGGGCGTGTAGACGTAGGAGTAAGGATATTGAATCCTTTCCGTTCAGTAAGGACAATGGCGTAGTGTCCAAAATAAAAATAAAAATGTTTATCTGCATCTGCGCAAGTGACTCTGTAGGGTAATTCTTGAGTGACAGTCTTTGGTGCACTGAATGCAAACAAACTGTGATGCTTCTGGGTCTGCTGGCTTTTCACTCTCTTTCTGGCTCTCTTTTCTGTCGAGGCTACTCTCCTCTCTGTAGACTTAGGAGTAATGGCAATGAAAGAGTACTGCACAAGTAGCAGAACTGAAGCTTTGTCATCAGATTTAGTTTAGCGTCATACTCAGGACACCCTTTTTAAAGGGGGGGTATTACCCGTTTCAAAAGATACAGTCGGTGTATTCTAAGATCCTCGTCGACAGGTCGGTGTTCCTTTAAAACGAAATATAAGGCGTCATTTTCTATTTGCCAAAGTTTTAAAGAAAATATTGCCAATTACCTCGTTTTTTTTTCAGGGTTGGTGTATCACAGGCAAAGGAGATAGATCTATATATTGGTTAACATAGATAGATAGATAGATAAGGAAAACAAGAGAGAGAGAGAGAGAGAGAGAGAGAGAGAGAGAGAAGGAAAACAATATAGATAGATAGAGAGAGAGAGAGAAAGAGAGAGAGAGATAAATAGTTAAAGGAGAACAAGATAGATAGATAGATAGATTGCCACGTAGATATATAAATAAGGAAAACTAGATAGATAGATAGATAGATAGATAGACCGATAGATAGATAGATAAGGAAAACAAGATAGATAGATAGAGAGAGAGAGAAAGAGAGAGAGAGAGATAAAGGAGAACAAGATAGATAGATAGATAGATAGATAGATAGATAGATTGACACGTAGATATATAGATAAATAAGATAGATAGATACACAAACAGACCGATAGATATATAGATAAATAAGGAAAACTAGATAGATAGATAGATAGATAGATAGATAGATAGATAATAGATAGATAGATAGATTAGATATATAGATAAATAAGAAAACAAGATAGATAGATAGATAGATAGATAGAGATCGATTAATAGACCAATTTTTCGTCTCCCCCCCCCCACTAATTAGTGAGTGATCCCCTTTTATCATTTAATTACCATTTTTGTAAACAGTGGCATTAACAGTTCACCTCGTACAAATATTTATCTTTTATGTCTTCATTCAGATTTTGCAATGGGAAGTGTGGGTGTTGTTCATTTTGGAATCAATGCTCAATTAATAGGCGAGTGTGAAAAGACAAAAGAGACAGAAAAGAGAAGAAGAAGAAGAAGAAGGAGTCTTGCTGGATAATAACACAAAGGAGGAGAGTCGCATTGAATAACACACAATTAAATGGTGTCTCTCTCTCTCTCTCTCTCTCTCTCTCACACACACACACACACACACACACACACGTACACCATACACACACACACGCACCACTCCACACACAATTCCCTCCTCTTCCTCCTCTCTACTTTTTGTTTCGTAATGCTCTCTCTCTCTCTCACATCTCACATGCTCTCTCTCTCTCACACACATACACCACACACACACACATACACATACACACATACCACACACACACGCGCGCGCCACACACATACACCACACCACACACACATACACATACCACACACATCACTCACGCGCGCACGCACACATGCACCATACACATACACACACACACACACACACACACACACATACACACACCACACACATACACCACATACACAACACACACACACCACATACGTTTTGTAATGCTCTCTCTCTCTCACCACACACACACACACACACACACACACACACACACACACACATACACACACACATACACACACACACACCACACACACACACACACCACACATACACATACACATACACACCACAAACATACACAACACACACACACACACACACATACTCACACATACACACATAAACGCGCCCACACAATACCTAACACACACATACACAGACACATATATATATACACACACATACACACCATGCACACACCCACACACCCATACACAACACAACACAACACACACCACACACACACACACACCACACATACACACACATACACCATACACACACACACACATACTTCTCCTCCTCCACCCTCCTCCTCCTCCACCACCCTCCTCCTCCCTCCTCCTTCTCCACCCTCCTCCTCCTCCTCCTCCCTCTTGTTTTGTAAACATCATGATGAATGTATGCGAACCGGGTATGTTAATAAGAGGCAATCATTAAATAAACAAAGGGGGCGATTTATTTCGCCTTGTGCAAGAAATTAAGTGAACATTGAAAATTTCAACAAACCGAATTCTTATTTCATCTCAAAATCTGTTTTGGTTTTGTTTTTTTGTTTTTTTTGTTTTGTTTTTTTGTTGTTGTTTTGTTTGTTCTTTTATTTTTTTATTTTATTTTTTTTATTTTGTTTTATTTTTATTTTGTTTTATTTTATTTTGTTCAATTATTTTAACAATTCTTATCTATGTTTACTGAGTAAATGTCATTGAATCGTGTTAGGGAGAATAGTAAACTGTTCGTTTCAACTGAGTTGCTCTCTCTCTCTCTCTCTCTCTCTCTCTCTCTCTCTCTCTCTCTCTGCATGGAAAAGAGGAAATAGTCATATGGTTAAAGGGTTAAGGGAAGAAGAAAATTAAGAGGTAAAGAGATAGAGTGAAAGAAAGAGAAAGAGAGAGAGAGAGAAAGAGAGAGAGAGAAAGAGAGAGAGAAAGAGAGAGAGAGAAAGAAAGAAAGAAAGAGAAAGAGAGAGAGAAAGAGTGAGAGAGAGAAAGAAAGAGAGAAAGAGGGAGAAAGAGAGATGTTATTTTAAGCTTAGCGGAGATACATAAAAAATAAACTTAAGAAAGGGATAAGTGTGTGTTTGTGCGTGTGTGTTTGTGAGAGAGAGAGAGAGAGAGAGAGAGGGGAGAGAGAGAGAGAAAGAGGAATACAGACAGACAGGGAGACAGAGAGAGATATGGACAGAGACAGTGAGAGACAGAGAGAGACGGGGACACACACACACAGATAGAGAGAGTGAGAGAGAGAGAGAGACACGTGACTGAATCAGTATCTAGAGATCAGTATTGAAGCGCAAATAAAAATCGAAGAATTCGATTATGGATTTTCCACGCAGGCAGTCTATCTGCATTTGTAAAAATTGGCGCAACACCATCTTCATCTGCCAATTTCTCTACACTTGTCCAAAAAGAGAAGAAAGAAAAAACGACAGAAAATGGACATGATTAAGGTAGAACTAACAAAACGGAAAATTAATCTAAATGGAAATCAAGAGAAGCAAGGTTTTTTTACGGCACGTCAACCCTTGTTGGGTTACTTTATACCGAAGACGTTCTATTTTATTCATTCTCGAGTGTATCCATTTTATTCATTCTTTTTTCAAAATTAATTTTTAAACACCTTTTTCAACTCATTCTAATCCATTTAACCCATATTTGGACTCTATCACAGTTACAACCACTCCGGGTTAGAGTGAACCAGGGAGTAATGCCGATGAAAGGGTACTCCATACTCCCCAGAGCTCTTGAATTAAAACTTCACCATTACATGCAGTTTAACGTCATGCAAGGACAATAAGCCCCTCACCGCCTTCAAGCACATATATGATAAAATGGGCCAAAGAAGACAGTAACTTAGTATACGTAACACAGCTTTACACTTGTACCCAGTCATGAGTAACGGAATGAGAATGTTTACACCCGTGGATTGAATAAAGGGTTAGGTTCGAAGTTCTCTGAAGGATCCCGAATTCAACAAGTTTCCCGAGTCCAACAAGAAAACCTGAAGAAGGCAGGAGGGCACATCGGCCGAAACGTTGTGTATATAACAATGAAGATTGGTTATTAAGGTTTTAGTGTGGATATTGCTTAAATAGATAGATAGATAGATAGATAGATAGATAGATAGAAAAGTGAGTGAGTGGTTTGTTTGGTTTGGTTTGTTTTATGGCATTACAACCTCAGTGGGTCATTTAATGCCACAAAGTTTTGAAATAAATTCATTCTTAATGGATACTCAATTTTTGTAAACTCATGTTTTTCTATTTAACCCATAGATGGGACCCTAACAGGTACTACCACTCCGGTCAAAGTGGACCTGGAGCAATGGTATGAAGTGGTGCTCCACATTCCTCAAACATCCAGAACTGGAACCTCACCATCAGATAGAGTTTAACATCGTTCTCAGGACATGAAGACCCTCAGTCAGCGCCTTCTAGCACCCATATGATAAAAAGGGTTGGGGCTTTCCATAAGGGAAATGGAGTCAGGACAATCATATAGTTGCTAGGGCTTGACGTGACAAGCCGATTGATCGGGGGGGGCTCTCCGACCGCTCGTCTAGCCCAAATAAGGACCAAAGCGGAATATTGCATGTCATGGACTGCTCAGTCACCAGAGTTCCTTCCTTAAGCATCACGGGTCACCACCCACGGCCAACAGGTGGCGCCATTAGGGGAGTCTTACCCCTCTGCCGAGGTACAGTCGGAGTATTCTAACGCCCCAGCCGACAGAGCGGATGAGTGAGTGAGTGATATGATAAAGAGTGGAACTTAAAAAAAAGAATACAAGGACTGATAGATAGGGAGATGGGTAGATAGATAGATAGATAGATAGATAGATAAGGAAAACAAGATAGAGATAGATAGATAGATAGATAGATAGATAGATAGATAGTCAGTGAATGAATGAGAGATCGATGGATCGAGTCAGTGAGTGTACGAGAGGGAAAGAGAGAGAGAGAGGGGGGTATACTGGAAAAAATAACGTTCCATTTATTCTTCATTTCTATCTTGGTAAATGCAGCTTTAAACTAGATACTTTTTGACACACCTAGTATTCTGAAAAGAATTAATGAATGGAACATTTTTCAGAGTACAAGGTGTGTCAAAAAGTACAAAAAATCTCGATACTTCTTTGACACATCTTGTCTGATGAGAAAAAAAGTTAACCTAAGTAAAGGGGAGGAAGCTAGAGAAAGGGAATAGGTAGAGTTGCAAGAATGAAAAGATAGGCAGATAAACAAACCAGAGGGGGGGGGAGAGATAGAAACTTAAAAAAGAAAACTGAGATAGATAGAAAGAGAGATAGAGAGAGAGAGGTTGGAGAGAAGAAGAAGAAGAAGAAGAAGAAGAAGAAGAAGAAGAAGAAGAAACCAATTCTAATATCATTCCAAGTGATTGAACCCCGATAGACAGATCTGTACAGGTGCCTTGAACAGCAGAAAAGTGCCACCCGTTGAACCAAACCTAAATTGGGTCACCCCGCTATCTTAGCAACATTCTAATGAACATATTGATTATTGAACGTGGGGGTTTATCCGATTTGTCGCTAACAAATAGTTCATGTAACTATTCTTAATACAAATAATTTACAGTCATGTATAAAGTGTTCCAAATAATTTGCCCTCAGTTGTTGTATGATTTCAAGTGTTCCTATCTAATACAAATAATTATATGGTTTCAAGTAATTATTTCTACTAGCGGGACCTGTGAATATACCATAGTATGTTAATCTAATTATTACAACGTTTGATATGTTTACTTAAGTGCTATTGCGAAATACTTCAATATGTAAAAGTATAATTATCTTGATTTAACTCTCACTTTGTCTCTGTCTGTCTGTCTGTCTGTCTGTCTCTCTCTCTCTCTCTCTCTCTCTCTCTCTCTCTCACACACACACACACACACACACACACACACACATACGCACGCAGACACACACTATTTTTTCTTTCTTTCCTTCTTTTCATTTTGTTCGATTGAAACAATTTAGCATTATCCCCCCTCTCTCTATCTTTTCCCAACTCACTTTCTTTCTTTCTTTCTTCTTTCTTATTATATTTTTTCTGTGTAGCATGTCTTTTCTTCCCTTTCTTTCTTTCTTATAAAAACGGAATGATCCATTATTTAGCTGAGACGACGATACTCATAAGAAATGAGAATTCGGCGCATAAGCAACACCAGTTAATCAGTATTTAGATATTTGCATTTCATCATGGACGATTTAAACGGTCTAATTGTTAACCAGAGTGTGGCAAGATCATAACGGTCGGAAGATTAAGGAACAAGAGTATTAATACTTATATTTCATAATAGTCATTTGTTTTCACGCAGTTATGTGGTTTCAAGTAACTAATAATAAACCTTAGTAAACAATTATGGCTTCAAGTAATTATTAATACAAATAATTTGTAAATGCCAATTTGTGAAGTGGAGTTTAACAGGTTTGAATTCAGAATTTTCCTTCTCCTTGAGTGGTTACCTAGCCAAGGTTAAAGAGACCAGTCCACTCTACTATTTATCCATAGCTGAAGGAAGAGTAATTGGATGCATACCTTTCCTAAGGGTATTAGCGCTATGTGAAATACAAATAACCTCGACCAGGATTTGAACTCTGGTTGACGAGTCCATTCCTATGACTCTAACCATTACATCACGTGCCTCAATATCCATGTGGATGGAGGCACGTGGTCTAATGGTTAGAGTCGTAGAAAATGGACTCGTCGACTCGAGTTTAAATCCTGGACGAAGCTGTTTGCATTTTACATGGTGCTAATACCTTGGGAAAAGTATGAATCCAATTCTCCCTCCAACTATGGGTAAATAGCAGAACAGACTGTGCTCTTTAACCATGGCTAGGTAATTAGTCTAGGAGAAGGAAAACTCTGAATTCAAACCTGTTAAACTCCGCTTAAGAAATTGATCTTGTGTCGCATCCTGTTCGTGCGGAGGGGTTGGTATATATATATATATATATATATATATATATATATATTATATATATATCCATGTGGATTTAGGTCAATAAGGTGCGCCACAAGACCAGACTCACCGGGGTTTGGGCAATGGCAAAAATGAACCTTCATGGGTTATTTTATGCCAAAGCCATCCATACTGGTGATATTTAACCAAGAGCTGGATTAATTATGGTGTTCATACCTTTCCCAAGGGTATTTGTCCCAAACTGAATATGATAGCGCAACTTGAGTTCGAACTCACTTACTGCTGTCCAATATCTTACCTTCAACGCCACGGGAACTCTCCTCCACTGAATTTCAAGGAAGAAAAGTGTTTACCACTTGGAAGACTATGTAATTTGATTTACTTTACCATACACTTAACATTGGGTTAAACAAGGCTAGATTTGAATAATTATGATATTTTGGACTGTTGTTCTCATTTTTATTGTGTATAAAGACAATGTTCAGACACTATAACCTCGGTCTCTGTTTTAGGTGTTTTAACAGTCGGTAGAGCATTCGACTAGAAACCACAAGGTTCCTAGTTCGATACCGACCCTCGCCAACTCAGCGTGTAATTAGCACAGGGATCTGTGCGGTAAAGTAAGGAGCTGATGGTAGGTGTGGCGCTCCATGTCAAACGCCAAAAGAACTATCTCCTTGGTCTAGCGCTAGTGAAAAAGGGATAGACTCCCTCGCTGATTGGCTGATACTGACTTTAGGCCACCCCGACGACTTACTTTTACTTTTACTATTTAGTAAAAAAATATCCCTGTCCATGCCTTTCTCCCTCGAGCCAAACGGGCAAGTCCATCTTAATATAGCCCATATCTTAACACAACGGGCATATTTACTAAAAATGTCCTGTCACCTACAATCAATATCTTTCTCTGTTGGTTGTGAGTGGCGATCCATGATGCTTCAGGATGGAATCCTCGAGTAGTCCATCTCATGCAACACTGCACTTTGGCCCTTAGTCTAGACTGGCGGGCGGAAAGGCCCCCCGACCAATCAGCTGGCCACGTCAAGATATCCCAGTCCATGCTTTTCTCCCTCGAGCCAAACGGGCAAGTCCATCTTAATACAGCCCATATCTTAACACGGCGGGCGTATTTACTAAAATGTCCTGCCAGCTACAATCAATACATTTCTCGCGTGGATAAACGGATTGAGACGCGTTTGAAATCGAACGGGTGAACGAAGTCAAGTCGAAGTAGCGAGCAAAAAAAAAAAAAGAAATGGCGTTCGTGTGAATGGAGGAAAAAGTGTGAGAAAGAGAATTGCCGAATGACACTTAAGGTTGAAGAGCAGGAAGAGTAGAAGGCGGAGGAAGAGGAGGGAAAGGGGAGACTTTCAAAAGGGGAAAGTTGAATGAATGAAAGGGAGGGGGGGAGGAAGTTAAAAGAGTATCGAGCTATTAACCAATCGGAAAGGGTTTTTTTTTATTTCTAAGAAGACACTGTATAGATTGATTGACACTCTGAGATGTCGATGCTGATATATGCACGAGAAATTATGGGGAACGAAGAGACGGATCAATTCCGACCCCTGCTGAAAGAGAAGAGAAAAACCCGCCTCACATTACAAAGAAGAGAAAAAAACGCACTGGAAAATATATTTCTACAGTTTATAAAGTCATGGGTATTTCACATGCAATTTAAACATGTCAAAAACTCTTAAAGTTGATTGGTATTAAGATTTATCTCGATTATATATATATATATATATATATATGTGTGTGTGTGTGTGTGTGTGTGTGTGTGTGTGTGTGTGTGTGATATAGTGAAAAATTTGAAAAAACACAGGTTCAAATAAAATGAGTGATATTAAATCTACTCACATTTCCACACACGCGCTCTCCCCCTCTCTCTCTCTCTCTCTCTCTCTCTCTCTCTCTCTCACTCTCTCACACACACACACACACACACACACACAACGTAGGGAGTGTTCGATGTCATCTTCAAAACCGTTTATTCCAGCGTTTCATAAATTTCGAACTATTCCAAGAACGCAAAATTTCCATTCAAAACATTTTAAACAAACTGATCAACAAAAACTATTACAGTCTCCTTATTATTCTGTGATAAATTTTAGTTTTCCTTAAATCAACAAAAGCCCTGAGGAAGATCTACTAAACAGATTGAAACACTGCAGCGTTGGCTGAATAAATATCACTCATTTTATTTGAACCTGTGTTTTTTCAAAATTTGTTTCACTATTTACATTCGGATTTTTTCTTTCAACACACACACACAACACACATATATACATATATATATATATATATATATATATATATTTAAAATTGACAATGCAATGGAATAGGTGAAGAAAATGGTTTAAGGTAAATAAACATCATTTTCATCACCTATTCCATTGCATTGTCAATTGCATTCTAATTTCTATTTTAAACACATACGTACAATGCTTCAAGCAAACTATAAAACCCTTATAGGTGTCCACAAAGTCTTGAAACAGTTTTTTAATTGAACATTTTACAATTCACATTGTACAAATTATAAAATTAAAAGGTCAACTCTTAAAAGGTTTAATATTAATTTTTTTATTATTGTATTTCAACATGACCGCCATATTTGTCGATACATTTTCAACCCTGTAGTGGGACTTTATGGACACCCTATATATTATATATAATATATATATATATATTATATATATATATATATATATATAATATAGGGTGTCCATAGCCAAAAATCTTATTCACTTCGCCGAAGGGATACGGTCTATTTCTCAATAACGCCCCCTTACCAAGGAGATTATTGGTCAGCTGTGTACTATGTTTCACTGTGTCTGCTGAAGTCCTTTCGATTTCTGTCGGAGGAAATCGTTAGTATATACCGCTGATGAGACTTAATAAAGTCGAACAGTCTGTACGGTATTCTACACATCGAGATCCTTTGCTGGGATTACACTTGTCAAGTTCATTTTCTAAACGAATTTTATGCGATACATGCTTGGTCCTTCAAGTATTTAATATATATATATATATATTATATATTATATATATATATATATATTAGGTGTGCACATGGAGTTAAGGGTACATGGTTGCTGACAGTTTTTCGCCTACACGATCTTCAGACCAGACTTAGAAGTGATGGTTATTAGTGCGTAATAAAGGGTTGTTAATTTGAATACTGGTTTTAACAAAACCGGTTTAATAAATAATTACTTGGTGTTTATTGATCTCTAATATTATTGTTTTATTCTCCAGCATATTAAAATCAATCCAATGAATGATTTTATATAGAAACCAATTAAAATATAATTAGAATAAGTGTAATCTTTTTATATTCGTTCTTATTTAATTTCCTTTGTCTTTGTGACTTAATATATTTCATTATATCAAAACCTTCCAAAATTCTAGGCATAATATAACCCTTAACTGGTTGACATGTCTTTAAAATCAATTATTCAACCAGAAAGGTGTCCTAGGTATGATATTAAACTGCATCTAGTGGTGAGGTTACAATGCTGGAGGTCTGGACAGTTCGGAGTACCCCTTTATTTGCTATTACTGCCTGGTCCACGTTAAATTCTCAATGTCCATCTATGGGTTAAATATATTAAAAATTGAATGCTCAACAAGAAGTAATAAAATAAAAACGTATTTGGCATAAAATAGTTCATGTCAAGGCTTAGCACCTATATGATTGTCCCAAACTTATTGCCTTTATGGAAAATCCCAACCCTTTTTATCATATATATGCTAAAGGGCAATGGCTGAGGGTCTTAGGTTCCTGTGTATGGTGTTAAACTGCATCTAATGGTGAAGTTCTATTTCGGTGTTTTGTAGAGTGTGGAGTTCCCCTTCATTGCCATTACCCCCAGGTCCTTCCGCATCCGGAGTATTAGGGACCCATCTATGGGTTAAATAGATAAAAATGTTTGCAAAAGGGTTTAAATCAACCCATGTCAAGTCCTAGCACCCATATGATCGTGCCGACCTTACGGGCGGGCGGAATTCTCGTGATTTAGCGGTCCATGACTTTGGCTCTTACGAATCAATCGGCTTGTCACGTCAAGGTCTTGCAATAGTATAATTGTCCCGATCCTTTCTATGGGTTGAATAGTGATACTCTTTCATTGTTATTGGTTCCAAGAACATCCAGACCCGAACTGATAGTACCATATATGTGTTAAATATATCAAAAACTGAGTTTACAAAAGATGTGTTTAAAAAATTTGAGTTTGAGAAAAAATTAAATACCCAACAAGAATGAACAAAACAAAACATCTTCGATATAAAATAACCAAATGTTTGACATACAGTAAAATCCAACCAACCAACCAATCAGAAAGAAAACACATTCAAGCTAATACAATGATAGAGAAGAACTGATAAACGTATAGATACCTTATGTGGATAATATGGAGTGAAATTCCTTTAAAGTATACGCCCTAGATTTTTTTACCCGTTCCACACTTGAAACATTTTAGATGACTCTAAGATGGAGATTTGAGAAAAGAGATGAAAGGTCATTGAATCGGTGATTGCAAGCCGTTTGCAAAAAAATCGATCGTAATCATAATTGTGTTTATTGATCACCGATAAAACTTGTTACAGTCAATCAAGTGTCTGGAATGTGTATATGGAAACAAGATCCGACCTTATTTTCTATTTTCATTCTGTGCGTATGTGCAAGTGTGCGTGTACGTGTGTATACATTGTATATGCATGACGTGTACTACAAGCATATGTATTTGTGTCAATGTGTTTCAGTACAAAAGAAAATCTGCCATTTTGAGGTGCACATGCGTATGAGCATTCAGATCTATTTCCGGGTCTTCTCAAAAGATAGTTTGGCACAGGGTCACATTGATAGGGCGCCCAGTGATGATCTAATTCATGAGAAAAGAAAAGAACTTAGAAAGTTTTAAAGAATAAGCAGAGAAAGGAATTTAGCAAGTTCATATTCAGAATAGATGTCTTAAGTGTATGTATTTACCCAACCCTCCTCTCAAACAGGATGTGACACAAGGTCATTTTTATGCGGTGTTTAACAGGTTTGCATTCAGAGATTTCCTTCTCCTACACCGATTAACATATTAAGATTAAAGAGACCAGTCAGATCTACTATTTATCCATAGCTGGGGGGGGAGAATAATTGGATTCATACCTTTCCTAAGGGTATTAGCGCAAAGTGAAATGCACAGAGTCTCGTCCAGTATTTGAACTTGTCTCGTCGTATTCATTCCCAACAACAATAACCATTACTCTATGCGCCTCTAATTATACAAAACTATTTTCGAAGTCGTACGATACATCGTATGGATGCGTTTCCCAATGATATTAGCGCTATGTGAAATGCAACCAGCTTCATCCCAGATTTGAACTCGTGTCACCGTGTCCATTTCCAACGACGGTAAGCATTACACCACAAATATCTCCATTTTTGTGTTTTGATAAAGTATACAGAACTCAACTAAGCCGAAGCTTATGGGTGGTAGGCACAAAAATGAGTCGATCCTGTCGGCATTCCTCCTCGAGTGGGGTGCCTCAGGCACTGGGCAATAAACCCAGCCCTGTCCCTTTAAATCAAGGGGGCATGTATTGCCTGGGAGGATAGCCCCCTGGGGTCGACGATGTTAATTTTATTATCTAGCCGCTCCAGAGGCCGAAGCGCTCTGAAGCAGGCTCAGGCAATCACAGGTCCATCTCAACACCAAGACTCCTTGCTCAATTAATTGGTTGGTTTTAAGGCATGTCAACCCTTATTGGATTATTTTATACCGAAGACATTTTTTCTTGTCCAATTTTCTCAAACTAATTTTTTTTAAACACAATTTTTGTAAACTCCTTTTTAATCTATTTAACCCATAGATTGAACACTAACAGGTACTACCACTCTAGCTCAGGGTGGACCTGGGAGCAATGGTATTGAAGGGGTACTCCACACTCCCTATATCTCCTGAACTCGAGCCTTAATGATAGATGCAGTGTAGTGTACACCACTTTAATTGGGTCTTACACTTACGTATGCAGTGGATACATTCAGCATATTCTAAACCCCACCGACAGGGCTATAAATAATTATGTCTATTCTAGTGCTGGATCATATTACGAGGGTGAGTAAAAAAAACTAATGCCATTTTGTTTAGGACAGGTACAATTAGCAACACAGGAAACCCTCTTTCATGGAGCCGAAGAGAGACAAACATTATTCCAGTGACGAGGAAGTGAAATCTGTAGTGAAGAAGTGGCTCAAAGAACAGTCAACAGAATTTTACGGGACAGGGATACATGCTCTCATTCGAAGGTGAAACATTGCTATTGAGAGAAACGGTGACTATGTGAAGAAGTAGGGATGTGATCCACAGAGGAGCAGCTTTATTTTAATGTATGATTCATGTTCCTGTGTTGGTAATTATACCTGTCCTAAATAAAATGGCATTACGTTTTGACTCCCCTATGTGAAGAAGTAAGGATGTGATCCACAGAGAACCAACTTCATTTTGACGTATGATACATGTTCCTGTGTTGGTAATTATACCTGCCCTAAATAAAATGGCATTACGTTTTGACTCAACCTCGTGTGTGAGTACTCATTTTCTTAATATGTTCACTATGTCTTACAAAAATAGCCAACGAATTATTAAAGATAATCCCTGTATTGATCATTAATCGATAGAAATACAAGTAGATAATCCCCAATCTTCACTTAATCTGCTACGAGTTGTGAGCTCATTGAGGAAAGAACTCCTTAGCTATGGATTTCGAGACACTGATTTTTGAGAAACGCGAATATATATACTATTTGGTGCTTTAAATAAGACTAGCAGAGCCCGTGGATATACAACAGTGTGATGATTTAATTTTTACAACGTTTGATATCTTTACTTAAGAGCTATTGCTATATAGCTCAATATGTAAAAGTACAATAATCTTGATTTAATTCTCTCACTCATTTTTTCTTTCTTTTTCCCTTCTTTTCATCTTTTCATTATGTTTGATCGAAACAGATTAGCGTTATCCCTTCCACGCACTCTCCCTATCTCTCTGTTTTCTTTCTCTCTTTCTTTTTTCTGTGTTGCAAGTCTGGTTTGTTCTTTATAATGAAAGCGAAATGATCCATTATTTTGCGTCACTCATGAAAAATAAGAATTCGGTAGATAAACAAAACCAGATAATCAGGACGATTTGGACGCTCTCATTTTTAACCAAAGGGTGTTGCAAGATGATAACGGTCCTAATTTTAAGGAACATGGCTATATATATACAAGGTGTGTAAAAAAAATATCGATATTTTTGTACTTTTTGACACACCTTGTATTCGGAAAAAAAAGTTCCATTCATTCTTCATTTCTATCTTGGTAAATACAGCTTCAAATTTGTACTTTTTGACTCACCTTATATATATATATATATATATATATATATATATATATATATATATATATATATATATATATATATATATATATATATATATATATATATATATATATATATATATATATATATATATATATATATATATATATATATATATATATATATATATGGCCGGCTTAGCTCAGTCTGTAGAGTGTCTGGCTGGTAACCTCGAAGTTCCTAGTTCGATTCCGGCCTTCGCCAACTCAGCGTATGAGTAGCACATGGATATGTGTGGTAAAGTGAGGAGCTGATGATAGGAGTGGCGCTCCACCTCAGATGCCCAAACAATCTCCTCGGTCTAGCGGTAGTGAAAAGGGAATAGACTCCCTCGCTGTCTGGCTGATGCCGACTTTAGGTCACCCCGACGACTTTACTTATATATATAGATAGATAGATAGATAGATAGATTGAGACATCTTCACTCAAATTAGTAGACCAGTTCACATACATAGGTAGTAGTATATCATCTACTAAAAGCACATACGAAAGACATGGACTGCTATAGATAGATTAACGATCTATGGAATATATAAGGAAATCTGATCTCTCTTTTAAGATAAAGCAAGAATTCTTATAAGCTACTGTATGGCTGCAACACTTGGCCTCTACCAAAACGCTTAGAGAAAATATCAGAGGGATGCTGGGGGCAATCTTAAAGAAATCTTTGAAGCAGCACCCCACCAAAATCAGCTGTACGGCCACTTACGTCCTATAACACAAACCGTCAAAATAAGACAAAGAATACATACTGGATAAGTAAGGACGAACTCATAAGTGATGTTCTCCTGTGGACACCAACTCATTGATACACCAGTGTAGGCCGACCAGAAAAAACCTCTGTGTGGATTATGGATGCTGTGCGGAAGACCTTCGTGTGACCTTATGATAATGAGTATTAGGCCAGTGTAGAAAATGGGCTTTCAAATTTTAGTACTATGGGAGAAATAAAATGTTCAATACTGATTGCAAAAGTTCTTCATTGGCCGGTAGAGGTCGCATGGACTGGTGTGTGCCTGAATTAAATATTGTGTCTATTTTTGAATCAAAAATAAAAAGAAGAAAGGCGAAGTGGAAAAATGGTCGTTAGTGATGAACTGATCGAAATGTGGCTGCTGCCTTTCTACAGTTTTTGAGTTCTTATTCGATTGGCAACCATGGGAATAATGGAATGGAATGATTGGCCAGAATACACAGGTGAATTTGACCGGGAAGCTATGTGAAGATTGAATGTGTAAAGAGACAAAAGGAAGGATGCAAAGGCGGGAATGGAATGAAGGATGGAACGAACGAACAAACGAAAGAAAAAAGGAAGAGGAAAGAAAAAAGATAGGAAGGAAGAGTTGCATAGGGCCAAGTTCGAGTTAGTAGTAGTAATCGTTTAGTAGTAGTAGCCGTCGTTAGTTCAGAAACAACATACGCAAGTCGTAAAACACAAGGGGCTGTTTATTTATTTCTAGGCTCGTGGGTTCTTTTTCAGAGAGAAGGA
>CM042153.1:86155540-86183040 GCA_023376005.1 Doryteuthis pealeii
GCATTCATTCTTCAGATTAGGTCGCGTAAACCAAGTACACTGCTTACGTTTGGGTAGAATACACAGACTGCACCCCTTCCTTAATGGGGACACCTGTTGGCCGTGCGTTGAGACATGTGATGCTTAAGGGTGGAATCCTAGTGGATGAGCAGTTCATGACATGTAACAATCTACTTTGGCTAGAAGGTGATGGCAGAGGGTCTTAGTTTTCTGGGTATGATGTTAAACTACATCTCGTGATGAAGTTCCAATTCTAGTGCTCTGGGGAATGTGGAGTACCTCTTCATCGCTATTACTCCCAGGTCCACTCTGACTCAGAGTGGTGGTCCCTGTTAAGATCCCATTTATAGATTAAATACATTAAAAACGAGTTTTAAGAAATACAATACCCATCAAGAATGAATCAAACAAAATATATTTGGCATAAAATCACACAACAAGGGTGTCTAGCTCGATATTATATTACCCGGTAAGTCACACTCCTTACACACACACACGCACACACACACACATATATATAATATATATATATATATATATATATATAAAGTAAGTAAAGTCATCGGGGCGGCCTAATGTCGGTATCAGCCAGACAGCGAGGGAGTATATCTCCTTTTCACTAGCGCTAGACCAAGGAGATTATTTTTAGCGTCTGAGGTGGAGCGCCACACCTACCATCATCTCCTTACTTTACCGCACAGATCCCTGTGCTACTCATAACGCTGAGTTGGCGAGGGCCGTTATTGAACTAGGAACCTTGTGGTTTCTAGCCGAACGCTCTACCGACTGAGCTAACCCGGCCTTACCAACACCTCCGCACGAGTAGGATGTTTTTAAGCGGAGTTTAACATGTTTGAATTCAGAGTTTTCCTTCTCCTATAGCGGTTGCCTAACTAAGGTTGAAGATCCCAGTCAGCCCTACTATTTATCAATAGCTGGAGGAAGAGTGGGATTCATACTTTTCCCAAGGGTATTAGCGCTAAGTGAAATTCAATTAAACATCCAGGATTTGAACTCGGGGCGACGAGTCCATTTCAGATGTCTTTAACCATTACACCACTCGTTTCCATATTATATATATATATATATATATATATATATATATATATATAGAGAGAGAGAGAGAGAGAGAGAGAGAGAGAGAGAGAGATAGATAGATATAGATATATATATGTGTGTGTGTGTGTGTGTGTGTGTGTGTGTGTGTGTACAAGCCAGTAAGGCCCAATTCTTATACTGCTATCAGCTATCTAATTATATCTTCCCATTTTCCATGTCCTCATATCAATCAATTGATTTCATGATAGTCAATGAAAATTCCCATATAGTTATGTTTGATCCGACTGGATGTCTCTTCATTCTCTTCGTTTATCGGAGAGTGACTTCCGGAACAGACAATTTCCCCTAAAAATTAAGGCCACACAAGTTTCCATTAAGTCAAAATTCGACCAACCACAGAACATTGGTCAGGTGATATGAATTTGACTTCGAAAAGGAATACCACCGTTAAAGCAATACAACTCTTTATCAAGGAAAATTCGCTCCATGCAACATTTCATATCAAACGAGATGTTCAATTGAAGTTACATCTATCAATTTATCTATCTATCCACACACACACACACACACACACACACACACACATATATATATATATATATATATATATATAGTAGAGTAAACTACAGACACGTGTTTCGAGGTATCACCTCTCATCAGTGCAGTTATACCATTTTAGCAGCTACCTCTGGCCGGGTTCGTGACCCGAACGAACTTACGCTCGCCAAACCTCTTACCCATACGACCACAGTCAGCTGCCAAGTATAGCAGGCTATTTAATCGCTACATTTCTAAGCGGAAATGAATTCACCTAGAGGTCTCAAACTTTGTAAACAAAGTGAGTCTTAGCTGAACGCCGAATACGGTGAATTTTGCAATTAAATCACTTCTAAATAAAGTGCTCAACCGAAATTGGGAGCGCATGTATGTGTGTGTGTGTGTGTGTGTGTGTGTGTGTGTGTGTGTGTATATATAGTTAGGCAGCATTTCTTCTTTTAGGCATATATTATTGAACAATGCAGCCATTTTTTGTCTGCAAATTTTGTCCTTTGTCCTTTCATATCGTTGGATTGTTCTAATAATATCTGGCGAAAATTGGCTGATGTATTTGCCATAGGTGATTGTCCAAGTACTTTCCGCCCTATCGTGGGCCATCTTCAGGGTAATTCTTAAACCATACAACAATAGGTTATTCAATTTCCTATTTATATAGGTTGTGTTTATTTCATTTTCTTCTAATTATTGTTGTTATTATTATTAGTGTTATTATTATTGTTTTTATTATCATTGTTTCAGTATTATTATTATTATTATTATTATTATTATTGTTGTTGTTGTTGTTGTTGTTATTATATAAATTTTTAATGTAATTATAGGCATTTTAGAACATTGGTGCTATTATCAAAGTTTATCTAGTTTAGTTTCGGATGTTTGTGTCTAATATGCAGTGCTCTCATATATATATATATATATATATATATATATATATATATATATATATCTTGGAAAGAAAGGAGAAAGGAAAAATTTAACACCGTTATTCCATAATAAATTTATTTGGACCAAAATTGTGGCCTTTATAAATCTAAGTTGATTTAATAAAGCTCCCCAAAATCCAGTCTCATCAGATGGATAATCATCAATAATTTGAATTGCATAATACAAAAATTCATTCCTCAAAAAACATATTGCTCTGTATATAATCTAAAAAGTTTATTATACATTGAGCTCTTTGTAGTGATTTAAAGATTCACTGTATTTATACATACTGGATCATACAATAATAATACAGTGTATCTTAGAAATCATATATAGAATCATCCCTTACAACTAAGTTTTGGATACCTCACATCTATATATATATATATATATATATATATATATATATATAGAGAGAGAGAGAGAGAGAGAGAGAGAGAGAGAGAGAGAGAGAGAGAGATTTAGCTTTATAGTCTATTTCAGGAAGCTTAGACAAAGTGTCTAACTCTCCCGACTCATCAGATGCGAATGAGTCGGGAGAGTTAGATACTTTGTCTAAGCTCCCTGAAATTGAGTATAATGCTAAATCTCTAAGTCTTTTGTTATTTCTTTACTTATATATTTGCTCTAACATTAAGAGCACACATTGAGCTCTCAAACTGCGACAGATTTTTTAAATAAAACTCTTGTGTCGTAAGGAAGATTTCTTCTCTGGACTTTTGGATTATATATATATATATATATATATGTGTGTGTGTGTGTGTGTGTGTGTGTGTGTGTGTGTGTGTATATTATATATATATATATCAATGTGTATGATTGGCAATATTACACTTGAAGAGGCAGTAGTAAGCCAACGTGCAGTATTATGAGAAGAATGCTCAATATCTGCGATAGAACGTTCATGCGTGCGTGCATGCCAGCATATGCACACGTACGAACAGAACAGGTGCATCATCCGACCTTATACATAACACACGCAAATACGTAAACAAACAAGTGACACACGAATACAGTTATAAACAAACGCATAATAAATTTGATCATCCATTTATCATTTTCCAAAAAATGTCGCTGTCCGACGATTGCTCGGTTAAAACAATTAAGTTTGGATAGCATGAAACCAATGGTGACACACTTGTTTCCATACAAAGAAATATGTACTAGAATACATATCTATTAGCTATTTATTTATTTATATATTTATATGTATATATATATATGATTGTTTTAAACACACATCCACAAACACACACACACACACATACACACACACACACACACACACACACACACACATATATATATATATATATATATATATATATATATATATATATATATATAAGGTGTGTCAAAAAAGAATCGAGATTTTTTGTACTTCTTGACACACCTTGTATTCTGAAAAAAAAGTTCCATTCTTTCTTCATTTCTATCTCGGTAAATACAGCTTTAAACTTGGTACATTTTGACACACTCTGTATTCTGAAAAAATGAATGGACGAAACGTTATTTTTTTTCAGAATACAAGGTGTGTCAAAAATTACAAAAAATCTTGATACTTTTTGACACACAATGTATTTATATATACATATATATACATATATATATGAGGAGTATATATATATATATATATATATATATATATATATATATATATATATATATATATATATATATATTCCACCCAAACATTAAAAAGTTGGCCAGAAAATTAGAAAAGATAAAAAATAAAATTGTTAAACAGGAGATGTACCATTTGTTTAATTCTACATGTATAAATGAAAGAATGCTGCCCAAATACACACACACACACACACACACACACATATATATATATATATATATATATATATATATATATATATATATATATGCGTGCGTGCGTGCGTGTCTATTTTCAAATAGATTCCTTCCCTGTCACTATCAGATGTAAAAAAATCAAACAATAGTTTTCTTCAAACATCTTCTATATGTGTGGGTGTAATTTCAGTTGTAAGTTTACCTACGTATCTACTTGTAAATATAATCATTCATATTTATGTATTTATATATATATTTCTTTTTCGTGAAGGTCGGTAGTCATCATCAGTGTAGATAGGTTTGTCATATTGTCATATGTCAACCTTCTTCTGTAATCACTAATGTCAATATTACGAATAGATCGAAATTTCGCTCTCTAATCAATACATCATCTTTCCTTCTTTCTTTCCTTCTTTCTTTCGTTCGTTCTTTCTTTCTTTCGTTCTTGCTCGTTTTAATTTTCTTTTAGATATTAATCTGTTGCTTGTTCTATTTTCTTAAATCGGTTGAACAATCTCGAAGATGAAGAATTCGGAATTGCCTGCTTCCTGGTCTCTGAAATTCTAGATAAAGGATAACAAGAAGGTAAATAACAATTCCTGGAAACCCGGTTGCATAAAAGAGAAGAAGAAGAAGAAGAAGAAGAAGAAGAATAATAATAATAATAATGTATACAGTTTTTATTTATCTATTTTATATATATATATTTTTTTTTTTTTGAGTAAATTGATATCGGTTTTGTTATTCGACCAGGAAACGACTTGGTGCATACAGAAATATAGAGAACAGAAAAAAGAATAGGCCTCTGATGAATAGGTAAACACCGAATCAAATACATACATATATACATACATACATATGTTCGTGTGCACGTGTGTGTGTGTGTGTGTGTGTGTGTAAGGGAGATTGGGTGAGGGAGAGAAAGGGGAATATCGCAAGCATGCATGTATGTGTGCGAATTTATCTAATGAACAGAAATACCTATATTGAACACGTATAAAACATGAATGTGTATGTCTGTATTTTCAATGGATATAAAGTGCATGTGTTTATGCATGTGAGTTTGTTGGATTTTACGGCATGTCAACCCTTGTTGGGTTATTTCATGCCAAAGACGTTCTGTTCTGTTCATGCTTGATGGGTATTCAATTTTTTAAAACTCCGGGTTAGCTCAGTCGGTAGAGCGTTCGGCTAGAAACCACAAGGTTCCTAGTTCGATACCGGTCCTCGCCAACTCAGTGTATGAGTAGCACAGGGATCTGTACGGTAAAGGTAAGGAGCCGATGGTAGGTGTGGCGCTCCACTTCAGATGCAAAAACAATCTGCCTTGGTCTAGCGCTAGTGAAAAGGAGATAGACTCCCTCGCTGATTGACTGATACGGACTTTAGGCCACCCCGACAACTTTACTTACTAATAACACATTTTAACTTCTTTTTTTCCTATGTATCTATCTATCTATCTATCTATCTATCTATCTACATAGCCATCTGTTTGAGTCTGTTTTAGCCAATTCATATCTTTTTTTTTTGTTTTGTATTTCAAATTACATATTATATATTTTGTCTTGTATTTTATTATTTACTTTCGACAAACAAATTACGATTGAAGTAAAAGATATTTTAATCTGTTTCTACTTATATATACAAAGGTAGACAAAAAGAGTGAAAACAAAACTTCACACAGACACACACTCACACATACATACACATACACACACACACACACACACACATATATATATGCATATACTCATACACACGTATACACATATTCTCATATATATATATATATATATATATATTATATATATACTCATACATACACACATATACATATATACGTGTTTGCATGCGCGTGAGAGAGAGAGAGAGAGAGAGGGGGGTATCATGCCTGCATAAAAGAAATGTCTAAGAAATCATACAAGACAATTTATTGAGGAAACAATATCAATCTAATGGTTGAATGAATTGAAATGATCTTATTTTTACAGTGTCCTTTTATTTTAAACGCATACACACACGCACTCACACACACACATACACACACACACACACACACACACACACACACACATATTATATATATATATATATATTATATATTATATATATATATATATATATATCAGTTTATTTCAATGGGGAAAATTGATTTAATATACGAGGAAATTGAGTTACAAGCGGAACTAATTAAATTTGTAAGTCAAGGTACCACTATATATATATATATATATATATATATATATATATATATATATATATATGGAGAGGGAAAGACAGAGAGAGACAGACACACAGAGATAGAGAGAGAGGAGGAGAAACAGAGAGAGACTGATAGATAGACAGACGGACAGACAGAAAGAGAAAGTGAATGACAGAAACTAACATTTTTATAACAAGCGCAACAGTCAGATCATCCTTATCTTGGAAGATTTGGGCAACATTTTCTCTCACATCCATATACTAATATATATCGTTACATTATATATATATATATATATATATATATATAATATAAGGATATCTACTGAGTCAGACGAACCTACTATTAGTTTCGCATAAAGCTCTTCAGGGCTAAAATCTGACTGAAGAAGAAAAAGGAGCAAGACCAATAAATACTACTAACCACATTAATCATTTAAATTATCAAATCATACTGACCAATAAAAACACAGAACGCTATAAGTTTATTGTTTAATTAAAAAATATTTAATTTCTATATTAACTGATTTTTTTTTAATTTATTTATTTTTTTTTTTTTTATTTTTTTTTATTTTTTTTTTTTATTATTATTATTATTTATATATTATTTAGAATCAAGCAGATTTGAAACAAAAATTAAGTGTAAGCACCCCGTCGTCATTCTCATTACTATATATATATATATATATGGGAGAAATATGAGGAGGTTAATCCGACAGTATGTAGAGAAAGGTAGACAAACACGGGATGTTGTAGAAAATGGATGTTTATTGTGGGTAGTGATGCCGACTTTGTAACGTTTCGGTCTGTTAGACCTTCTTCGGGACTTGGATATAGTTCTTGCTTCAATGGTGAACATTTTCAAACTGGTGAAACAGGAGGTCGTGAAGGGAGGGGTGGTCGGGGGTTGGTAGTGGATTTCCCTTTTCTCTTGATAGGGAATGTATCAAAAGGGGATTCTGGTAATGGTACCGCAGGTTTTAGGTGTTTGACTTATATATACTGGATTTGTAAGGATTGGTTATGAGTATATGTGTGTGTGTGTTTTTTTGTGGGGGGAAGTATATATATATATATACACACACACATATATATATATATATATATATATGTGTGTGTGTGTGTGTGTGTGTGTGTGTGTGTGTGTGTGAAATAAGGAATGAAAGAAGAAAACTCAGACAAAATTGTGTAGTATATTTTGCTGGAATATTGACCTCAGCTTCTTCTGCTTCTTCTGCAAAAGAAGATGGGGTAAATTCTCCAGCGAAATATACTACACATTTTTGTCTGAGTTTTGTTCTTTCATTCCTTATTTTACCTCATTCTGTCGGATTCATTCCAACCCCCATTTCCTCATATATATATATATATATATATATATATATATATATATATATATATATATATATATAAACCTGTATTACATTGTATATGTACATGTATGCAATAGAACCTCGAATTAACGAGACCTAAAGCAACGGACATCGCATCTAACGAACTCAATCTGCAGGATCAAAATGTCCGGATTTCTCCCAACAACGAGGGAGACGACGTGCCACCACTATCAATAACCAAACCCTAGCTCTGCTAACAAACAAGCAGTGCTTCCGGGGAGTTTCCTAGCTTCTCTGGCTTCGAATAATAACCACTCTGAGGCCCACTATACGATCACAGCAGAGTAAACTCCTTTTATTAAAATCAGTATGCAAATTATTCACACCATATACTATGTAACGACGCATCCAAAAAGATCTTTTGTACAGCGAATTAGTAAAAGGCCCCAATCGGTGGGTAGACCACGCCTACGATTTAAAGATGTCTGCATGAGAGCTATGAGGATATGCCATATTGACACAAACACGTGGGAGGTAGATGCAAAAAGTAGAGCGGCCTGGCGCCTCAACGTTAAGCAAGGCACGAAGAGGGGCGAGGCAGAGAGAAGAGTAGCCTCGACAGAAAAGAGAGCCAGAAAGAGAGAGAAAAGCCAGCAGCCCCAGAAAGCATCACAGTGTGTATGCATTCAGTGCACTCAAGAATTGACCTGCAGAGTCACTTGCGTAGATGGAGATCATTATTTCTTTGGACACTACGCCATCGTCCTTAGTGGACAGAAAGGATCCAATAAATAAATACTATGAAAACATTTTATTTCTTAATGACATAGTTAAATGTCTAACACAATAACTCTCCGTCACTTACTCTCTCTCTCATTCTTACTCGTACTTAGAGAGGGTGAGAGTAATGTAGAATGATAGAGAGGGACGGGTCAGTTGTTGACTTAATTGCTAATTACGACTAATTAAAACTAATTAAACTGATTTTTTTTCAAAACAATGAGTAGCCCTAAAACCAAGGAATATCTGAGTATAAATATTGTGTCCCTAACATAAATAGAAAAAAATCCTTTAGGAAATGAACGTTGATAATCTCAGCTTTAGTCTAATAATAGATATATAGGGAGAGAGAGAGAAAGATATATATATATATATATATATATATATATATATAGATAGATAGATAGATAGATAGATACACACACAAATGTATATATAGATAGATAGATAGATAGATAGATAGATACATGCATGTATACATGTATAAAATATATATATATATATATATACATGCATGTATACATGTATAAAATTGTTCATCTTTATCGTATTCATTTTTTATTATATTCACTTTAACATTTACTTACATATTTATTGACATATTTATTAAACGCGTGGTGTAATGGTTAAAGTCATGGGAAATGGACTCGTCGCTCCGAGTTCAAATCCTGGATGTGGTAATTGCATTTCACTTAGCGCTAATACCCTTGGGAAAGGTATGAATCCTACTCTCCCTCCAGCTATGGATAAATAGTAGGACACACTGGGCTCTTTAACCTTGGTTAGGCAACCGGTCTAGGAGAAGGAAAGCTCTGAATTCAAACCTGTTGAACTCTGCTTAAGAAATTGACCTCGCATTCTGTTCGTGTGGGGGAGGGGCGGTAAATATATATATTTAGTGAAGATATTTAAGTTTAATTACATGTATACAATAGACCCTCGAATAAACGGGTCTCGAAGCTCCGGGCTTCGCATTTATCGGACTAAATTTACAGGATCAAAATGTCCGGTAAATTAAATGTCCAAAGTAAATTAAAGCTAGCAGGTTTTAGTTACATTACTTTTTCATCTTTATTATATTTACTAGCAAAATAAAAAACACCCTCCGGGCGATGTAAAAATAATTTTTTGAAAGATATTGCTTGAGGAGGTGGAAGTTAAAAATTAAATGTCGGAGAGTTTGAACCATAAATCATGAAATCATCAAATTTATTAAAGGAGTAAAAAAATTAAACAATTTGAAATCGAAACTAAGTTCTATTAACTTTGAATATCTATCAAAATAAAACAAACTATATAAATATATGATACTGGGGATGTATCTATTAAAACTTGTTTAAAAAACAATGAGGACTGTCTAATGTTGCATGCTCAAATTTTGAGTGTATTTATTCTATGTTATGACGATTTCGGGTAATGTGACGTAAGCAGTGACGTAGTTTTTGTTACAGACAAAAACCGGAAGCGAATCTCCATTATTAATAGATTTTTTTATCTTTATTTGCATTTATTTCATTTATTTTAACTTTTTTAAGTGGCTACCAAATTTACCCCACGACTGTACCAAATGTTATCGGTATTATTTAGAAGACGCTGTTAAGTCTAGCTACACTGATGAGACGTAAACGTTGAAACACGGTGTCTATGGATGATTTTATATATATATATATATATATATGGTTGTACCAAAAATTTGTATATATATATTTAAACAATTTTTTATACAACTAATACGATATAAGAATTTCAGTAGAGGTATCATTCTTTATTTAAACAACAACACACACACACACACACACACACACATACATATATATATGTGTGTGTGTGTGTGTGTGTGTGTGTGTGTGTGTGTGTGTGTGTGTTTGTGTAATTTTCTCGGTGGAACAAATCAATAAACTAAATCTAAGAAATAAGAAACGAAAACAAGACCTCCAAAATGAAGGACAATTAAAGGTTATATGTATAAAAAAATCCAATTTCAGCATTTATTGCCCGAATATGGTATCTTTCTAATATAACCTGTATTTATTTATTTATTTTTACTTCACCTGCTTTCTAAGAAAAAAGCCCTTCACTTAAAAGCGATAATATAAGTGAATTATCTCAGTTAACGTCGCTCGTCCGCGAAATAATGTCATGGGTAACGCAAGAAATATTTAGCTGAATGAATTGCAGAAAATAATTGCCAAAAAAAATTGGAACCACTTTTCTAGGCCAATCGATCAATTACGTTTCTTCAATCGATCAATTTAACCTCGGTTCTACATGCGTAGCGCACGCGAGCGATTGTGTAACGGTTATCGAAGAGAAAAGCAGAACTGGTAAGCCGAGTTTTAACTAGGCCCAGTTGGTATTCAGTTTTCGATGAACGTCATAAATCAACCTATTCGTCCTCACCAGTACTATAGTTAAAATGCGAGGGTAGACCTTTTAGAGGAAAATGGATTCCATTATTGAGTTTTATTTAAATCCAATTAGCCAGTCCTATTACTAAATATTGGCTTAACATGTCTGTAAGGTTTCATACATGTATAATCATAATCGGATCACTGGTAATTGTTCTCGCTGCTACTTGATTTCAACGTAATATTACCCCCTTCCCTCTTTCTTAATGAAATGTATTCTCTTTCCTCCTCCATTATGAATATGTCCTCATGGATTTAATTATTGAGTTTTAAAATCTAAATAGCCAGTCCTGTTTCTAAATATTGGCTTAACATGTCTATAAGGTTTCAAACATGTATAATCATAATCGAATCACTGGTATCGAATCACTGGTAGAAGAGCCAACAGGTTAGACGCTGACGGTCAGAAATTGCTATTTATTTAGTAGATTCTATGGTATAATTTAACTAGGCCCAGTTCGTATTCAGTTTTCGCTGTGTGTGTGTGTGTGTGTGTGTGTATGTCTGTCTGTGTGTGTGTTAGTGTGTGCCTCTGTGTGTGTGTGTGTGTGTGTGTGCCTCTGTGTGTGTGTGTGTGTCTTTCTGTCTGTGTGTGTTTGTGTGTGTGTGTTAGTGTGTGCCTCTGTGTGTGTGTGTGTGTGTCTGTCTGTCTGTCTGTTTGTGTGTGTGTTTGTGTGTGTGTGTGTGCCTCTATGTGTGTGTCTGTCTGTCTATGTATGTTAGTGTGTGCCTCTGTGTGTGTGTGTGTGTGTGTGTGTGTGTGTGTCTGTGTGTGTCTGTCTGTTTGTGTGTGTGTGTGTGTGTGTCTGTCTGTCTGTTTGACTGTCTGTCTGTTGTGTGTGTGTGTTAGTGTGTGCCTCTGTGTGTGTTTGTCTGTCTGTCTGTCTGTCTGTTTTTGTGTGTGTGTTAGTATGTGCCTCTGTGTGTGTGTGTGAGTGTGTGTGTCTGTCTGTCTGTCTGTCTGTCTGTGTATTTGTGTGTGCCTCTGTGTGTGTGTGTATGTGTGTGTGTGTGTGTGTGTGTGTGTGTGTTTCTAATAAAAAGTATAAGATTCCCTTTCTTGCATCGAATTTTCCATTGGTTTGGTTATTATCTTCCCTTTCTTTATTTGGATCTTCTTGTTATCTCCATTTTATATTTTATACTCTTTCATATTTTCTTCCCTTTCTTCTTTCTTACGACCGGCAATGGCAATTAGATTCACCATTTCAGATGTTTCACTTCCGGACTTTTAAAACATTTCATTAGTCGCTCAGTTAGGACACAAAAATCCAAGCAAAACATTAAACCTCCGATAACCTTTAAGCAAACAATTTGTACATTGACCTACTTATCAGTTAGATAATATATATATATATATATATATATATATATATATGTATGTATGTATGTATGTATGTATGTATTTCTGAACCTCACATCAATTATTTTTCTATTCTAACCTATCATATATTTAACATTGTTTAACTTTAATACTTTTTACAGACATGTAATCTATATATATATATACTGATTTAAAGATGTCTGCAAGAGGGACATGAAGACATGCCACACATCGACACCAACACATGGGAGGCTTGTGCAGAAGACCCTCCGACCTGGCGCCTTCTCGTCAAACAAGGAACGAGAAGGAATGAAAAACAGAGAAATGAAGCCGCCACAGAAAAGAGGATCATGAGGAAGGAGAGAAAACAGCATCTCCAGCAAGTTTGTTTGCAACCACTGCACCAGAGATTGCCATTCAAAAATTGGCCTGTTCAGCCACTCGCGCAGTTGCAAAAAAAGTGGACACTACACCATCGTCTTTAGTAGACGGAAGGATGCCAACTAACATATATACTGATTAGTCGTAATCAAATCTATCCGGTATGTAAATATTCTTTACGATTAACAACACCCACTGTTATTAGATCACTGAAGGAGCCCTTATAGTTTCTAGCCTGAAGTAATATAATATGTGTCATGTGTGTGTAAATGGGAGTTTCACGCTTGTTGCACATTTTTAAATGCTTTCATCGCTCCGGTCGAAATCGGTAATGATCTCCTCACACTTTAATACGTTGCAAGTTGATATTTGCAACGTGATACAACATGGATCTCCCGCTGGGAAGATTCAGACATTTCTAAAAAGAAATAAGAAAAAAAGGAATAAAAAAGTGGGGGGGAGGGAGGTACATGAAACCAGGGGAAGTCAAAATGGTGTGGGGCAGGGTGGCACAAAATGGCGGGGCGGCCGACACAAAATCGGGAAGAAAGCAATTGGTGCTCAATTACAACCATCTTTCTAAATACTCACTTCCGGCCACCTCACTTCCGGTTGCAGTGTAAAATTCAACCTCAAAAGTGACAGGTCTTTCCCGCCCTTTTCTTTTCGAGAGTGACTTGCAAATTGCACACACATCAATAAACTTGGCCATCAATGGAAATCAAATTCGGCACACTTTCAGAAGATGACGGATTTCCGAAAGAAACCCCTTTTAATTTATTTTTATTGACAACAAATTTGAGTGCCACTTAATCGTCAAAGCTTATTGGCCTGTGAGTCAACGGGGAGTCCCGGTGGCGTGGTAGGTAACGTGCTGGACAGCGACATCGTTGTATGCGAGTTCGAGCTACAGTCACGCTATTGTGTTCAATTTCAGACTAATAATCGTTGAAAAAATACGAAACCCATCATCCTTCCTCCATCAATGGGTTAAATAGGGGTTGGTAAATATATATACCGACTTTAGGAAGCGCGTGGTGTAATGGTTAAAGTCATGGGGAATGGACTCGTCGCCGAGTTCAAATCCTGGATGTGGTAATTGCATTTCATTTAGCGCTAATATCATTGGGAAAGGTATGAATCCTACTCTCCATCCAGCTATGGGTAAATAGTAGGGCAGACTGGGCTCTTTAACCTTGGTTATGCAACCGGTCTAGGAGAAGGAAAACTCTGAATTCAAACCTGCTGAACTCCGCTTAAGAAATTGACCTTGTGTCGCATCCTGCTCGTGCGGAGGGGTTGGTAAATATATATATACCGACTTTAGGCCACCCCGACGACTTTACTTCTTTTAATCTATAGATTGATCCCTAACAGGTACTACCACTTCGGTTATTTCATGCCGAAGACCTTTTTTTTAAATTCATTGTTGATGGGTATTCAATTTTTTTTTTAAATCAATTTTTACCTTTGCAGACACTTTTTTCAAACGCATGTTTCTATTTAACCCGTTGATGGGACCCGTGTCAGACAGTTGTATTATCATCGCCCGGAAGAGGAAGCTTCCGGCAAAAAGAAAAAAAGATAAAAATATATATAATGGTCTATCAACCTTAGTGCGTTATTTAACGCCAAAGCCATCCTTGTAGAAGAACAGTAGTGGTACTATTTGATCCCTAGCTGGGTGGATTTCTCAAATACAATTTTCAAAGGTATTAGTTCGAAAGTGAATGTAATAGTCTCCCCGTGAGGTGATATGGGATAAAGATAAAATAAAAGCTTGATCAAGCAACAAAAAATGTCTCGTTAATTCAATTCCAATGACCAAATCAGTCCTTAGTTAAAAAGAAGTTAGATAGAAGAACCCAACTAGACAACTAGGCGGAGGAGATGATAGAAGGATCAGCAAGAAAGCAAGTAAGATCTCCTCACCAAGTAAGTCTCTCTCTCTCTCTCTCTCTCTCTCTCTCTCTCTCTCTCTCTCTCTCTCTCTCTCATATATCTCTCTATCACCAGATAACTCCCTCTGAAGTCTCTTACACACCAATTGTATGCCCGAAGTCAATGTGGGTATGTAATAGTACCATATTTGGTCCCGTGACCACCACAGTACCCCAATAGCACAATTGGAATTTGAACTCGCTTATTACAATATCACAGTGTAACATATTAGCATTAGGTTAAATGATGCCACTACTATTCTTCTACAAGGATAGTTTTCGTATTAAATAACATACAAAATTTGATACGCCATTTAAAAAAGAAACCTTTGTATCGAGAGGTACAAAATAAAATAATCGGCTTAGCTCCAGGGTAAGCGTTGGGTATATTTTCCTGTGCTCCAAAAGGGGGAATGCCGACGTAACTAAGCAATCTTTTGCACACAAACCCTGGAATTTTTGCTTCTTGCTTGGGCCTGTTTCAATCTTCTGGGTCCATTCACCAGGCTGAATGGATGATCCAGGTTTGTTTAGTTGGTTGGTTGGCTTGTTGGGTTTTACAGCATGTCAACCCCAGTTGGGTTATTTTATGCCCAAGATGTTTTTGTTTTATCCATTCTCATTTTTTCTTGATGGTTAAAAAATGTTTTTCTATTTAACCCATAGATGGGACCCTAACAGGTACTACCACTCCGGGTCAGAGTGGACTTGGGAACAATCGTGATGAAGAGGTACTCCACATTCCCCACACCTCAAGAACTGAAACCTCACCATCAGAGAGTTTAACGTCATACCCAGGATATGAAGACCCTCACCCGCCGCTTTATAGCACATATAGCTATAATGGCAATAGGGTTGGGACAATCATATATATATAGGTGCTAGGATTTGACATGAACAGCTGATTGGTTGGAGGGGGCATCTCCAACCGTCCGTCAAGCCTAAGTAAGGGCTAAAGTGGAGTGTTGCATGTCATGCACTGCTCAGCCGCCATTAGCACTCACGACCAACAGGTGGCCCTATTGCAGGGTGGGAGGTTTACCAACTCCCCCATGCAGAGGTGCAGTCGGTTTACTCTAAAGACCCAAGCCGACAGGGCTGGATTTGAAGAAGAAAAAATGCGGGTTGACTGAACAGTGAGAATTGAAACTGTGATATGTTGTGAACTTTGGTGTCCATGATCGCGCAGCAGCGTCGGATGAAGTAGTTTATCGACGATATAACCGGAAATCGGCAATGCTAAACCGGACAACGACATAAGCGTCGTTCACGTGGAGCCACACATTGAGCCAAACGGAGAAAGAGCAAACGTCGGGAAAAAAGTAAACAAAACACTTCTGAACGACTGTAGCGTTCACGAGTTTAAAAGGTCAGGGGTCATTGCAAATGGCATTCAGCCAACAAGTGAATCGATATTGTAACGATTGAACGTAATAATTTCCCGCCACTTTCTTCCCGCCATTGTAGTTCACTTCATAATGTTTGATGAGGCTTGAAATCGGGAGATAACTCTGTTGTTCGGTCAAGCAATCAGTCCATTCATTTGATCGGACCATATGACCTTTAGGCACCCCTTTTTGATCTCGAGTAAGAAAGGACATGTTTTTCAATACACCGTCAATATCCGGTTGTTTTAACAGACGATTTTTAGATTTTTTTAAACATTATAAAACTAAACTCTAACCCTAAACCTAACCCCTAACCCTTACCCTAACCCTAACCTGTAACCCTAACCCCTAACAAGCAACTGTAAATTGACGGTGTAAATGAAAAACCTGTCCTTTCTTAATCAAGATCAAAAAGGGGTGCCTAAAGGTCATATGGTCCAGTTGATCTATAAAAGGAACCAGATTTATTTGAAGGCAAACAAACAAACGTACGCACACACACACACACACACACATATATATATATATATATACACAGGGCGTTCGGCATAAATTTGACATTTGGTTATTTTTCTCCGTAGGTTGGAGGTTTTAAAAGCTGGGACCCTTCTTCATCCATATACGTGATGACAGATAGAATGAATGACTGGAACCCACCTGAATCATGGAAGAGAATAACTTGTATCATGATGATCTGTGCTGGTCATCAAAATAAGGAGATTATGGTTGTTGCCCAATGCTCCCTGAACATTATAAAACAATCAGGCATGAACTGGAGAATTGCAATGGAGACTACGATGCTGTGGATAGAAGAAAGCAACATAACAGACAATCTGATTGCGTTCGTACAGCAGAATTCCTAAAAAATATGCAGAAAAAGTGTTGGAGGACCCTCAGATGCCTACGTGGAGTTACCAAACACTGTAGTCAAGCTCCGGATAACAAGGGTAGCCAATGGTAGGCCATATGTATGGCAGAGGATTCGGTCCGCTGTAACACCTCTGGGAAAAGTCAAAAATGGTTGTCGGTGAATTTTTACGACTACACCAGTCCCAATGTTTGGCCTCCAAACTCCCCAGATTATTATGTATATGGCACTGTTAAAAAAGACACCAATTGCCGTGCCAGTATTACAAAAGCCCAGTTAATCGACAGAATTAAGGTAGGTTTTGAGACCCTTCCCAGGGAAACTGTAACATCGGCTTGCTCCAGGTTCCGGAGCAGGATTGAGGCTGTGATCGACGCTAAGGGCCGTTATTTTGAGTGAAACTTGTTGACAGTAGTGCAATTTCCATGCCTATTGAATTTCTTTACAATCCATTAAATTTTGTAGTTACCAAGCACTTTTTCTTTTTCCTTATGAAACTGTCAAATTTCTCCCGAACACCCTGTATATATATATATATATATATATGGTACTTATTAACTTTAGTTAGCCAAATTCCTAACATAAAATTGTGCATGTGCATTATCTCCCTCAACAAATTTCCTTGTATATTTTTTAATGAGATTTTCTTGTGCGCATTATATGAAATGAACTTAATTGTTATTAAGAACACATTCTCTGATATTTTTGTTGTACAGTGTCGTATCAACACATTTTTGTTCGTTTGAAAAATAAAAATTTTATTTCTCGAACAAACAAACAAAAATGTGTCGATAAGAATGAAATGTATTTTTATTCATTCAATTGTTTAAGAAAATCTCATAAGAAAAACTATACAATATATATATATATATATATATATATATATATATATATATATATATATATAAGGTGTGTCATAAAAGTATCGAGATTGAGTTTGTATTTACCGACATAGAAATGAATAATGAATGATTTTTTAATAAGTGAAATAGCACCGTATTTTAAGTAAAGTTAGTGGAGTGTCGTATTATCAGTATTATCCGGGGAGCGAGGGAGTCTACCATCTTTTCCTTACCTCTGGAAAAGGGAGATTACTTTTGCATCTGAGGTGGAGTGCCACACTTACCATCTTCTCCTTACAAATATAAACTGTGCTATTCATGCACTGAGTAAGCGAGAGCTGATATCGAACCCGGAACCTTGTGGTTCCAATGCTCTGCCGACTGAGCTAAATTACAATATTAGGAATTATTTGCTGTAATATGTTTATTTTGTATAAATAATATTTATCTTTGGCTTAAAAAATTTGGAAATTTTAAAATATTTTAGTAAATTTATTAACTTAAACGTATCTGAAGATCGGTCGTACCTCAAAACTTAGCTCGCAACACAAAGCAAATGCAGCCAGCCACGTCCAGGATACACACACGCACACACACACACACACACACACACACACACACACACATATATATATAATATATATATATATGTGTGTGTGTGTGTGTGTGTGTGTGTGTGTGTGTGTGTGTGTTCGTGTGTGTTGTGTGTTAGGGGAGGTCGATTTTTAACTCTTTTCATTATATCAAATTTTCTCAAACGGCGAAAGTTGTGTGTTGATATAATAAATACAAAAAACTAGATATCTTACTTGCACTATTCTTTGAAGAAATAGCATCAAAGATCGTCTAGTAAAATACACAAAAATTCCTCGTTTTCGCAACATTTAGCCTAGAAATTGGTTAGAAAATTTAGCAATTTCAATATTTAGAACAGAATGTCATTTTAAACGAAACAAATAAAATATTATACGTAGAACTCAAATTGAAAATATACCGCCCATCACCAGCGACACCACCAATTATGCTGCTTTTTACCTAATAACCAGTCCATGGGACTATTTAATCATGGCTGGAGAGAGAAGAGACGAATGTATCCTTTTTGTAAGAGCATAAGTGCGAAGTAAAACGTAATCAGTCTCATCTAGGATTAAACTCAATGTTGCTGAGCCCATTCCTACGACGATAACCGTTACGCTAAGAGCATCCATATAAGAATGTTTAAATGCAAAATATGCATAGTATACATGCTAACCACTGTTCTTCAATATGCCCGCAAGCTTCAGGGGTGCCACCAGGATATACTGTAGAAAGTCATCAAGATGCTGAATGCTGTGAGATGATTTAAGCAAGGGTTATTTTTTGAAACTTACCCTTACCAGGAGACCGGGATGCACTTCCTCATAAATTACCAAATAATGAACATAAAGAGTTGATAAAAAAAATAGTTAATTCAAAGATCAAATTATCTGACTGGGGGAAATTACTCACCGTTATCTTGAAAAATAAGTAAAACAGTCCGTTTTTGTTTTGTTTTTTAGAACAGGGTCAATTTCTTTATTGATATTTTTTAACAGAATTCTGTATTCATGGTTCTAATAAAAATCTTCTCATATAATTATTCAGACTCTTATCTTTATAGAAAATAAGTAAAAATCATTTTTTTGTCTGTTCATTTTTTCATATTTCATAAAATAAAATGGAGGGGTAGACCTCGTAAAAAAATATTTACCCTAATATATTTTAGGAAAAACTATTTCAGACATATTTACATCAAAAGGTAAGTAATTATGGAAATCTTTGTGAAAATCGAACCATTAATTGATTTTTCATAGAATTTTTAAAAAAGCATCTAGTCATAACTTGTTTTTGACTACATTAAATTTTAATTGATTTAACAGTGCAAAAATAAAAACGTTTTTCGTTTATAATTTTCATTATTTCTGTAAGCCGAAAAAAAAATTTTGAAATCATCATGAGTTTTTTTTAAATCTTTCTTCTTTCGAATGGACAAAAATTTTTCAAGATAATAATATGAACATTTATTTCATTGTGTTAAATATAGGGTAGGGGGGGGGGTAAATTTACAAAAAGTTCCCTTTACTCATATGAAAGGTACATCTCTCTCTCTCTCTCTCTCTCTCTCTCTCTCTCTCTCTCTCTCTCGAATA
Organism: Doryteuthis pealeii; assembly: GCA_023376005.1. Lineage (NCBI taxonomy): Eukaryota > Metazoa > Mollusca > Cephalopoda > Myopsida > Loliginidae > Doryteuthis > Doryteuthis pealeii. Next base: position 86,175,517 of record CM042153.1, read on the forward strand.
GCGATCGAGTTCGCTATTCAGTAGTAATGAACCTGCTTGATTAATTTGCTATCTATTACACCACAATCGGGCGCCCCCTTTTTTACTGAGCTTTTGGTACAAAGCCGCTTGAGGCACCCAGTGAGACACGAAATCACTAGTAATGGTTTGCTAGTCTAGTTTGCTAACCATTACACCACGTGAGGTGCCCTTCCTTTTAGATGAGCTATACTCCTTGTGGTAAGAGTATTATATATTAATAGTGTTTTTCAGTGAGATCATACAAATAATTGCCTGTAACACTTTAAAAGATCGAAATCTATTTCCTCAAATGAAGGCAAAGTTTTGAAGAAAACCCGTAAATTGGGGCACTTGTAAGACAATGTACTACTGTGTAATTATCTTTGATGGGTACAAAAATGATGAGATATCATTCACCCCACCACCGGCATCAGCATCAGCACCAGAAGATGTATATTATATTACTTTTAGTTTGACTCTAATACTGACCACTGGCGCCAGAGGGCAAACTTGTTGGCCATTTAAACCACCAGGAAGGTCAAGTTAGGTCGATCGATTTGCCAAAGTGTCATCATTTCCTGAAACTAATAACTTATCATGAAACCATATTAGCAGTACTGAGACGCCTTTCTAGATTTCCGTGTTATTTTTATTTTGATATTTAAAGAACCTCAAATCGATTCTCACAGATTTTTTTTCTGACTTTTGCAGATTAAATCCTTCCATTGTTTTGCATATTATTATTACTAGCATGAATATGCACCCTCCGTTTAAGTTTCATATATTTCTATGAGAACTACTTTATGAAAATTGACACCTATGTATCTGCGAACCCCAGGGCACAAACGATGTGGCACAAGGTCAATTTTTAAGCCGAGTTTAACAGGTTTGAAGTCAGAGTTTGCCTTCTCTTAAACCTGTATTTACCAACCCCAGCACACAAACAGGATGTGACACAAGGTTAATTTTTAAGCCGAGTTTAACAGTTTGAAGTCAGAGTTTGCCTTCTCCTAAACCTGTTGTCAGTCCAAGATTAAAGAGCACAGTCTGCCCTACTATTTACCTGTAGTTGTAAGGAGAAAAGCTGGAGGCATAGAACAGCTTTGGATCACATGACTATGGATCCAATAAGACATAGGGGTTATATCATATTATTACTAGCATGAATATGCACTCTCCGTTTTAATTTCATATAGTTTCTATGAATACTAATTTATAAAAATTGACATCTATGTATTTAACAACCCTCTGCACAAACAGGATGTGAAAAAGGTCAATTTTTAAGCCGAGTTTAACAGGTTTGAAGTCAGAGTTTTCCTTCTCCTAAACCAAGATTAAAACGTCCAGTCTGGCCTACTATTTACCCATAGCTGGGAGAATAGCTGGTTGCAATGCAAACAGCATTGTAATGGCATATAAACCCTTGCGGGCTATTTAATGCCAAATCTTGTTTTTTGTATACATGATTATATAGCTAATAATTTGAAGGTGAATATTTTGGTTTGATTTGGTTTTATAAGCACTAGGTAAATTTCTAAATTTCTAACAAATAGAACTTATTGTGTGAGAACCCTATAACAGAAACAATACAAAAGAATACAAAGGATATGGAAAGGCCTTCGCGTAACAAGTACACAGAATGCCTGTGGGAGGCGACTTCCCTGTAAATAAAAGGCGCAAGTGGTACGTGTAACACTGTCAAAATGAAGTTGAAGATGACCATTCTCTTTCTTTGTATACAATGTATAAGTAAGTAAAGTCGTCGGGGTGGCCTAAAGTCGGTGTCAGCCAGACGGCGAGGGAGTCTATTCCCATTTCCCTAGCGCTAGATCAAGGAGATTGTTTTTTAGCATCTGAGGGGAGCACCATACTTATCATCAGCTCCTCACTTTAACGCACAAATCCCCGTGCTACTCATATGCTGAGTTGGCGATGGCCGGTATTGAACCAGGAACCTTGTGATTTCTATTCGGACACTCTACCGACTGAGCTAAACCGGCCCATATATGGTATATATAATGGTATATCAATGTTCGTTTGTTATTTAATGTCAAAGCCATCCTTGTAGAAGAGCAGTAGGGGTATATTTAACCCAAATGCTGGGGGATGAGTTCATACCTTTTCCACGGGTAATAGTCCAAAAAGTGAACGTAATAGCGTGACTGTGTGTCTATGTCTCTCTCTCCCTCTCTCTTCCTCTCTCTCTCACTGTCTGTCTGTCTCTGTCTCTCTCTCTCTCTCTATCTATCTATCTATCTATCTCGGTCTCCCTCCCTCTCTCTCGCTGTCTCATTCTCTCTCTGTCTCTGTCTCTCTTTCTCTCCCCCTGTGTGCTCTTTCTATTTCTCTCTGTCGCTTTTTCGCCTTCTGTTTTTCTTCTCTTTCCTCTTCCTCTCTTTCCCTTCATCTTTCTTTCTCTTTCTACCACTCTCTCACTCTCTCTCACTGTCTCATTCTCTCCCTCCCTCTCTCTATCTCGGTATCACTGCCCCTCTCTCTGTGTCTAATTTTCTCCCCCTCTCTCTGTCTGTCTTATTATCTCTCTCTCTCTCTCCTGTGTGCTCTTTCTCTGACTCTTTCTCACTGTCGCTTTTTCTTCTCCTTCCTCCTTCTCTCTTTCTCTTCATCTTTCTCTCGATATCTTCAGGTTTTCCTATTCTCCCATTCTATTTTCTCATTTTCTGTCATCCTCCCCATCTTTTCATCTTTTCTTCATCTTTTTCGCAATTTCCTCCTCCCTCCCCCTCTCCGTCTCTGTTTCTTTCTCACGTATTAGGATGACTGGAGTTTAGAACTTGCTTACCTCGATGTCGCAGTCCAACATGTTAGCCATTATGCCATTAATTGAAAAACAAGGATTGCTTAGAATGACCCAGCATATGGAGGAAACCAGCTGGACTAATTAATTGCAGAATTCCAAGGGGATTTCCACCAGGCAACACATGCCACCTGGATTTAACGGGGCCGGATTGGGTTTATTGATCGGTGCCTGGGGTGCCATAAAAAGCTGGACTAATTAATTGCATTATGCTAAGTTTTTAAGGGCCATCCTTTGGCCTTCAAGCAAGAGCGATTGTCCAGTGGAATTGGATCCTTGGTTCGGAGTCCTCCGATAACGAATCCTTTGGTAATCCTCTCGGGTAGAGAATCCAAGTTCCTTCGTCAATGGTCGCAAGTATACTGAGAAAGAATCAGTGCTTAAGTAATGTATCAGCCACGCAGTATGGCCAGTGATTGGCTAAGGAATAGACCACATGATCTTGCCTAGTCTATAAATCTAGGCGGGGAACTACAGCACACCTTATATAACAAAAAATCCAATACATGATTCCAAGGGGTCTGCACATTCAGGCAAAACTGCCCATCAATTAAAAGGGACGGGTCTGGGTTTATTTCCCCGTGTCTGGGGTGCCTTAAAAAAGAATGCTAACGGAACACACGCAACTTTTACACTGTCCCACCATATGAGCTTTGGTTTGTGCGTGGCTCCCCACAATAATCGGACTTCATGTTCATCTGACATGATGTGATGTCAGGAAATCAAACCCTGCATATGAAGGGTAATGATAAATTCCTTAGATCATAGATTTTCTATTGTTGTTTCTTTCTACTAAGCTGATAGGTGAGTGGAAATAAGAGATCAGCCCCCCCCCCTTTTCAAGGTGTGACTGATAATAAAGAAAAAGTTAACCAAATTAGATTCTATGATTAGAAATTGGAACATAGACCTTTAGTTATAAAACAACAAAGATAAAAACAAAAAGTTGGCCATTCTAAACAAAATACTAAACAAGAGAATAAAATAAATCTTTTATGGGTAGAGACACAACATACCTCTGTTTATTGTTGAGTATTTTTGATATAAAACTTTTCAGGTACATCCAGAATATCAAAGTTCAGTTTAAACAAATTCATTGGCATAAATTGTTTCAAAAAATTGTTGCACTTACCTACAAAGATAAAAGAAAAAAGAAATTATTAGCAAAAATCAGAGTTTTTTAAAAATTATTTGAAACAAACATTTTTATCAATAAACATTTCATATCATGATACGGTTATATGAAAAAAATCACATGCATTACGTCTAATATAAAAATCAAAAATGTAAATCATGATTATCTTATGTTGCTTATCCACTAAATTCTTATTTCTTATGAGTATCGTCATCTCAGCTAAATAATGGACCATTCTGTTTTTATTATAATGAAAGAAAGGGAAGAAAAGGACATGCTACACACGGTACTTCTTCACTACAGATTTCACGTCCTCGTCTTTGGAATAATGTTTACCTCTCTTCGGCTCCATGAAAGAGGGTTTGAAAGGCAAACATTGTCCCAGTGACGAGGAAGTGAAATCTGTAGTGGCTCAAAGAACACTCAACAGAATTTTACGTGGTAGGGATACATGCTCTCATTCGAAGGTGGAACATTACTATTGAGAGAAACGGTGACTGTGTGGAGAAGTAGGGATGTGAATCACACAGGACCAGCTTCATTTTGATGTATTATACATGTTCCTGTGTTGTTAATTATACCTGTCCTAAACAAAATGCCATTAGTTTTTGACTCAATTAAAATGTGTCTCATCTTTTTTTTCTTTTTCTTTTTCTTTTTCTTTCTGTATTCTGATTAATGCCTGGAATCCTTGCCAGTTGCTTTCTAATCGACTATGGTCTCAAAAAACATGTCTCATCACCGCGAGCAATGCCTGATACCCTTGCTGGTTGCTTTGTAATCGACTGTGATCTTAAATGTGGATCAGTAGAAATTTTTTTTAATTCGCAGGGGAAAATCTTTGATAATTTCAGAATTTCTTTTAATCTGATTAACTTGAGGTAACCTTGTCGGCATCATTTGTGTCTGGTAATAAACAACACGCCTGTTTTGTGTTGCCATCTCATCTCGTGTGCATTATTTGCAGGATAAATGCAACCCGCTTGAAAAGGAAAGGAGGATGTGTAGGTTGAAACTTGGAGAAGGTGAAAGTGAAAGTGAATGTAAGGCCTTTCCAAACACGTGGAATGAACGTCTTCGAATTGAGTTACTTGAATTATCTGTCCATATCTGAAAAAATGCGTTCCAGCCCTGAAGAAGTCTTCCTTTAAATATCTTACTAGATTCTTGGTTGGTTGGTTGGTTGGGCGGTTGTTTTTTACGGTATTTCAACACTTGCTGGGTTATTTCATACCGAAGGCGTTTTATTTTATCCATTCTTTATGAGTATTCAAATTTTTAACTCAATTTAGAGAGTGAAATATATATATATATATGATCTTTTGATAAAACTGTAGTATGGATTCACATTCTATATTATATAATAATATCCCCTAATAATAAATCCTTGGCAAGAAATATAAATAACTTATTCGTATTAGAAATAATGCAATATATATATATTTACCAACCCCTCCGCACGAACAGGATGTGACACAAAGTCAATTTCTTAAGCAGAGTTCAACAGGTTTGAATTCAGAGTTTTCCTTCTCCTAGACCGGTAGCCTAACCAAGGTTAAAGAACCCAATCTGACCTACTATTTATCATAGCTGCAGGGGGAGTAGGATTCATACCTTTCCCAAGTTTATTAGCGCTAGCGAAATGCAATTGCCACATCCAGGATTTGAACTCGGGGCGACGAGTCCATTTCCCATGACTTTAACCATTACACCACGCGCTTCCATAATAATAATGCAATATAAAACATTCATTACGTCCACTCTGCTTGTTCGATCCAATTGGTTTTACGCGGGAACGGACAAGAACAAGGTCAGTCGGAGGAGAACGATATCATTTTTGATGTTGGTTTGATAATTGACCAACCGCTGACGTCATTACAGCATGAAGCCGTCACCCACACATGCGTCATAAGGAGACGCATGACGTCACAGGCGTCGCCAGGCAGAGCAATGAAACCAGCAGGCATCTCCGCAAATCACATGATGACTTATACGTTATACATTCGACAATGATCACTGTCTCCTACCAAAAGGGAATTGAGTAATTCCATGTCAATCATTCCAGGCCATGTCACCCAACCCCTTCAATTTTTCTGGAATTTTGTCCAAGTGAGGATTGTGCTAAAGCTAGACAATCCCCAAAATTTGAGCTTCCAATTTCTAAAATGTGGCGTTGTGTCAATTTTTAGCTCCCCAAATTTGAGGGGGTTGCGAAAAATGGTGACTTTTTGTAACCTATTTTTGTCTGTAAAATGAGTTCTAGAGCCTCCTTACTCCTAAAAATTGGTTTATAAAAGCAATTTGGCCCAAGAGTGTGGATTATGATAATGTTATACATTTCTTGATAGCATTTTTGGATTTCGTGGGCAAAATCTTCCACTACTTTGCGGCTATACCTCATTCCAAGGAAAGGCTTAGGAGGTAAATCCTGAAATCATATCCGAAGTTGGAGCCCCTAAAGTGGTTTGATGCTGAACTTCAGCGCTATCCAGCAACTCATGCGACACTATTATTGCCAAACTGCATTGCATTTCCTTTGGACCACAACGGCAGTGTGAAGAGGGGGTACTGCTGATTGGACGACAGCTCATCCTCCATATCAATCCGCCTTGGCTACGTGTTTTCATGTTGTTGGAACTCTACGCTATTGTCTCTAGAAGACGAATGGATGCCAACGATTTTAGTATAATTTTCTTTCTTTCTAGAAGGTAAAATGTAATCTATACTCACATTTTTAAATATATATCTCATGTGGACGATATAGTTAAACTTTTGTTAGTATAAGTTGTTGAATATTGTAATTATAGAAAATATTTTTTATTAAAAAAGAACTTAAATGATTTACTATTTGTCATTATCACCTTTTAAAAGATATATATATCTTACAGTGAAATAGTACTCCTGGTACCACTTTAAAGGTTGGTATCTATGTCTAGATAAGCTTGCCTACAATATCAATTGTACTTCTTGAAGTTATTATTTTGGAAGAAATGTATTCTTTATTTTTATTTTTTCCCACTAGCATATTAAAATTAAATAAAGATGATGAATTTTATAATCATTATTATTATTATTATTATTATTATTATTATTATTTTATATCAATTGTGCTTCCTGAAGTTAATATTTTGGAAGTTTCCCCCTCTGATCATTGGAAATTTCAATCTTTCAACATCGGATTTCCTCCCCCAGGGGACCAATTGGTACATATCAAACTCCGACCCTCCCTGCTCAGCAAATGGCTTTCACCTCCTGTTGACCATAGATTTATTGTACTGGTCACCTGACCCCCAATCAATGGCAATGGAGTTCTTTATATATATATTGCTTTAATTTTAATAATCGAGTTTGGTCTCACTACCAGGAAAAACAGATGTGGTAAGTTTGTTTCCTCTTTTTTCCTTTCCTACCCCCCCCCTGGTTAAATTTTAATTTTTACCATATATATAGTAAGTAAAGTAAGTCGTCGGGGCGGCCTAAAGTCGGTATCAGCCAGTCAGCGAGGGAGTCTATCCCCTTTTCAATAGCGCTAGACCAAGGAGATTGTTTTTAGTATCTCAGGAGGCGCGCC
>CM042153.1:86188040-86198040 GCA_023376005.1 Doryteuthis pealeii
TCTTGCTGTTGTTGACTAAATTATTAGCAATGATAATTCAGAGTTCAGCCATCATGTCCCAATGTTAATCCGGCTCTATGAAAAGATCGGCGCCATTTTTTGATCGTAACGATCAAAGCGTTTTGAGCATTGTGCCAAATGATCTCTGACTCCAAATGCAAATCTGCGTCCCATGCGAATTTCGCTTTGATCTTTCTCTCCCACAAAAAAGAGCAATCAGTGTCCAGGTCGGGATATTGATGACAAAATAATAGATGAGGTTTATTTCTTTTACGAGGAGTGGCAAGAAGGACGAAATAGCTGAGTGGTTAAACAAATGAAAGGAATGACATTCAGCTTTTCACTCAAACATGGCGTTTTCTGTTTTACAGGGTCGTCCAGAAGTACCGTATTATCTCTGTTTTCGGCCTTCATCAGAGTAAAAAATTTGATATTTGATATTTGATGAAAGTCGTTATTCTTTGTACGCTTCAAGATTTATAATTTTCTATTATCATTATTTTATTTTCTATTTAAAATAATAACAAATAGAATACATGTGTACATGAACAAACTCCTGGTTGAAACTCGTGTTAGTAAATCTATTTTATCCATTCAACATTTTCTTTCCTTTATGTATTTTTCCTTTCAACATATCGTCAGATTCAATTCCATTTTCAACACACACACGCACACACACACACACACACACACACATATATATATATATATATATATATAAGAGCCTTATATATGAAAATAGATCCGTTCACTGATACTGCGTCTTATAATCCGGTGCTTCTTATATATGAAAATAGATCCGTTCACTGATACTGCGTCTTATAATCCGGTGCGTCTTATATATGAAAATTGATCCGTTCATTGATACTGCGTCTTATACTCCGGTGCGCCTTATATATGAAAATAGATCCGTTCACTGATACTGCGTCTTATAATCCGGTGCGCCTTATCGTCTGAAGAATACGGTAACTGAAACTCACCAGAGAAGCGAGCGGACTGTAGAAAGCTCCTTGATCCAATAGCAAAACCAACGAGAAGTTCAACTCCATGATTGTTTATGTTTGTTTTTAATTTGTTATGTATTTGGTTTGGGGGTCATCGGAGAGAATGTGCACCGTTCGAGGCCTTACTCTCAACGGTTTTATTTGCACACCGGCCCCGCTCACTGATGTGAGGCCCCCACAAAATATATCCAATGTATCGTAGAATCAAATATACAAATGAATTACGGCGAAAAAATTGTTTTTTTATGGAAATGTTGTACAGCGTGGCCCATAAAAGACTGGCAGTTAAATAAATAATCATTTAGTCTTTTGAGTCATAAACTGTAGACCAAGGAAATACATTTTTATCTATTTGCGAAAAATTATATTATATTATATGCCCCCATTTTCACAAAATTGCACCTTAGATTATATTGAGAATTCTGGGGTATGGGGGTTATCGTTCTTTGTCTGCGAGCCTCTGTTTCAAACCAACCATCACGAGCCAGCATACTTTGGCGGCAAAGCCGAATAAGCAAACTCATGCCTCTTCTGATCCAGCTAGCACTGGGGACAGACCTAAAATAGGGTCGCTCCTCTTCCTCAACAACCAGAATCGGAGTCGGACATCAAACAGAAAGCCTATCATATCCGAACTATCAGAAGGCCGTAGCAAGGGCTCCGATAATACCCTGTCTCAGGACTCAGATAAGTTTATTACAAATTATATTTGTGCAAACGAACTAAAGTTTGCAACCTTATTGTTATTCTGTAATACAGTCTTTTATTCCTATTTCTAGTTGTTTGGTTATTTCTTTAACTCTCAACCTGTCTGCCACACTCGTGGTTAACTCCATACTTCAAACCTTAGAGTATTGTCGTTTGTATCTAACTTCTATATCATTAAACCTTAATTTAAACACTTAACTCAAGGTTTCTGGGGGTCAGTCCACTTAATTAGAGGCCTAGCGTGTCAATGATTAGTATGGAGGGTATGGCTTTTGATGTTCTTTATTAGGGATGGCAAATTTTATAAAAATGATATTTGCTTGTACTACGGTATGTAAGTATATTAAAAACAACCTATTCAGATGGATGATTATTTTATTATTGCAGCCGATGTTATAACGTTTCGGTTTGTTTAGTAACCATTATCTGGACATCATTGGTATCCGGTTATATATATATATAAATTTGCTCTACTCCGTATTGAGCACTTTGTATTTGTTATATCGCTGACTTAACCCCTGAATTTTGTACCTTCAATGATCGTGCCCATTTTCACCGGTAAGCAACCTTTATCTTTATAATATATATATATATATATATATATATATATATATATATATATGTATATTGATATTGACATATATATATATGTGTGTATATATATATATATATATATATATATATATATATATATATACATATGGTGTTGTTTAAGAGTCACCGTATGTTTCTAGTAAGTATATATATTTGTGATTATTTTGGTATATGTATCCTTTTGTGGGAGGTACATATATCAGGTTTGGGCATTTGTATGAAGCATTCAAGGAATAAATATCAGAAACTCGGTTGTTTTTTAGTTGAGTTTCGTTAATTTAGTAGTAGTAAATTTTCCGGAAAAATTACTACTACTAAATAAACGAAACTCTACTAAAAAAAACAACCGAGTTTCTGATATTTATACTTGAATGCTTCATACAAATGCCCAAACCTAATATATGTACCTCCCACAAAAAGATACATATACCAAAATAATCACAAATATATATATATATATATATATGTGTGTGTGTGTGTTGAGAGAGAAGAGAGAGAGAGAGAGAGAGAGTGTGTGTGTGTGTGTGTGGTGTGTGTGTGTGTGTGTGTGTGTGTGTTTATAATTTTTTGTGTACATTTATATGTCTGCTATATATGTCTCTACGAAAGTCAATTCATATTTGAATAAAGTTATCTATTTTAAGAGCGTGTTTCTCGTGTAACACTTTCAGATCTTACATCAACTGCTAAAAGCATTTGGTGGGCGGGTCAGACCGTGAACGGATTCAAATTCTCCAGAAATGACCCGCACGACAGAGATTCCCCCAAAGTGCATTCATCCTCGCAAAGATATGCCGTTCGGGGGTCGGGCTGGGGGGGGGGGTAGTATCTTTCAAACTTGGACGAGAACAAAGTTGAGACAAAATGTCCATTTATGCCTGACGACAATAATGGTTAACTTCCACAGAAAACCAATGAACACTTAACATTGAACTAAAAAGTCGAAAATCCGCGAATGACACGCGAAATAGGAGAAATAGAGGCTTTTATACATAGTTACTAGAAGTGGCTACCCGGCATCGCCCGGGTAGGAGGTAGCAAAAAATTCAGTCTCGCAGATCTATTATTACTGAATCACAAATTAGATCCTCGTAGTATACCCCATTAAAATCCTTATGTCAAAAGAAGACCTTGCGTTCATCCAGCAACTTTGAAAAGAAAAATTAATGTCTACTATTTAGAATATTAAATGCAAAAGAAATTCTATGCTGCTATCATATAAATTTTATTTTTCATTTATCTTCACAAATGTAAATCAAACCTTTTTATTTTTGCTCAAAAACCAAGCCCCGGTGATATTTAACGTGTATATATATTTACTTTGTCGTTAATTGTTTTATTTTTTAAGTTTCTTCCGGACATACAGATACATGCAACTGCCCTTTATATATGTACTAGCAGCGGCTACCCGGCGTCGCCTGGGTAGAGGGAGATTTTTTTAAGTTAATCCCGCCGATCCATTATTACTGAATCGTGAGTTGAATCCTCGTGGGATGCCCCATTTAAATCCCTATATAAAAATAGAGCTTGCATTGATCCAGCTACTCTAAAAAGAAATGTTAATGTCTACTATCTAAAATATTAAATGAAAAAAATAATCTTTTAAAAAATAACATTATTAATTCAAAGAGTAGCCGATCGAATATCAAATTAAACTATAATAATTTGATAAAAATAATATACTATACTATAACCTAATTCTAACCCACTTACTCAAATGTCTCAAAGTTTTTAGGTATTTCCATAAAATTTAATGGATTTTATACGTAATCTAATGGTATTATCTCTTGCGCGCTATTCTTCATTAGTATAATTTTGGTGAAAATCAGACCATTAATTGATTTTTCATAGAATTTTTTTTAAATCCTCTTGTCGTTACTTGTTTTTGGCTACGTTAAATTTCAGTTGATTTAACAGTGCAAAAAAGAAAACTTCAATCATAATTTTCATTATTTCCGTGAGCTGAATTTTTTTTTTAAATCATCAGGAGTTTGTTTAATATTTCTTCTTTCGAATGGACAAAAAAATTTCAAGATAATATTAATTTATGCAAGTTACATTGTTTTAAATATAGGTATGGGGGGTAAATTTCACAGGAAAAATTGGTGGTACCTAATGTTTGTTTACAGACACCAGTACATAACTATGTAAATTTTAATTTATAAATAAAAAAAAGTGCACAGCCATGAAACGTCTGTGAAAAATTAATGTCTCTTATTTAAAATATTAAATGCAAAAAAAAAAGAATCTAAAAATCTAAACTAATCTTAGAAAGAATTTTATATTTCACCGTAATAATTACGGTGTCGTGTCGTGTAGCAGCTACTAATACAACTACTTACTATATTTGGCGAATATAATTTTAAGTTATTAATGTTAATGCTGTTTAATTTTTAGATGTATTAGAAAATATAAATCAAATCTTCATTATTTTGGCTCAAAAACTCAGCCCTGGTGATATTCAATGTGTATAATATTTACTTTGTCGTCAATTGTTTTATTTCCGAAGTTTCCTCCGGACATACAGATTCACACAACTGCCCTTTATAGATAGATTTACTTAACTTTGCTCAGCTGTGGCACAAGGCCAGAAGTGTGTAGACATCCAGTGAGAATCATAAGTCGTCGGGGTGGCCTATAGTCGGTATCAGCAAGACAGCGAGGGAGTCTATCCCCTTTTCACTAGCGCTAGACCAAGGAGATTGTTTTGGTCATAAGTCGTCGGGGTGGCCTAAAGTCGCTATCAGCAAGACAGCGAGGGAGTCTATCCCCTTTTCATTAGCACTAGACCAATGAGATTGTTTTCGTGTCTGAGGTGGAGCGCCTCACCTATCATTAGCTCCACACTTTACTGCACATATCCCTGTGCTGCTCATACGCTGAGTTGGCAAGAGTTGGTATCGAACTAGGAACCTTGTGGTTGCTAGTCGAACGCTCTGTCTGCTTGCCTACCTTGCTGACTATTACTTAGCGTGTCATATGGAGACATCCAGTGAAGATCAAATTCACTAGTAACTCTCTGCCTGCCGGTAATTTTCACCTTTAGTTGTCAAAATTCCTAGCAAATAAGGCAATTAGAGTAACCTCCCTTGACTTTCACTTTGAACTAAGCCGGTAGCTATTTTGAAAGTCTCCGTGCGAAATAAACAAATCTTAGAAACTTTTTCGAAAACAATACAACTGCATGCTTTAACGCAAAATATCATAAAATGTGTTCTTAATAAAATTAAGTTCATTTCAGATAATGCGCACGCACAATTTTATGCTAGGAATTTTAACAACTAAAGGTGAAAATTACCTGCTTGCCTAGCTTTCTAACTATTACCCTGGAATAGAAATGGTTTTGTGTGTGTGTGTGTGTGTGTGTGTGTGTGTGTGTGTGTGCGTTAAACAGTAACAAGGCTGCTCGTGTAGAAGAGCCTTAAAATATTTCTTTCCAAGTTTTATTGGCCTACATCTTAACCACCATCGATCGGGTGCGTCGTAGGAAATGGACTCGTCGCCCAGAGTCAAATTCTGGACGAGGATGTCTGCCTTTCACATAGCGTTAATAACCTAGGAGAAATACATGCATCCAACTAGTCTCCCTTCAGCTAGGGTAAACAGTGAACGAAGAAATAATGAAATTCCCTAAGAGGGAAGTCTTAGACTGATTTTTTTCTAGCGGTATAACAACTTGTCAAGGGTTATTTTATATTACAGAATCATGTTTATTGTATAGAAGCGGATACCTGGCGTTTCTGGGTAGAAGGGTATCTTTTTAAATTAGTCCCGCAGATCCATTATTTCTGAATCTTGAGCGGAGTTTAACAGGTTTGAATTCAGAGTTTTCCTTCTCCTAGACTGGTTACCTAGCCATGGTTAAAGAGCCCCGCCTGCTATTTACCCATAGTTGGAGGAAGAGTAGTTGGATTCATACCTTTTCCAAGGGTATTAGAGCCATGTGAAATGCAGACAGCTTCGTCCAGGATTTGAACTCGAGTCGACGTGTCCATTTTTTACGACTGTAATTATTACTCCACGCGCCTACATTGATTGACCTCTTATAACAATCCTAACAATCACTGCTAAGAATGGGGGAGGGATTAATAAATTGTTTCCGTCAGGGAGGAATTAATATGTGAAAATGTCATTGCTCCACCGTAGAGTTTACGGTGCATCAAAACACGTTGCACCGAATTCTTCGACTCGTTCCGACTTTTGGTATCAAAGTATTTACGTTCTTATTATCACAATGACATCGCATTTGTGTCACATCCAAAGGAAGTTGATAAAAACGATGACAAGGGGGAGGTGTCAATGGAAAACGTCGTGAACTTTTGTTCTGGAAAGGAGAGCGTGTACAAGTGCGTGATGCGAACAGGTTGTTGAGATAATGTCAACTAAGACCTTAGAATATTGACTTCATTTTAGACTGAATGGAAAGAAGAAGAAGAAGAAGAAGAAGAAGAAGAAGAAGAAGAAGAAGAAGAAGATTGGAGAATTGAAGAAGAAGAAGAAGAAGAAGAAGAAGAAGAAGAAGAAGAAGATTGAAGAAGAAGAAGAAGAAGAAGAAGATTGAAGAAGAAGAAGATTGAGAGAAGAAGAAGAAGAAGAAGAAGAAGAAGAAGAAGAAGAAGAAGAAGAATTGGAGAATTGAAGAAGAACAAGAAGAACAAGAACAAGAAGAAGAAGATTGGAGAATTGAAGAAGAAGAAGAGATTGAGAAGAAGAAGAAGAAGAAGAAGAAGAAGAAGAAGAAGAGAAGAAGAAGAAGAAGAAGAAGAAGAAGATTTGGAAATTGAAGAAGAGAAGAAAAAAGAAAAGAATTGAAGAAGAAGAATAAGAAGAAGAAGAAAAGAAGAAGAAGAAGAAGAAGAAGAGAAGAAGAAGAAGAAGATTGAGAAGAAGAAGAAGAAGAAGAAGAAGAAGAAGAAGAAGATTGAAGAATTGAAGAAGAAGAAGAAGATTGAAGAATTGAAGAAGAAGAAGAAGAAGAAGAAGAAGAAGAAGAAGAAGATTGGAGAATTGAAGAAGAAGAATAAGAGGAGCAGGGGGAGGAGGAGGAGGATTGTAGAATTGATGATGAAGAAGAATAACAACAACAACAACAACATTCTCTCAACAGAGTGAATGGAGTGAACGAGATTTACCTCTTTCGGTGAAAGCAGATAATCAAAAGAACAGAATCTGATCTTTAGCAAAAAGGACAAATCATGTGACATTTCATCGGGAAGGTCGAAGAACAACACAAGGGATCGAAACCGTGATGCTTTATTTAGTAGCATCAAGTATGGCCAAAAAAACGGATAAGGATTAGCAAAGTATACGATGTAAAACATCAATAACAAGTAGAGACGTGTTTAACAGAAGTTTAAAAATAATAATGAAATTGATAGTAATCTGTCTGGTACGACTAATGTTGACAAGAAAACTAAACAATAATATCCACTAAGTTTGAGAGATTGTCTTGTATATATATATATATATATATATATATATATATATATATATATATATGAGATGTATTTTAGTATTTGTATCCGTTGTTGGAAATACATATACCAGGTTTGGGCCTAGGTGTGAAGCATTAACGTACTATATTATGCTAATGTTGTTACCATAATATATTAGTTAAGAATAAATATCAGAAAACTCTCTAGTTTTTTTTTTAATTTCTTTTATTTAGACGAGTAGTGAATTTTCAGGACAGTCACCTCCCTTCTTCCTGACCGTGAATTGTAGTAGTGATCTTGTGGCTACTTGTCCGGTACATTGGAATGGTGTGTGGTGCTTGTTGCTGGTTGGTCCGTTGGAGATTAATGAGTTTGTACTCTGTGTGTGGTCGTGTGATGGGTGCCATGGGGTTGGTGGTATGGGGGTGTTTTGGAAATATGAGTATGGATTTAAAGTGCCGGTGTCTGTATTTAAGCCGTTCCGGTGAGTGTCCAGTCTGATGACCCATTTTAATTCAGCTATTTTTCTGGCTTGTGTGGTGGGGAAGCCTTTTTGGATTAAGATGCATTTAAGGTTATCTAAATTGTTGTGAGGGGTGTTAAAGTGATGAGCGATTTTACTGTGTAAAGCAAGAAAAATAGGTGAATTAAGATGGTCACCATCATGACGAAAACCTTCGAGAGCTCGATTTCTCATATCACGTAAAGTGTGGTTTAGCATATCAACTGGAATAGCTGTTATCTCTCTAGGGGTGCTTTCTTCTAGTTCCGCTGTTGTGTGGGGCCTGCCTGTGTATACCCATTCTTTCAGGTAACCCACACGACCGCGGAACTGAAGAAAGCATCCGTAGAGAGATATTCCAGTTGATATGCTAAACCACAGTAAACCACAAGGACATAATATTCAAATCTTAGATCACAGGTAAAATTCCTGTGTATCAGTTATGTAATAAATATACTTGCTACTCTATGTCGCTTTTGCTATCTGAGAAAATAGCATTTAAAATGTGTCCATCATTATGGGCCACTCTGTATATATATATATATATATATATATATATATATATATATATATGTGTGTGTGTGTGTGTGTGTGTGTGTGTGTTTGTGTGTGTGTGTGTGTGTGTGTATGTGTGTGTGTGTGTGTGTGTGTGTGTGTGTATTTTGGGCAGCATTCTTTCATTTATACATGTAGAATTAAACAAAAGACACATCTCCTGTTTAACAATTTTATTTTTGATCTTTTTGAGTTTTCTGGCCAACTTTTTAATATTTGGGTGGAATTCGTGGATAAGTCCATCAAAGTTCAGGTCCCGAGTACTTTCGGCACTTCGAAGTGCCATCATCATATATATAGTATTGACCCTAGATAAATACATCCCTAGCATTTTTTATAAAATGTTATCAAACACAGCAACCTTTCTACCATGAAATTCTACAGATTGACTGACAAGGAGTATCTACAGACACTACATTCTTTCTCCTTTATAACTACTTCAATTTAGAGAGGAAGGCCCCGAAACGGTGCACATTCTCTCCTGATGATCCCAAAACCAAATACATAACATATCAAAAACAATCAAACAAAAGAATCATGGAATTGAACTTCTCGTCGGCTTTGCTTTTGGAATGAGGAGCATTCTACAGCCCGCTCGTTTTATGGTGAGTTTCCATTACTTATCAAGTAACTTTCTTCTTCAACTAATACATCAAACTTATAAAATGGCTAGTAGGATTATAACAAATATGGGATATTTTATTTTAATTCATTTAAGTCCATTACATCCATTCATTTAAATTCATTAAGACTGTTTTCTGTTTTTGGAATTTGTAAATTGGCAGTTCCTTTCGTAATGTTATTCTGAACACGTTATTTCATTTTTGACAAAACTGCGCTTGGTTTCAATTTTTCACATAACTAATGAAATCTCTTTTACTGTTGTTAATTGTTTGTGCCTAAAAATAATGCTTCCAATTTTGTGCTAATATTTTGTTGGTTTGTGTTTTTTATATTTTACTTGTTTTCGTGTCTGCCTTTTGACACCAATTCGTTACTTCTTTTCAAAAGATTTTCTTGATCTTTATAAGATATTATTTTCAATTTTGCTTCTAGGCAGAGGTCACATTTCTTTGAAGTCTGTTTTTTTTTCTGTGAAATAATTATTTTGTTTTTGGATTTTTGTATTCTTTTTCTTTATCCAACAGTATTTAAACATAATGAGTTGTTTACGTATTTCTCGTTCTATAATGATAGGTTCT
>CM042153.1:86203040-86225540 GCA_023376005.1 Doryteuthis pealeii
TGTTATTTTAAATCAATTCAATGTTCTTAAAAAAATAAAATTTTATTTGTTAAAAAAAATTCGTAGTATAAAACCCACCAAAAGTGTCCTGTCGTCTGAAAAAATTCAGTCATTTAGTCGTAATTGATTTCTCTCTCTCTCTCTCTCTCTCTATATATATATATATATATATATATATATATATATATCTGTCTCTCTCTCTCTATCTATCTATCTATCTATATATATATATATATATATATATATATATATATATATATATATATATATAATGTATAATGTATAACCACTGTATATAATTCAGTCATTTTAGTCGTAATTGATTTCTCTCTCTCTCTTTCTTCTCTTTCTCTCTCTCTCTCTCTCTCTCTCTATCTATCTATCTATCTATCTCTCTATCTCTCTCTCTATATATATATATATATATATATATAATATATATATATATTTTTAAATATTGTCGGCTGAAAAATAGCCATATCACAAACATCGTCTGTTTGTTTACGTTTCATATATATATATATAATGTATAATGTATAACCACACTGATGAGAAGTGATACTTCGAAACACGTGTCTGTGGATTACTTATATATATATATATATATATATATAGAGAGAGAGAGAGAGAGAGAGAGAGAGAGAGAGATACAGAGAGACAGAGAGAGAGAGAGAGAGAGATACTGTAAGTCGTGTTGTCTGTATATCTGTATGTTTGTTTGTACAAAAACCGAGCGCATGTACTTTGATAAAGGAAAATTGGTGGAGACCATCAAAGGCGAAATATTCACGTCCTATTTTAGTCCTAAAGGGGTTAACAAATTTCATAACATTAAAACTTAAATACTTGTACACAAAGGGCGCATGTTTTTGCTCGTATATATAATAGTGTTAAAAGTGTTTAGGGTTTTGTTTTGTTTTTTTTTGGGGGGGGGGTAGAGGGTTAGACCTAGTAGAAATTTCCACTGCTGAATTGTACGTTAAAATTGTTTTGTGAATAGGTCGTATCTTATTTGATATGGATTTTTTCGGCACCAATGTTAGTTTAAACCTGGTTAGTTGGAATCTTCGCTTTTGTCACATTGAAATATGTCAGGGTGTGACGTCACTGATAAGACCCATTAATGGCTGACACGGCCTCCATCGTAGACAGAACATGTATTGATCGCTGAATTTGTGAGTGAGCCCAGACCAGTAGTTCATGTGGGAAACACAGCGTAGTTGAAAATATCAAATACATATACAGAGATGCTGACAGGTACCCGTCCTGTGTCCTTGACGTACAAAAGTCTCGTATCCATGCGTCCCAGTGTTTTTCGTTTTTCTTCCCTCACCATTTCGAGCTAACTTTAAATACATTTTGATAGTTTCTTAGAAACGGATTACACAGGATAGTTACACAGGATAAGTTGAGACCCATAAATTTTCCTGGGGACTCATTCAAAGCAAATATGTGCGTCCCCGGACATAGTAGATAAAAAGCTATCAGTATCAATGCATATATATATATATATATATATATATATATATATATATATTAAAAGAACCTATGTATATACCACAGTATGATGATTTAATTATTACAACGTTTGATATGTTTAATTAAGAGCTAATGCCAAATAGTTCAATATGATAAAAGTATAATAATCTTGATTAAAATCTGTCTCACTTTTTTCTCTTTCTTTCCTTCTTTTTATATTTTCATTATGTTCGATTGAAACGTATCAGAATTATAGCTTCCGCGTACTCACACCTCTCTATCTTTTCCCTATTCTTTTTCTTTCTTTCTTACTATATTTTTCGGTGGGGGATGTTTTAATTTTCTTATATGTGTTTTGTTATTACAAGAAAGATGATTTCTATACAAAATAATTGAAAGTTGTTTTTTTTACCGCGTTTCATATTGTATAAGAATATCTAAGAATATTCAAAATGAAACATTTTTTTTTAGAATATAATTCCAATGATATATATATATATATGTGTGTGTGTGTGTGTGTGTAGAATTAAACAAAAGACACGTCTCCTGTTTAACAATTGTATTGATGATCTTTTCAACCTTTCTGGCCAACTTGTTATATTTGGATGGAATCCGTGGATTAGTCCACCAAAGTTTTTATCCAAAGTAGTTTTGGTGGACTAATCCACGTATTCCATCCAAATATAACAAGTTGGCCAGAAAGCTTGAAAAGATCGTCAATACAATTGTTAAACAGGAGACCTGCCTTTTGATTAATTCTATATGTATAAATAAAAGAATGCTGCCCAAACACATACACACACACACACACACACACACACACACACACACATATATATATATATATATATATATATATATAATATATATATATATGAGAAATAAAAGGAACTTAATCCGACAGTGTGAATTTGATATATTGAAAAACAAAAGATGTTTACAAATGCATGGGATCATCAGGAAAGAATGTGCAACCGTTTCGGGGCCTTCCTCTCAACGGTTTTAAAAAAGCAACATCGGACCCCTCACTGATTTGAGGTCCCTCGGAATATCTGTATCGACCGTATGTAATAGATCGGTCTTCAACAAAAATAAGACGGGATGAAATGACCGCTAGAAGAAAGAATGCGCAAAAGAACGCTGCTAGTCAAAAGTTGGAATTTTTCAAAAAATGCGCTGTCTGTATTAAAAAATGAAATGAATTTTATTTAAAAATAAAATGAATTTTATTTTTAATTTTTTTTAAAATCAGAATCATTATAGTTTATAATAATACTCAAAAGAGCCTAATGTAAAATTATTTTAAAAAGTGTATAGTTATATAAAAAGTGTATATTAAAATATCAAAATTGTTCATAATGCACTCCGATTATTAAATAAGTTACCAATAAGTGTAGGTAAATCCGTGGTGTTTATGGATAAATATCTTCAGAGGAGTAAACATCCATATGTATAGTTTTTTCGTAGACAGGTATGAGAAATAAAAGGAACTTAATCCGACATATATATATATATATATATATATATATATTATATATATAATATATATAATAATGGAGATTGTGTGTTTTTCTGTCTGTAACCGAAACTATATCACTACTCAAGTCATAATTCCCTTAGTTATTAATGTCCCTTTCTCAATGATTTTATTTTAATTCAAACCTCAATTATTAATAAAATTGTTTTACATTATTAATACTGTTAATCATATCTACATACTAAAAACATGCAATTATATTTATATATACAACAAAATATCGGTTTACAATGTGAACGGGAAGGCTAATTTGCATATTGATATTAAAAATTTGATTTTAATAAATATGTGCTTAGTACTATTGATTTCTAACTGCTTGGTTTTATTTTAATGAATATAAACAAAAATTTCTTCAATGAATCTTAAATGAAATCCATTAACAAGAAAAAATAACTGTCATTTTATTCTTCACTTCCTCTTTTAACTAAATACTTAAATTAGAAAAAAAAACAATGAAAGACGAGAGTGATGTAAGAGTATGTTCCAGTAGTTCTATTATTTTATTATACTCCCTCTGCTTCAAATCTTTTTATCTGCCTTCTTATTTAGTTTCATTAGCCTTTCTAATTTGATATATTATTTTATTACATTAAAACTTAAATACTTGCACCCGGAGGGTGCATATATTTGCTAGTATATATAATAATTATATATATTAATTCAATGCTTCAATAAAGAGTCCTGTTAATTATTTTTTTTCTTTTGGAAAAGATCTTTTTCATTTATTCCATTCATTTCATTCTATTTTTATTCAATTCATTAATTCATTTTTAAATTAATTCTTAACTATATATATATATATATATATATATATATATATATATATATATATATATATGTATATATATATATATATATATATATATATATATATATATATATCAATGTTTTCGTTTTGAATTCAAATTATTTTCAGCTTCTCTCTCCATGAGTCCGGATTAAAAACAAGCTCTGATGATGATTTTTATAAATCGAAATATTGTTTCAATATTAGCTATGAATATGATATAAAATATTTTCATTTTAACAACATTGTGTGTTTTCATATCCTTTTATCTATACTTATACCGTCGGATTCATTTCCTTACTCTTAACTCTTATATATATATATATATATATATATATATATATATATATATATATATATACTAGAAGCGACCACCCATCGTCTCCTGAGCAGAGGGATGAACCCTGGTGTATTTATTTGTTTACTTTTAAGATTTCCAAATACTGATTTTTTCAAGTAGAATGATAATGCTATTTAAATGTATATTTTAATTTTTAAATATCTTCGAATATAAATCAAATCTACATAATCTTTGTATACAAAGCAAGAAGCACGGATATTTAATACGTACATATATATTTACTTTTCGTTAATTGTTGTATTTTCTTACATACATACATTCACACTAACTGCCCTTTATATATATATATATATATATATATATATATATATATATATATATATATATAATTATATTATTATTATTTATTATTATTATATATTGTTACGTTGTTTATTTTCATCATTATTTTTGTTTTTATTTTTATTTTATTTGTCTTTTTACTATGTTTTATCCTTTATTAGCTTGTTTCCAGTTTGTTTGTTTATTGATTTTAACGGCATATCAACCCGTCTGGGGTTATGTCATGCCTAACAGTTAGGAAGTGATACATATCGTGTATTTATATTTATGCTTTTTAGTAATTGGTTTTAACAATGTGTTAGCATTATTGGGGATTATGTTGTATGGTATTGATTTGTTTCATGTCTATATTCTATGGTATAATTTTATTTCCCTCAAAAAAGAGAGAATATCCTCCATGTTGACATTTTCAAATAGATCTTTCATTTTGTTTATTTTAAAACAACGGCTTCTGATGTGAGTAAAAAAACCTGCATTACATGAATAAGTATTTAACTGTCAAAGGTGTTTGACATGTTCCACATTGTGGTTGTTGTTCTTGTTTGAGTATATAGGAGTGCATTAGTCTTGTATGACCAATGCGTAATAGGGACACAATGACTTGTTCCTTTCTAGACTTCCTTAAAGTTGGACTTCAGCCTCCCAAAGTGGATTTGATTAGGAACTTTAACTTTTTAATATATCATTGATATATAAAAGTAAAAAAAAAAAGTAAAGTCGTCGGGGCGGCCTAATGTCGGTATCAGCCATGCAGTGAGGGAGTCTATCCTCTTTTCACTAGCGCTAGACCAAGGAGATTATTTTAGCGTCTGAGGTGGAGCGCCACACCTACCATCAGCTCCTTACTTTACCGCACAGATCCCTGTGCTACTCATACGCTGAGTGGGCGACGGCGGGTATCGAACTAGGAATCTTGTGGTTTCTAGCCGAATGCTCTACCGACTGAGCTAACCCGGCCCTCATTGATGTTATACCTTTATAATATTTTACTTAACTTTTCTTTAAGTATGGGTTACGAGGAGACGAGCGTTCCCTAATTTATCCCGCGAAAACACGGGAAAAGTTGGTTTCCACTAGAACTGAACAGCGGTTATTTCCTATAACTCCAACATAGACAAAGGGGAACCACTCTTGACTGATAAATTATCTATTTATTTTCCCATTAAACTAACCCTGTTTATGTTGGAGTTATAGGAAATAACCTGAACAGCTACCCAGTACTTTGTACTTTCACGTCCTCGGAAACTGGACGGAGAGAATAAAGCAACGGGGGTCCTGATACTTTATTATGTATGTGCTAGAGGGCGCTGGCTGAGGATCTTATTGTCCTGAACTCTATCTGAAGATGAAGTTCCAATTCTGAAACTTTTGGGAATGTGAAGTACCTCTTTATCACCATTACTCCCAGGTCCACTCTGGTCCTGAGTGGTAGTTTTACCATTATTTTCCAACTCCCCCATCCGACAATTAGCCACCACGACATAGCAGTCTTCGATAACTACGCTACAATACCACATACTTTTGATCCTGTGCCAAACTTATTATATGACAACTTTTCTTTTTCTCTTAGTGGACGTCACGAAACAGACGGAAACGACTGGGCTATACACGCAGTATTTTAAGTAGGAAATAAGCGAATAAAAGAGCCGGTTTAGCTCAGTCGGTAGAGCGTTTGTCTAGGTTACTGGTTCGATTCCGGCTCTCGCCAACTCAGCGTATGAGTAGCACAGGGATCTGTGCGGTAAAGTAAGGAGCTGACGGTAGGTGTGGCGCTCCAACTCAGACGCAAAATAATCTCCTTGGTCAAGCGATAGTGAAAAGGGGATAGACTCTCTTGCTGCCTGACTGATAACCAACTCCGACGAAAGAAAAAAAAAGCGAATAAAAATGGTGTCGGCCTTTCGGTTTATACCTGTATTGAATCGAACATTAAAAGTGGACGTGTAAATCAAATATTGGAAATTTTGAAGCCATCGTTCTTGGAATACAACAAAATGTGATCGATTTAAGCGGATTAAGGCCGGTAATCTCTGGTGGATTAAGCTGATTTTCAGACACGCCTAAACAGGTGCAGTAGCGCCTTCTTTTTATTTTATTTTATTTTAACTTACATCTACTTACATAAGGCGTTTATTTAATTGTTTTTAAATTCTTTTTTTCTTTTATATTATAGAGTTCGGCGTACCGAGTTTCGTGGCTATATTCTATGTCTGTCTGTCTGTCTGTCTGTCTCACTCTCTCTCTCTCTCTCTCTCTCTCTCTCTCTCTCTCTCTCTCTCTCTCTCTCTCTCTCTGACTATATCTCTCTCTGACTGTCTGTCTGTCTCTGTCTGTCTGTCTGTCTGTCTGTCTCTCTCTCTCTCTCTCTCTCTCTCTCTCTCTCTCTCTTCACTCTCTGACTATATCTCTTTGTTCTGTCTGTCTGTCTGTCTGTTTCTCTCTATCTATCCATCTCTCCCTCTATCTTTCTCTCTCTCTCTCTCTCTCTCTCTCTCTCTCTATCTATCTATCTATCTATCTCTCTGCCTCTCTATATATCTATCTATCTATCTCTATCTATTGCCCTCTCTCTCTCTCTCTCTCTCTCTCTCTATTTATCTATCTATCTCTCTCTATCTCTCTGCCTCTCTCTCCTCCTCCTCTCCTCCTCTCATTTCCCCCCCTCTCTCTCTCCTCTCTCTCTCTCTCTCTCTCTCTGACTATATCTCTCTCTGACTATATCTCTTTGTCTCTGTCTGTCTGTCTGTCTGTCTCTCTCTCTCTCTCTCTCTTCACTCTCTGACTATATCTCTTTGTCTCTGTCTGTCTGTCTGTCTGTTTCTCTCTATCTATCCATCTCTCCCTCTATCTATCTCTCTCTCTCTCTCTCTCTCTCTCTCTCTCTCTCTCTCTCTCTCTATCTATCTATCTATCTATCTCTCTGCCTCTCTATATATCTATCTATCTATCTCTATCTATTGCCCTCTCTCTCTCTCTCTCTCTCTCTCTATTTATCTATCTCTCTCTCTCTATCTCTCTGCCTCTCTCTCCTCCTCCTCTCCTCCTCTCATTTCCCCCCCTCTCTTCTCTCTCTCTCTCTCTCTCTTCTCTCTCTCCGCTCTCACTCTCTCTCTCTCTCTATTAACTAGGATAGATAGAAACGAACAGACTGAAATAGACAGATAGATTGATAGGCTTTTCGGGTCATTTAATGCCGAATCATATCATTTTGATATCAAGTTGCTTATAGTACCTGGTATTTCTTAAATGGTCACCCATCTAAGTATTGAACAGGCCCATTGCTACTTAACTTTGGCAATTCAGTGGGAACTGATGTGACTCGACTATAAGCCTAAGAATATTAGTCTGAAAATGAACTTAATAGCGCGACTGGAGTTTGAACTCGTTTACTATGATGTCACAGTCGAAAACATTAGCCACTACCCCACGGTGACTCACTCCAAGGTAAACTGTGTTGTCTTTGACTGTTTGTTGACGGTTCCAAATTAAGTCTGGAAGTAATATCGACACCAGACGCGGCTATTTTGGACCCGCAGTGATTCTAATAATAGTGAATGGAATTCCGCCGGCCGTTGACTCAAATGAGATTCTGGTAACCTCAAATCACAAAAATAGCGCACCTCTCGTGCCAAACCACATTCAAATGTTTTTTTTCTCCATCATGGTGAGCGTGTACTGAAAGGCATTCAAGGAAATTGTACAAAAGAAAGGAAACATTACTTTGTGTCGCTGACTAATTTAGAAACGTATCCGACAATCTCTCTAACGGGACAAACTTGGAAAGAAAACGACAATGGTGGGGGGGGGGGGCTATACCGTCAAGTTCTTTGAGAATTATTATTGAAATTTCCTTCTGAAATTATAGAAATCAGATAGATAGATAGATAGATAGATAGATAAAGCCAGGAGTAGGTA
The DNA here is from genome assembly GCA_023376005.1 of Doryteuthis pealeii. Classification (NCBI taxonomy): domain Eukaryota; kingdom Metazoa; phylum Mollusca; class Cephalopoda; order Myopsida; family Loliginidae; genus Doryteuthis; species Doryteuthis pealeii. Next base: position 86,211,402 of record CM042153.1, read on the forward strand.
GAGAGATAGATGGATAGATTGATTGATTGATTGATAAATATGAAGAGACAATTATAGATTGATAGATATGAATAGGCTGAGATAGCTAGATAGGACCATATGACCTTTAAGCACCCCTTTTTGATTTCGATTAAGAAAGGACATGTTTTTCATTTACACCGTTAATATTATAAACAGACGATTTTTAGATTTTTTTTTTAATTATAAAACTAACCCCTGACCCCTAACTCTAACCCTAACCCCTAACAAACAACCGGATATTGATGGTGTGAATTAAAAACATGTCCTTTCGAAATCAAAAAGGGGTGCCTAAAGATAATATGGTCCGATAGATACATAGATAGATAGATAGATACATACATACATACATAGATAGATACATAGGTATGAACAGTGATAGATTAATAGATATAAATAGGCTGAGATAGATAAAGGGGTGCCTAAAGGTAATATGGTCGGATAGATGCATACATAGATAGATAGATAGATAGATAGATAGATAGGAATAGTCTGACATAGATAGATAGATAGATAGATATAGGTATGAAGAGTGATAGATTAATAGATATAAATAGGCTGAGATAGATAAAGGGGTGCCTAAAGGTAATATGGTAGGATAGATGCATACATAGATAGATAGATAGATAGATAGATAGATAGATAGATAGATAGATAGATAGGAATAGGCTGACATAGATAGATAGATAGATAGATAGATGTATGAAGAGTGATAGATTAATAGATATAAATAGGCTGAGATAGATAAAGGGGTGCCTAAAGGTAATATGGTCGGATAGATGCATAGATAGATAGATAGATAGATAGATAGATAGATAGATAGATAGATAGATAGATAGGAATAGGCTGAGATAGATAGATAGATAGATAGATAGATATAGGTATGAACAGTGATAGATTAATAGATATAGATAGGCTGAGATAGATAAAGGGGTGCCTAAAGGTAATATGGTCGATAGATGCATACATAGATAGATAGATAGATAGATAGATAGGAATAGGCTGACATAGATAGATAGATAGATAGATATAGGTATGAACAGTGATAGATTAATAGATATAAATAGGCTGAGATAGATAAAGGGGTGCCTAAAGGTAATATGGTCGGATAGATGCATAGATAGATAGATAGATAGATAGATAGATAGATAGGAATAGGCTGAGATAGATAGATAGATAGATAGATAGATAGATATAGTATGAACAGTGATAGATTAATAGATATAAATAGGCTGAGATAGATAAAGGGGTGCCTAAAGGTAATATGGTCGGATAGATGCATAGATAGATAGATAGATAGATAGATAGATAGAAATAGGCTGAGATAGATAGATAGATAGATAGATAGATAGATATAGGTATGAACAGTGATAGATTAATAGATATAAATAGGCTGAGATAGATAAAGGGGTGCCTAAAGGTAATATGGTCGGATAGATGCATAGATAGATAGATAGATAGATAGATAGATAGGAATAGGCTGAGATAGATAGATAGATAGATAGATAGATAGATATAGGTATGAAGAGTGATAGATTAATAGATCTAAATAGGCTGAGATAGATAAAGGGGTGCCTAAAGGTAATATGGTCGGATAGATAGATAGATAGATAGATAGATAGATAGATAGATAGATAGGAATAGGCTGACATAGATAGATAGATAGATAGATAGATAGATATAGGTATGAAGAGTGATAGATTAATAGATCTAAATAGGCTGAGATAGATAAAGGGGTGCCTAAAGGTAATATGGTCGGATAGATAGATAGATAGATAGATAGATAGATAGGAATAGGCTGACATAGATAGATAGATAGATAGATAGATAGATAGATATAGGTATGAACAGTAATAGATTAATAGATATTAATAGGCTGAGATAGATAAAGGGGTGCCTAAAGGTAATATGGTCGGATAGATGCATACATAGATAGATAGATAGATAGATAGATAGATAGATAGATAGATAGAATAGGCTGATAGATAGATAGATAGATAGATAGATAGATAGATATAGGTATGAAAGTGATAGATTAATAGATATAAATAGGCTGAGATAGATAAAGGGGTGCCTAAAGGTAATATGGTCGGATAGATGCATAGATAGATAGATAGATAGATAGATAGATAGGAATAGGCTGACATAGATAGATAGATAGATAGATAGATAGATATAGGTATGAAGAGTGATAGATTAATAGATATAAATAGGCTGAGATAGATAAAGGGTGCCTAAAGGTAATATGGTCGATAGATGCATACATAGATAGATAGATAGATAGATAGATAGATAGATAGATAGGAATAGGCTGACATAGATAGATAGATAGATAGATAGATAGATATAGGTATGAAGAGTGATAGATTAATAGATATAAATAGGCTGAGATAGATAAAGGGGTGCCTAAAGGTAATATGGTCGGATAGATGCATAGATAGATAGATAGATAGATAGATAGATAGATAGGAATAGGCTGACATAGATAGATAGATAGATAGATAGATATAGGTATGAAGAGTGATAGATTAATAGATATAAATAGGCTGAGATAGATAAAGGGGTGCCTAAAGGTAATATGGTCGGATAGATGCATAGATAGATAGATAGATAGATAGATAGATAGATAGATAGATAGATAGGAATAGGCTGACATAGATAGATAGATAGATAGATAGATAGATATAGGTATGAAGAGTGATAGATTAATAGATATAAATAGGCTGAGATAGATAAAGGGGTGCCTAAAGGTAATATGGTCGGATAGATGCATACATAGATAGATAGATAGATAGATAGATAGATAGATAGGAATAGGCTGAGATAGATAGATAGATAGATAGATAGATAGATATAGGTATGAAGAGTGATAGATTAATAGATATAAATAGGCTGAGATAGATAAAGGGGTGCCTAAAGGTAATATGGTCGGATAGATGCATACATAGATAGATAGATAGATAGATAGATAGATAGATAGGAATAGGCTGAGATAGATAGATAGATAGATAGATAGATAGATAGATATAGGTATGAACAGTGATAGATTAATAGATATAAATAGGCTGAGATAGATAAAGGGGTGCCTAAAGGTAATATGGTCCGATAGTTACATACATAGATAGATACATAGATATATAGGTATGAACAGTGATATATTAATAGATAGTAATAGGCTAAGATAGATAGATAGATAGATACATACATACATACATACATATGAACAGTGATAGATTGATAGATATGAATAGGCTGAGATAAATTGATAGATAGATAGATAGATAGATATGAACAGGCTTAGATAGATAGATAGATAGATAGATAGATAGATAGATGTTTTGTGCATTAGAAGCAATTAAAATTGTCAAAAAGTGAAGTACCGTCGCCTAAGAGTCGATGGAAAGCTTTAAATGGCGGATGGATTAAAGAAAAAAAAGATGTCGGAATGCAAACATCAGAAAGAAGAGATGTAAAGTTACCCTTTCATATTATTAAATGAATTACATATTTTTAGTTTCTAGTTTAAACCGCTAGGAGGCGAAATATTCAAATGTTGTAACGATAAAATCTTCAATCTTTGTTTCTCCTATTTACCGCAAATATTCTAATCTTGTGAACAAGTCCTCACGAGGAGAGAGAGAGAGAGAGAAGAGATAAATTGATAGACAAAAGACTCATCTGAGCTCTTAGACAAGAACAAGTTTGGAGAATCTTCTGAAGATTTCCGACTGAAGTATCTTAGAATAAGTCCAAAACTCTTGGAGAAATCGAATAGTTGAAGACTGTCTGCAATACTACTTAATATTGCCTTTACTTTCTTTCTTTCTTTCTTTCTTTCTTTTCTTTTTTTCTTTCTTTCTTTCTTTTTATATAAATCTTTCTTTTCGTATCAACTTTTCTTTTCTTTCTTTCTTTCTTTCTTTCTTTTTTTTTCTTTCTCGTATTCTTTCTTTTTTTATCTTTCTTTCTTTTCGAATCAATATTTCTTTCTCCTTTTTCTTTCATTCTTTCTTTAATTTCATTTCTTTCACCTATTCTTTATTTATTTATTTATTTATTTTACTTTCTTTACACTTTCTTTATCTATCTATCTATCTATCACATATATCACAGATATGGGTCTATTACCGCAAAAATGCCGATTTTAAAGATTTTTCTTTACGTCGGTCCTATTGTTTCTGAATAACACTTTTTCGGTGTTATTCGTATCTTAATTAATCAATTATTTTGATTAATTCATTACGATTATCTGATGATCGAGTTTCGGTGATGCTCTACTAATGTATTGAGCACTATTTTACTTTCTTTACACTTCTTTATCTATCTATCTTTCTATCTATCTCATTCTGTTCCTATCTATCTATCTATCTATCTATGTATCTCATGTTTTATCTATCTATTATCTATCTCATTATGTTCGTATCTATCTATCTATCTATCTCGAGCAAAGGCATTTTTCATTAGAGATAGTCGATGCCTTATCTCATCAATCAATCGATTACTTGATTAATATTTTAACCGTTTAAGAACAGGAGTGCGTATATGTGCGAGATTTGATTTAAGAGAGAGTGAGACAGAGAGAGACAGAGAAAGAAATGGGGAGAATGAGAGGGGAGAGAGTGTGTCGCAATGATAGTTAACCAGAAGACTAGTAGTTAGTTTTTCTGAATTGATAGATTGATCTCACCCCCTCTCTCTCTCTCTCTCTCTCTCTCTCTCTCTCTCTCTCTCTCTCTCTCTCTCTCTCTCTCTCTCTCTTAAATCGAAGTACGCGCATATACGCTCATGTTCTTATACGGTTAAAATATTAATTAAGTAATCCATTGATTGATGAGATAAGGCCGCTACCACCTCTAATGAAAATTGCCTTTGCTATAGATAGATAGATAGATAGACAGACAGATAGATAGATAGATAGATAGATAGATAGATACGGGAGTAGATAGATGTATAGATAGATATAAATACTCAAATATATATATACATATATATATGTGTGTGTGTGTGTGTGTGTGTATGTAGCTATCTCTACCCCTCCACAAGAAGGAGGAGGAGAGATAGCTGTCTCTCTCTCTATATATATATTTGTGTGTGTGTGTGTGTGTGTGTGTTGTGTGTGTGTGTGCATAGCTATATTTATGTCCGGACACAGAATGTGGTTAATCGAAGCCTGAAGAAGATACCAGAAGATCAGAAACAGGTTTTGCTCATGTATAATAAAAATAAAAATCTTTTAAAAAAAGAAATCCATTTTGCGAACCTTCTTTTTTATGGAATATTTGATTTTCTCCCGTTGAACTATAACAACATTCTTTTTTTGAACAGAGCAATATATTTGGTAAAGAAAAAAGCTTAAAAGTCGGCCATTTTTTCAATTCTGTTTACCATTTCAATGAGGTTGACGGCCTGAGGAAACTTATAGGTATATACACATACAGATACCTGTGGTAGAAATAGATCTATTACCGCAAAAATTGGCCGATTTTAAAGATTTTTCTTTACCAAATATATTATATATATATATATATATATAATATATATATATATATATGATTATCCTTCATTAATCAATTATTTTGATTAATTCATTACGATTAACTCTGATGATCCATTTTCGGTGAAACTTAAGTAGGTTATCTATATCTTTCTACTAAATCCGCTCTACTAATGTATTGAGCACTTTTATATTCTTTATAACCCCATTTTATTCGGTTAATTATAGTATCGACAGTTGCGATTAATGCGATATTTTATTCCCCGGTAAGTCATCTTCTTTTTCATAGATAGATAGATAGATAGAGAGAGAGAGAGAGAGAGAGAGAGAGAGAGAGAGAGAGAGAGAGAGAGAGAAACATAGTCTGGTCGATAGATAGATAGATAGATAGATAGATAGAAACAGACTCGAACTGATAGATAGATAGAGAGAGAGAGAGAGAGAGAGAGAGAGAGAGAGAGAGAGAGGAGAGAAACATAGTCTGGTGGATAGATAGATAGATAGATAGATAGATAGAGATAGAAACAGACTCGAACTGATAGATAGATAGATAGATAGATAGAAACAGACTCGAACTGATAGATAGATAGATAGATAGATAGATAGATAGATAGATAGATAGATAGATAGATGAACAGACTGAGATAGATAGATAGATAGAAACAGATTCGAATTGATAGATAGATAGATAGATAGATAGATAGATAGATAGATAGACAGACTCGAGATAGATAGATAGATAGATAGATAGATAGAAACAGACTCGAACTGATAGATAGATAGATAGATAGATAGATAGATAGATAGAAAGACTCGAACTGATAGATAGATAGATAGATAGATAGATAGATAGATAGATAGATAGATAGATAGTAGATAGATAGATAGATATGAATGAACTTAGATAGATTGATGTGTGAATGCTGTTCAATTTGATGGGTAAGCAAGATATTAAACATTTTGTTGAGGTTCTTCATCATCATGTCGTGCAATTAGCACGGATATCCACGGCAATATCTCGCCAGCCTTCTCTATTATTCATTGTTCCTGGAAGGTCCTCTGCGCAGCATTCAGTATCCGCGCTGAGCTGATCAATGTAGGTCCTTGCCGGGCGGTTCACATTAGCATGTCCATGTGCTGATTTCCACAAAAAAAATGTCGCTTATGAGTTCGTCCTTGCTTCTCCAGCTGTATCCAGCATGTCTTGTTCATTCTATCTATCTATCTATCTAGATGGGATTCAAACTTAATATTTCTTCAAATATAAAAAAAAAGAAGCTTAGAATGATTATTCCACTTCAGTCGATTTGACTTATTTAAAAAGAACAAATTCTCATAATACAACATTTGACGTCACAATGACTTAATATTTTACACAAAACCAATACATGTAGTTTCTCTTCTTCTTGTTTTTCTTTCTTCTTTTTTTTTTTTTTCTTTCTTTTTTTCCTTTTTTATTTCTTTTAATGACTATTCTTTAACTTTTGGCATAGAAAAGTATTTCTCCATTTTGTTTTTTTAATTCAATTTTACTTTTGTTACAAAATTTGTCTTCCTCTCTTAATTTTTTTCTTTTTTTATTTTTCATCAATTTTTTTTATGTTTATTTATTTATTTATTTTATTTGTTTATTAGAAAAAACGAATTTTTTTGTCTTTCAAAGTTATGAGAAAGATTTAAAGTAAAAAAAAATTCGCAAAAATATAATTTAATCCGGGTTAGCTCAGTCGGTAGAGCGTTCGGCTAGAGAACCACAAGGTTCCTAGTTCGATACCGGCCCTCGCCAACTCAGCGTACGAGTAGCACAGGGATCTGTGCGGTAAAGTAAGGAGCTGATGGTAGGTGTGGCGCTCCACCTCAGACGCAAAAACAATCTCCTCGGTCTAGCGCTAGTGAAAAGGGGATAGACTCCCTTGCTGATTGGCTGATGCCGACTTTAGGCCACCCCGACGACTTTTATATACACACATATATTGATATATATATATTGATATACATATACATATGTGTGTGCACGCGCGCGTGTGTGTGTGTGTTGATTAAAAAAACGAATGTTAAAGCCAAAAGTTCTAGAAAGGTCATAAAAAAAGAAAAATGCATATTTGATTATTTTGCGTAAAATCTAATATCTAAATATTTCCACGTGACATAACATAAGATTTCAACGGTGTATACTGAAAATCTGTCCGTTTAGAATGAATCACTTTGGATCGACTCGACTGGCGTTGTACCAATTACTCCTAATATTTTTTGGTTGTCATATCTAAAGTGATAGATAGATAGATAGAAGGAAGGAACAAACTGAGATAGATAGATAGATAGATAGATTTTAAAAAAACTGAGATAGATAGATAGATAGATAGATAGATAGATAGGAACAAAGTAAGACAGATTGATAGATAGATAGGAACAAACTGAGACAAACAGACAGACAGACAGATAGATAGTTAGATATATAGATAGGAACAAACTAAGATAGATAGATAGATAGATAGATAGATAGATAAGAACAAACTAAGACAGACATACAGACAGATAGATAGATAGATAGATAGATAGATAGATAGACAACTAAGATAGATAGATAGATAGATAGATAGATAGATAGATAGAAACAAACTAAGATAGATAGATAGATAGATAGATAGAAACAAACTAAGATAGATAGATAGATAGATAGATAGGAACAAATTAAGATAGAGAGATAGATAGATAGATAGATAGATAGATAGGAACAAATTAAGATAGATAGATAGATAGATAGGAACAAATTAAGATAGATAGATAGATTGATTGATAGATAGGAACAAACTGAGATAAATGCAGCAAAACATCTTGTATATACATACACATATATATGTTTGTGCGTATATATATATATATATATATATATATATATATATATTATATACATGGGCATTTATATGCATGCACATATGCACAGATAATTGCAATAGGAACTTACATGTATGTAATTATTTGAGTGTGGGAAACGTGCAAGTGTTAGTGACTGTTTTACAAGTTCCATCAAAATTGAAACTACACACAGACGCTGTGAAGAGGTATTATCTGAACGGGCCAATGAAAGCCACTTTGAGTTGCTTAAGAGAAACTTTGCTTTCTCTTTGCACTTAAATCCATTAACTATGTAAATACTGGCAAACGTTGGACCTCACAGATCAGGACCAACAACAACAATACAAATTGTGAGGAGACCGTCTTGTAAAGGGATGCAGTGAACGCATTAGTCTTTAAATCTGTGTCTATATCCATACGCGAGTATAGATCTACGCATAGAAAAATAATCCCCCCAATACCTTTATATATATACATATATATATATGTTTCAAAATAAGTTTCAAAATAAACGTAGAATGTGGAAATGGCAAGCTAGTGTAACGGTTAGAGATTTCGCCTGTCAGCTTGACAGTCGAGGTTTCGAGTCACAGACGGAGCAGTCTCCCATGTCTATAACCTTGCTGATGAGACCTAATAGGTCGAAATGTACATTCAGGGATTGACATTTCTCGATTTGCTTAGCCTTGCATTTGAAGATATATGCCCACCTAAATTCATTAATTACTAACTAATTAACTTTCAGAATTAGGTATGACTTCAATTAAGCACATATCCTCCAAAAATTGACGGCTTACATATTTGTTTGTTTACTTAACCTCATACTGTCGTGTAGCAAGTCAATAAAAAGTGGAATATAAATAAGTTTCAAAACGAACGTGGAATGTGGGAATGCCAAGCTAGTATATATATATATATATATATATATATATATATATATACATGTATATGTATACATATATATATATATATATATATATATAATATATATATATACATGTATATGTATACATACATATATAAGGACTAAAATCACTGCAAAAACGCAAGTATAGATCACGGCGATATATATATATATATATATATATATATATATATATATATATATATATATGTATGTATATATATATATATATATATATATATATATATACATATATATATATGTGTGTGTGTGTGTGTGTGTGTTGTGTGTGTGTGTGAGTGAGTATAAAAGTAATTGGTAATTTGCTTGAAGCATTGTTAATTATGCTATTATATATTAATGATTTGAAGGCGAATACAATGCACATAAAAAATAAAAACAAAAAGATCTTTTTTTGTCTTATCGATTTCAAAGTAAACTTTATCTTCAGAGACGATTTTTTGAAAATCGTCTCAGAAGATAAAATTGACTTTGAAATCGATGACAAAAAAAAGATATTTTTGGTTTTATTTTTAAATGTGCATTGTGTTGGCCTTCACATCATTAATATATCCGACAGTATGAATTTAACATTTTTTGAAAAAAACAAAGGATGCTATAATAGAGCAGTCTTCATCAAGCTTTATTAAAAGGTCGAAACAGATTCTGTCAGCAAACTAATAGCATCACTTGTTTTTTCAAAAAAGGTTAAATTCATATATATATATATATATATATATATATATATATATATATATATATATATATATATATATGAGGACTAAATTCACTGCAAAAACATGTAAACACTAAATCGGAAATATTCAGAGCTTGTCCACCCAGAAAGAAATTTTTATTAAAATCTTGGAGTGAAAAAATAACAACAGAAAATCAACCACCTTAAAAGGGAAAATCTTTCCGAATGTTAATTTAACATTACGCACGCACGAGGAGTTCACGCTGTGAAATAAAACCAGAACGCTATTAAATAACGGATATTTATTTGGATGTCATTTACAAGGCGATTTATCTGAGGAAAGGCATATAATGCTTTGAAACCGACGGTAATAAATCAGCCATTGATATATAGAATATAATGATTATATATATGATTTACCTATATATACATATATATATATATATATATATATATATATATATATATATATATATAGGTGTCCCAGTCGTGCACCATATAATTTGTTTGTTTTTTTCTTTTGTTTTTCAGATCATCAGATCTATCACCTCTTGACTATTTCGTTTGGGGACATCTTAAATCTGTTGTTTACCAGAATCGTCCCCGCACTCTTGATGATTTGAAAAATGCGATAATAACTGTCAAATGTAAAAAAAATCACCACTGAAACCCTCAACAGAGTAAAAGACAGTTTTATAAAGAGAATTGATGTATGTATCAATGGACAGGGTGAACAATTTGAACATCTACTATGAATATGATGAATAAAATTGATATTCATATGTCTTTTTATACTTTTTATATGTATTTTCATACAAGGTGCGCGACTTCTGGGACACCCTGTATATATGTATATATATATATGTGTATGTGTATATATATATATATTATATATATATATATATATATATATATATATATATATATATATATACCTTTGAAAGGAAGGAAAAAACTCAATAAACCTTCATTCTGTAATAAACTCATTTGACCAAAACTTAAAAGGATTTTAGAAATTTGAATAAATTCCTAAAACTCCCTAAAATTTCAGTCTCATCAGACAGACGGCACAGATAAAAAGGAATGGAAAACCTGAAATTTTTTTTACCAGAATCACTCAAATATGCGTCAAACAGCAAATATGAGTTTACAAATTCAAGTTAATAAGGTTACAATGTATCTTTTAAATTTCCTTTTTTACCGGATATATTCCAAAATGTATATGTTTGATTTTTATATCTAAAACAGAAAAAAAAAATAGAAAAGAAATTGTCTAAACTATATTAAAAAGGTTTAAAATGATTAAGGAGAGATTGTTATTAACTTCGACTTAGTCTAAGTAGAATTCAAAATATAATCATTGATTGATTATATTTTGAATTCTACTTGTTTTTTAAGCAATCAAACCAGTTGTTCATTTTAAAAAATATCTTATGTGGCTCGTGGCGGAGTGGTTCGGTAAATGCTTACGAATATATATATATATATAATATATATATATATATATATATATATATATATAAAATTATAAAAGTAAATATTGAAATTAATGTCACTATTACACCAAAATTACATACATATATATATACATATTATATACATATATATATATATATATATATATATATATATTATATATATATATATATATACAAACACAGGTTTATTGAGTTTTTGGTTCCTTTCAAAGGTAAATATTGCTCTGTATTTAATCTAAAATAGATTATTATACATTGAGCTCTCTTTAGAGATTTATAAAAATCCTTGTATTTGCACCTACTAAAACATGCAATAATTATACAGAGAGATTTTGAAGATCCCATGTAGAATCATCCATACTACCAGTTTTGGATACCTTATATATTATATATATATATATATATATATATTATATATATATATATATATATAGATATAGATATAGATAGATAGATAGATAGATGTTTTTTAACTCAATGTTTAATAATTTTGTATTGAGTAAAATATTTGGTAACGAAAAGAGCTTAAAAATCGGTTGATTTATTTATTTTAAAGACGTGTTAACATGTTTAGGGTTATTTTATGCATAGACGTTAGGGAATTGTGTTCCTTCTACGTTGATATTTCTATTTTTGTGTTATTGTTTTTTAAGCAATCAAACCAGTTGTTCATTTTAAAAAATATCTTATGTGGCTCGTGGCGGAGTGGTTCGGTAAATGCTTACGAATATATATATATATATATATATATATATATATATATATATATATATACCAACACCACCGCACGAAAAGAATGCGACACAGGGTCAATTTCTCAAGATTGGTTACCTAGCCATGGTTAAAGAGCCCAGTCTGCCCTGTTATTTATCTATAACTGGAGGGAGAATTGGATTCATACCTTTTCCAAGAGTATTAGTGCCATGTGAAATGCAAACAGCTTCGTCCAGGAATTGAAATCGGGGCGACAAGTCCATTTCCTTAGACTAACCATTAGACCACATGCAATGCATACGAATATATTTTAAACAGGTCCAGTTGACCCATAGATAGAACGTTAACAGGTATTATCACTCAAGGTCCGATAGCAAAGAACACGTACTCCACGCTCCCCGGATCTCTAGAACTGTAACCTCGTAATGTAGTTTAGTGTCATACCCAAGACACCTCTTCATCCCATCGTGTTTAGAAAGCTAGTCTCGCAAATCCTGACTAGCGAGTTCAATCCTCACTGGATGCCTCATACTTGCGACTTTGTGTCAAAAGTGACCCGTGGCGAACGAGTTGGGTATATACCTACCTAGAACATTCTTTTTTGCGGAGGGATAAGATCTGCAGAGGATACAGTCAGCATATTCTAAGCCCCACCGACAGCGGCGCATGAAATATTGAAACCTAAACGCCATCCAGATCTAACGAAATTCCCCTTTGATCAGTAGGAGACAGTTGCTTCCTTTGAAGGTTGCATTGTGGGAGAACCGTAAATGGGGTTTCTGCCATGGCACCATTGGATTGGGGTTCGAGCTGGTTAAATCACTTTTAGAGTAGAAGCATTCTCTGCCCTGTGTTTAATGAAACCTTGTTAATTTCCAACTGTTACATAATAATTGGATCCCTAATACATTTTTAAGGTAGTGTAGAAATCATTATGGCGATCAGTACAGCTGATGGCCTTAAGAGTGAGTGACAATGCTTGACCTCACTCTGACCTTGCCTTGCGGGATAAACCGTGAGAACCGGGAACCCCGATGGAAGGCCCTTCCGGTTTAAGGAGTAAGCAACTCAGTTAGTTAGAGTTAGAACTTAGAAGCCGAGCTAGCAAGATGTAAGGATCCGCGCGCATTGTCTGGTCTGGGGATTTATGAATAAAGTAACATCAACATAAATCGAAGTCTTGTGTTTATTACTAAAAACTAACAATGACACAGGGCTTCTGATAACAAGAAATCCCTAGCAACAGAAACCAGACCCGGAATCCTCAATAGAAGACCAGACGACACCTTAGAAGATATACCAGACCAAGATAGATGATAGACGATCCAGTGTAGCAAAGAAGGGCTATGCAACACAACCTGGTCTTGCATTTTCATTCAGTGCTCCGTATTTTATTTGTACGTAAAAGCATAACAGTAACACATTATGCAAAACAGTCTATGGGTTTTACCTGGTTGGAAGTGTAACTATGTATGTGGAGGTTTCATGCCTTCTGGTCAAAGCAGCAGACCGGATCAAAAACTGCGGTTACGAATAACTTAGTAAAACAATCGAACGAACAAATAATTAAAAAAAAGACGGTTTGTAATAATGATGAAGGGTTCGGCCGGTCTTAATTAATGTTGAGACCCGTTGTAGTGAGTGGTAAACGTAATAAAAAAAGCATCAGGAATTTTAAATATTAATAAATGTTTCTGAACGCAAAGTCGCCATGGTTACAAAACCAGACAGCAAAAGGAATAAAAGAACGAGAATTAGAGAGACCTTCATTAATATTACAAACAGAAAAAACACGCAATACAGATAGATAGATAAATAGATAGATAAGTAAAGAGAGAGAGAGAGAGAGAGAGAGAGAGAGAGAGAGAGAATCACATTATTTGTACATGTTAATATTAGCAATACTAAACGTGTTTGCGCATATAATATGCTCGTAAATAGAACTGGATGGCCAGATTCGCGTGCGTAAGTTCCAATA
>CM042153.1:86230540-86240540 GCA_023376005.1 Doryteuthis pealeii
ATGGTATCAATCTCCCTTTAAATATATCGTAATCTATAAGAAATAACACTTAACTCTTACATCCGTAATCGAGCAGTTTATTTACAATCATTCAAAACTAAATAACCACGAAAGATATCTAATAGTAGTTGGACAAAATAATGGGGAAAAAAATATATATATACAATCAAATATTATATATATATATATATATATAATCAAATATTATATATTATGGATATAATATCCCGTTACTAAAGTTCCATGCTTACTGCAATCATAAGACAAGACGGTCAAAATGTTAAGATTTTGAAAAGATTGTAAAACTGCTCTGCTATTTTAGCATTGAGCACCTTTATATGCCAATACTTTTCTCATTCCTTCTTCATTCATTCTATATCGCATATATATATATATATATATATATATATATATATATATATATATATATATTAGTACTCTTGTTCCCTAATCTTACGACCTTTGTCATCTTGCATGACCTTCTGGTTAAAAATAAGAACATCCAAATCGTCACATACATCCTGATTATCTGGTGTTACTTAATCGCCAAATTCTTATTTCTACCCGGAAAAATATGATAAGAAAGAAAGAAAGGAAGAAAGAAAGAAAAATAAAGAGGGTGAGGGAATAGAAGTGATAACGTCAATCTATTTCAATTGAACATAATGAAAAGATGAAAAGAACAAAGAAAGAAAAAGGAGCGAGAGAAAGGAAAGTAAAAGGACATGCTACAGAGAAATAATATTATAAGAAAGAAAGAAAGAAAGAGAATAGGAGAAAGATATAGAGAGAGGTGGGAGCGCGGTAGCGATAACGCTAATATGTTTTAATCGAACATAATGAAAAGACGACACGAAGAAAAGAAAGTAAAAAGAGCGAGAGAGTGTAAAATCAAGATTATTATACTTTTGATATATTGAACTATATAGCAATAGCTCTTAAGTAAACAAATAAAACGTTATAATAATTAAATTATCATACTGTGGCATATCATATGCATTGCTAATGTATATATATATATATATATATATATATATATATATATATATATATATATATGAATAAAAAGGCCTTAAATACCATGGGTATCGTGGTTATGGACCATTTCCACTCGTATATATATATATATCGAAATAAATATGTTTATGGAAAAGATGTCTTTTCATTTTAAATCATGTTGCCCAGTGTGCCCAACATGCAAAGTACAACTTACAACCAAACATATCCTTCTAAATTGTAACAGACTTAAACATATTCGCACTAATTACTATCAAGCAAGAAACCTGAGGGACATATTTAAGAATACAAACCCTGAAAACATTTTAAATTTTCTAAAAAAAAAAAAAGCAACCTTTTCAACAAGATATAACAAAACATAACCGAATACCTCCATAGAACCACTACTTTAAAGACTGAAATCCAAAATAACATTTTTTGGCATTAAATGACCCACAGAGGTTGATATGCCGTTAAACAAAACTCAAACTCAAATCATGTTGACTTGAACCCCGAGCAACAGCTTCAAAAAATGACCTTTTTATTTTTATTGGAAGAGCACTGAGAACGATGCCGTGAAGACGACCGAATCTCTTGCTCCGAACAACACGACAATGTTTTTATCCTTATTATTTGCTATTATTTCGGCTGGCACGACTGATCGTCCATAGAAAAGTCCGTAATCAAGTTCCGTAAACATCTTGGCAAAATTCAATAAGTGATTTTAGATGATTGTTGATGTTGTTGAAGGGAACTGCAGTTTCGGTTTCATGAGAGTTCAATTTAAAGAGAAGAAAAAGATGCGTGTCCTTAGACCTTTGCAAAGATAAAATGTCACGAGCTTCATACGTGACTGATATTTAAAGGTTAAATAAATTAACTCACTATATATATATATATATATATATATATATAGTCATTAATATATATATATATATATATATATATATATATATATATATATATATATATATATCAGTTGGTAAATCACCAGGTCAGTTGATGTTAGAATGATTCTAAGGTAGGCCTTTTCTAACAACGGAATGTCAAAATTGATCTGGTCCAAGTTAATAGCAATATATTTGGTAAAGAAAAAGGCTTAAAACTCGGTCCTGTTAGCAGTTATAGATCTATTTCTACCCATACGCATTTGTATATACATATCAGTTTAATTAGACTGCTAAATCTTATTGAAATGCTTACAGCGAACTGATTAAAAATATGAATATACATATACATGTGGGTAGAAATGGATCTATAACTGCTAATATGACTTATTTTGAAGCATTTTTCTTTACTATATATATATATATATATATATATATATATATATATATATTCTCCAGACCGTCTGATATACCTTGAAAAAGGGTGAAGGTTCACCCGAAATATCGGAATATATTAAACCAGGAACAGACCAACGGTTGAATATATAAACATTCTTGTTTTTGTTCTTTTTTCCAATGCTTCAAAAGACCAAACAAACGACGTTCACAAGAACATAAGATATATAATTATACATTCATATATATATATATATATATATATATATATATATATATATATATATATATATATTGTTTGGAATATCTGACTTGCAAACACACTCACACACAAAAAAAACACACACACACATACACACACATAAACACACAAATATAAACACACAAACATAAGCACGCACACACACACATAATTATATATATATATGTGTGTGTGTGTGTGTGTGTGTGTGGTGCAGCGAAAACGATACATCAGGTTATAGTAGTGGCGCATTTATCATTGACAAGTTGATTTGGCGAGATTTGTGTGTGGCGTGTCCGGTTGGCCTATGGGTAGAGTCTCTGTCTCTGCATTCTCGGTTCTCCTGTTCGATCTCTGTCAGGAGGGGGGGTCGTAGGTATACACTGCTGATGAGACCAAATTAGGTCGAAACAGCTGTACAGCGTTCTTCCCGTCGCACGCGGTATGCGCCGAATTCGCTTGTCGTGATTATTCTATATACTAGCAAATATATGCACCCTCCGGGTGCAAGTATTTAAGTTTTGATATAATAAAATATCATATTAAATTAGAAAGGCTAATGAAACTGACTAAGAATGCAGATAAAAAGATCTGCAACAGAGGGGGTATAATCGAAAAATAGAACAACTTTGAAACTAACTATTCCATATTTTTCCATTACTCCCCTCTTTCATTGGTAAATTTTCCTAATTTAACTATTTACTTAAAATAGGAAGTAAAGGATAATATTACAGTTATTTCTTCTTGTAAATAAATTTCTTTTAAGATTTATCCACGAGATTGTTGTTTATATTTCTTAAGATAAAACCAAACAATTAGAAATCAATAATACCAAGCACATATTTATTAAAATAAAATTTTAAATATCAATATGCAAATTAGCCTTCTCGTTCAAACTGTAAACCGCTATTTTGTTGTATATATAAATACAATTGCATGTTATTAGGACGTAGATATGATCAACAGTATTAATAATGTAAAGCAATTTTTATTAATAACTTAAGGTTTAAAAGAATGAAATCATGGAGAATTTGACGTAAATAATTAAGAGAATTGTGACTTGAGTAGTAATATAGTTTCGGCTTCAGACAAAAATGCAGTCTATCTCCATTATATATAGATATAAAAGTTTTAGTTTATATTTATTAGCATTGGAACAATTTTGCTACCATTGGTTTCTTGGTCTGCAGCAGTCACCAGGCAACGAAAGTGTTTTTAAAACTTTACGTTGGATTACTACCGCTTCTTCAAGTATAATAATGCCAACCATACACATTGGTATATATATATATATATATATAAAAGGATATGAAAACAACACAATATGCTGTTAAAGTGAAAAGATTTTATATCATATTCATAGCTAATATTGAACAATATTTAGCTATGAATATATAAAGATCTTTTCACTTTAATAGCATATTGTGTTGTTTTCATATCCTTTTATCTATACTCATACCGTCGGATTCATTTCCTTTCTCTTATATATATATATATATATATATATATATATATATTATATTTTTGCTTGAAGGCAATTACAATGAATGTATCGCATAAAATTCGATACTTTTTTTTATAGAAAATAAAATTTTATTAAAAATTTTATTAAAAAAAATAATATTTTATAAAAAAAAATAAGTATCGAAAAAAAAAAAGTATCGAATTTTATGCGATACATGCATTGTAATTGCCTTCAA
This sequence comes from Doryteuthis pealeii, assembly GCA_023376005.1. NCBI lineage: Eukaryota > Metazoa > Mollusca > Cephalopoda > Myopsida > Loliginidae > Doryteuthis > Doryteuthis pealeii. The sequence goes on from CM042153.1 coordinate 86,234,761, forward strand.
GCAAAAATATAATATATACTCTATTTAACAATGCTTCTAAAAAAAACATCCAAAAATCTTATATATATATATATATATATATAAGATTTTTAAGGATGTGATGGAATGGGATAGAATAGGATGATATATATATATATATATATATATATATATATATTATATATATATATATATATATATATATATATCACCCTATTCTATCCCATTCCATCACATCCTTTTTATTAGACCAGTGCTGAACCCAGGCTTTCCTCGAGATAAGTAAAACATGTGGAGTAATAGAACTTACCTTGCCACGTTTGACCTTTAATGTATTGTTGGGCTTAAACTCTTGGGAAAGGTATGAACCACCTGAACCCCCCCCCCCGCCAGCTCTGGGATGAATTGTACCACTACACTCCTTCTACAAGGATGGCTTTGGTATTAAATAATCCGTGAAGGTTAATAATGCCATCAAATAAAGAAACCAAACCAGATCGAAGATTTTTGGATTCGAAGAAATTTCAGTCGTAAAATTTCAATTATAAACTGAAAATGCTTTTCGGTTTGGAATATTGGCAAAATAAGGAATTATTTTGAATTTGCGTTTGTTCATAGAACCAAAGAATGGCAAAGCTGATTAGAAATTGAATTTTTCTTTAAAATTATTGGAAACTAAGAGGCTGCAATCCAACCGTTCAATGGAAATAGATTTTTTTTTTCAGAGATAATTTTTTTTCATTTGTTTACTCTCTCTCTCTCTCTCTCTCTCTCTCTCTCTCTCTCTCTCTCTCTCTCTCTCTCTCTCTCTCTCACACACACATATTTCTCCCTTTTCCTCTCTTTCTTCCTCTCTTTCTAGATTTCTCTTTCTCTTTCTTCTCTTTATATCTTTCTATCTTCTTCTCTGTCCTTATTTGTTTTCTTTGGTTTATCTTTTACTTTTTCTCTCTTTTTTCTTGTCTTTCTCTTTTACTCTCTCTTTCCCCCCTCACCCCTCTCTCACCCTCTCTCTATCTCTCTCTCTCTCTCTCTCTTTCTCACACACACACACATTCTCTCTCTCTCTCTCTCTCTCTCTCTCTCTCACACACCATATTTCTCCCTTTTCCTCTCTTTCTTCCTCTCTTTCTAGATTTCTCTTTCTCTTTCTTCTCTTCATATCTTTCTATCTTCTTCTTCTCTGTCCTTATTTGTTTCTTTGGTTTATCTTTTACTTTTTTTCTCTCTTTTTCTTGTCTTTTCTTTTTTACTCTTTCTTTGCCCCACCTCTCCCTCTCTCACCCCTCTTCTCTCTCTCTCTCTCTCTCTCTCTCTCTCTCTCTCTCTCTCTCTCTCTCTTCTCACACACACACACACACATACTCTCTCTCTCTCTCTCTCTTCGCACACACACACACACACATTCTCTCTCTCTCTCTCTCTCTCTCTCTCTCTCTCTCTCTCTCTCAATGTCTGCAGATATCAATCTTATGTCAATATTATCTATTTTTCCTGTCACATATATGAAGACAATGCTGGGGTGATACATCTGTTTCATATGATAGGAGTCGACTAGGAGTCTGAATTCTGACATGATTTTTATTTAGTTTTCTTAGGATGAGGCTTTGTCTTTCAGCAAAGGCGAATCAAATATTTGGAGTCCACAAAGAAAGGATGAAGCAATGAGACTGTAAACCATGTACTATGAGAATGTAGCAAACTAGCACAACGGTAGTACAAAACTAGGCACGACTGGGTTGAAAAGGGGATCCACTGGGAATTATGCAAAAAATTAAATTTTGATCATACAACAAAATGGTATATGCATAAACCAGAATCTGTTCTTTAGAATGAAACGCATAAAATTCTTTGGGACTTTGAGATAAAAACGGATCACCTTAACCCAGCAAGAAGACCAGACCTAGTGTTGATTAACAAGAAAGAAAGAACTTGTCACCTGGTGGATTTTACAGTTCCAGCAGATCACAGGATGAAGCTGAAGGCAAACGAAAAAATGGACAAATACCTGGACCTTGCCAGAGAACTGAAAAAGTTGTGGAATATGAAAGTCAAAGTGATACCAATTGTAGTTGGTGCACTTGGAACGGTCCCAAAAAGCTTGGAAAAAAGACTGGAAAATCTGGAAATGAGAGGAAGAATTGAGACGATCCAGAATACTGCACTGCTGCAATCAGCCAGAATACTCAGAAGAGTCCTGGAGACCTGAGGAGGCTTGTCACTCAGACTTCAGTGAGAGACCACCAGCTAACGCTGATGTGTAAAACTGAAAAGGAGTGAATAATAATAATAATAATAATAATAATAATAATAATAATATAATAATAATAATAATAATCTTATTATAATGGAGATCGTGTGTTTGTCTGTCGAAACTATATTACTGCTGAAGTCACAATTCCCTTAGTTATTTACGTCACATTCTCCATGATTTTATTTTCATTTAAACCTCAATTATTGATAAAAATTGTTTTATATTATTAATACTGTTGACCTTATCTACATACTAATAACATGCAATCGTATTTATATATACTACAAAATAGTGGTTTAGAGTATAAACGGGAATACTAATTTGCATATTGATATTAAAGATTTGATTTTGATAAATATGTGCTAAGTATTATTGATTTATAATTGTTTGGTCTTATCTTAAAATCTCGGGGATACATCTTAAAAGAAATCCATTAACAAGAAGAAATAACTGTAATTCTATTCTTTACTTCCTATTTTAATTAAATAGTTAAATTAGGAAAATTTAGCAATTTAGCAATGAAAGACGGGAGCGATGGAAGAGTAAATTTCAGTTGTTCTATTTTTCGATTATACCTCACTTTGTTTCAAATCTGTTTATCTGCATTCTTATTTAGCTTCATTATCTTTTCTAATTTAATATAATATTTTATATTCACAATATTTTTTTCTTTTTAATGAATTGTCGACCCGAGTTCAACACCTAGATGAGACTGTCTACATTTCACATAGCGCTAATACTCTTGGGAAAGGTATGCATCCATATATTCTCCCTCTACTGTTCATTACTTATCAGCATCTCTTATGGAGGCGCATGGTGTAATGGTTAGTCGTGGGAAATGGACTTTTTGACCCGATTTCAAATCCTGGATGATACTGTTTGTATTTCTCATACCCTTGGAAAAAGCATGCATCCAACTACTATCCTTCCAGCTATGGGTAAATAGTAGGGTAGATTGGGCTTGGTAACCAGTCAAGGAGATGGAAAACTCTGAATTTAAACCTGTTAAACTCTGCTTAAGAAATTGGCCTTGTCAGCTCCTACTCGAGGGGTTGGTAAATATATAATAGATAAAAGTTGAACCCCTCTTAGAAGTGTAATTGTTCTCTATTATTTATAACCCATTAAATACATATTTTATATCTTATATATATATATATATATATTATATATATATATATATATTATATATATATATGAAGAAGGGTGGATGGGTTTAGGATCCGACGATATGCTGTAGATAGAAGGAAAGTGGTCAAGAAATGAACAACTCAAAACAAGTCACAGGGTGATACGTTTCGTCTGTGTTCACAGACGTCCTCAGTCATTTGTGACTTTATTAAAGCAAAGCATACGTTTAAATACAAGTGGCGGCGGTGGCCTTGACCTCCCCGGCTCCACCGCCTCCACTTGTATTTAAACGTATGCTTTGCTTTAATAAAGTCACAAATGACTGAGGACGTCTGTGAACACAGACGAAACGTATCACCCTGTGACTTGTTTTGAGTTGTTCATTTCTTGACCACTTTCCTTCTATCTACAGCATATATATATATATATATATAGCAATATGGATCAAATGAAATGATATATTTAAAAACACCTCGGGCTCAATATTGTGGATTGAGTATTTATACAAAAGGATTATTGTAGAGTTGACACAAACTGAACGGTACTTATAACTGAATATCTTAAAATATATTCATTAAAAGACGAAATGATTGCAATTTTATTCTTTACTTCTCATGTAAACTAAATTATTAAATTAGAAAGAATTTTGCAATGAAAGACGAGAGTGATCAAATAGTACGTTTCAAGTGTTTTCTCTTTTTTGAATAAATCCCCCGTCTGTTTCAAATCTTTTATCTGCATTCTTATTTAGTTTCATTAGCCTTTTCTAATTTAATAATATTTTATATTCACAATATTTATTTCTTTTAATGAATTTATTTGAACATGTCTTGTATACATAAGGTAAAGTTGGCGGCGTGGTCTGTTGTCGGTATCAGCCGAACAGCGAGGGAGTATATCCCCTTTTCGCTAGCGCTAGACCAGTGGAGGTAGGTGTGTAATGGTTATCGTTGAAAGAAATGGACTCGGCGATACTTCAAACTCTGGGCGAGGCTTTTTGCATCTAATATAGCGCTAATACCCCTTGGTAAAGGTATGCATCAAACTATTCTCCCTCTAGCTATGGGTAAATAGTCGGGCAGATTGGACTCTTTAATCTTTGTTAGGCAACTAATAAAGGAGAAGGAAAACTTTAAATTAAAACTTGTAAAAGTCCACTTGAAAAATTGAACATATGTCACATCCTGCTCGGTTTGGGTAACTAAAGGGTGTCCCATCGTGGTGTAATAGTTAGCAAGCTAGTCTCGTAGATCCATTACTACTGAATAGTGAGTTCGATCCCCGCTGAATGCCCCATACTGCTGACCTTATGTCACATCCTACCCTTGGTGAATGAGTTGGATATTTGGGGCGGCCTATCATGGTGTATTGGTTAGCAAGCTAGTTTCGTAGATCCATTATTAATATATGTATATATATATTTACCAATCCCACCGCACGAGCAGGGTGTGACACAAGGTTAAATTCTTAAGCGGATTTTAACATGTTTCAATTCAGAGTTTTCCTTGTCCTAGACTGGTTACCTAGCCAAGGTTAAAGAGCCTAGTCTGCCCTGCTATTTACCCATAGCTGGAGGAAGAATTGGATTCATACCTTTCCCAAGGGTATTAGCGCTATGTGAAATGCAAACAGCTTCGTCCAGGAATTGAACTGGGTCGACGAGTCCATTTCCTACGACTCTAACCATTAGACCACATGCATCCATAAATTATTTCTTAAGTGGAGTTTAACAGGTTTCAATTCAGAGTTTTCTTTGTCTTAGACTGGTTACCTAGCCACGGATAAAGAGCCTGTTCTGTTCTAACGTTTACCCATAGCTGGAGGGAGAGCAGTTGGATGCCTAACTGTCGCTATGTTAGTAGCGCTACGTGAAATGCAAACAGCCTCGTCAAAGATTGGAACTCGGATCGACGATTCCATTTCCTACGACCTTAAGCATTACACCAAAGCGTCTCCATTACTAATGTTTAGCGAGTTAAATCGTCGCTGGATGCCCCATACTCGCGATCTTATGTCACATGCTACTCGTGACGAACGGGGTGTGTAAATACCTACAATCGATTGTACAGCGCCAATATTCTGATAGATTGAAATTTCATTGTGTACCGATAGATAAATAGATAATCTTATATGACAAGTATATGCAATGCTCCAATTTGCGTTAATCCGAATAGTTTTAATTCCGATTAAAAATGCACTTGGCTTAATAAATATTAAGTCTGATTAAGTCTGTGTCAAATATGCAACAGGACAGCGGATAATTGCTTTATATAGTTTACTAATGAGCATGAAAATAATGTAGTATACATTATATATATATATATATATATATATTATATATGTGTGTGTGTGTGTGTGTGTGTGTGTGTGTGTGTGTGTGTGTGTGTTTGGTAAAGAAAAGGCTTAAATATCGGTC
>CM042153.1:86243040-86253040 GCA_023376005.1 Doryteuthis pealeii
TCCCATGACTTTAACCATTACACCACGTGCTTCCTTCTGTGTGTGTGTGAATAAATGTTGAGGAACACAGTGGATAAAAACACAATAATTTTATCCACTTTATTCCTCAACATTTACTCACATTTTGTCGGCTCTTTCCTAATATTTTATTTCCTCATATATATATATATATATATATATATATATATATATATATATATGTGTGTGTGTGTGTGTGTGTGTGTGTGTGTGTGTGTGTATGTTTGTATTTATAATATGGATCCTTCTACAAAAGAAGATGAGCAATTTTGAACAGAATTTAAAAGCTGCCTCATCCGTCTCTTTTGATGCCCAACCATCACCGTATCCATAGTTAACATCTGTTCGTTTGAAGAGTGCATTAGCATGAACTCAGAGTGGCGGAAATATAACACGGGTTCCATTTATAACATTGGTTTCTTTAATCAACCCTGCCATTTTTTTTTTTTGCATAGGACAAGCTTTTAACCTGGGTATAACAGTCAATCTAAGAAAAGGAATATCTGAATGCAAACCAACCATAGACCTGGAGTGGGAAGGGTTCACCTGACTGTTCTTGCCCGTGACCCGTACATGGTTCGGGCCCCACCACTAAGCCGGGTCACTGGAACCAGTCAGAGATAATACATAATCTTACTTAGGGGCGTTCCTCCGTGGTATAATGGTTAGCAAGTTTGTCTCACAGATGCATTACTACCGAATAGCATGGATGTCCCATACTTTCGATCTTGTGTCACATCCTACTCATCACGACAGGTGTTACGCTTCGTGTGGCCATTTTAGGGCTGTAGTTGTAAGCAGATTTACAGTGGAGATCCCTTGTCGCATAAAGTTTGATCCTTTATTAAAGTAGATAGATGTAGTATCAGTTTTAATCATTGTCCACTGACCTGTCCTTAAAGTAGGAGTTGTATCCGTTTATCCTGTCTTGAAGTAGAGAGTTGTATAATCCTCGTCTGTTGGTCTTTGCTTCCAGCGACTAATTTTAGGACAATTTATCAACGCCTTTAAATAGCAAATTAAATACATATTTGGACGTTTTCGATTGGCGAATTCAGCCACCACTGTTTTGGAACAGTCTATAAATATAAGTTTTGGGCATTAGTACACATTATACCTAAAAAAAACTCCAACGGGCCAACGTGAGAAAGTTAGTTTAGAAAATCAGTTTTGATTTTGTGACGAGACGGGACGGATGCAAGATGGTGTCTCTCGTCCGATGCCATTTCTTCACGCATGTTTATAACTTGGATTTATTAAATATATAAAGATGTCTAAAAAGGAAAACAAAGTTTTGGGTTCGTTTATAAAAAACAAAACAACGACACAAGAGGGAAAAAACAAGAAATCCCAACAAGAAAGAAGATCAAGAAGAAGTCCAGCTACTCAGATCCAGATAGCAGAAACACAGATAATAACTGATAATCGAAGGAAAACGAGCCTGTACAAGATAAGTATACTTTACAATAGTGTTTTACAGGGTCGGAAGAACGGCCTATACAAGATAAGTATATTCTGCAATAGTGTTTTACATGGCCGGTCCACCGGACGGGTGCCGGTCTGTGGAGTACTAACTATCGGTCAGCAGGTGCCACACGTTTTTTTTTTTTAATTCTGTATAGTTTTGAAGAAGGGCAACTTACATACAAACTAAAATTGGAAATATATTTCTAAAAATATCAATTTTGTTCATTTTCTGATCTTTACCACGAAAATTATTTTCCCATTTTATTTTGCCTTTATTGTTTTATAGAAACACAATTTCATTTTTGTAAATTTCAGCTCTGCTCCTTTGGTATCCAAACAGAAGGGCATCTCCTCACCACTTACCAAAACAAGGATAACATACGTGGCACTCTCTTCTATCGAGTCAAGACAAATTGAAAAATTAACAAATAAGAAGCAGTCTTACTGTTCCCATTGACTGTACACTGGGAGTAGTTTATATTGTTGATAGATTTATGTATTAAATAAAGCTAATTTTAACATACCTACATAAACACGTTTTATTCGAAATTTAACTTTATTTTTAATTTTATACACCGGTTCGTGCATCGATCTAAAAAATTGTTAACCAGTCCACAACTTTCAAAAGTTTGATAATCACTTCTCTACATCATACCTTTATAGAAATGGCCGTAAGCAGTATACTAATAATTTTAAAATATCATTTTCATCATGCCGTGTCATTAGCACGGACATCCATGACAATCTCTCGCCAACCGTCCCTATCATTCATCCCTCTCGGGAGGTCCACTGTGTAGTATCCAGTATCCGTGCAGATCTGGTCTATAAGGATCTTTGCTGGGCGACCCGGTCTGACATGCCAATGTGTTGGTTTCCATAGGAGAACGTCACTTATGAGTTCGTCCCCGCTTCTCCAGCAGTTATGAAATTATATTAATCGGCCATTGCTCTATAGCAAGTCCCCGATTAATTGATATTGACATTAGTGATAAAGGAATTTTTTTCGAAATGATTGCCTCAATATTTTCTTTTCAATTTTTGCGGACTCTCTATTTGCTCAAAATGCCAGAGTTCCGTTTAAACTTTTAGAAATTCACACAAAGTAAATGATTTTTGAGCTGTTTTCCTTTTTCTTTCTTTCTTTCTTTCTTTCTTTTTTATTTTCTGTTCTTTTTTATTTTCCTTTTTATTTTCTTTTTCTATAATTTTGCTGTTTTAATTCCAAAGTGATAGAAAAAAAAGTTCTTTTGGCAAAATCTTCAGACTATCAAGAAATGATTTTTATTACTTTTTTTTATATTTTTCTTCTTTTTTATTTATTTATTTATTTTTTATTTTTTATTTTGTTTTTATTTATTTATTTATTTATTTGTGAAATCTTTAGACTGAGTGAAATGATTTTTTATAATTTTTTTTAACTTTTTTATCTATTTATTTATTTATCTATTTTATTATTTATTTATTCATTTTTTTTTTTTTTTTTTTTTTTTTTTTTTGATGATCCAAAGACGATTCCTTCTCTTTATCAGAATTGGAATTTATCCGGACAGGATGATAGATTAATATTTTTATGCAAATTATACATTGAAAATACACAAGGGGGCATTGTATAAAATCAAATATGGTTATAGTCAACTCGGTTGAGTAAAGACCACGAACTTGTTTAAGTTTTAAGTTTTCTTTTCCACTGTGTGTGTGTGTGTGTGTGTTGTGTGTGTGTGTATATATATATATATATATATATATATATATATAACCCAGGTTATTTGTTGTTGGTTGTATGATTCTAAGCAAAGCCTTTTTTTTTCAAAATATTAACATTGCTATACTCAATGGGGAGAGCTCAATGTACAATAATTGTGGAATTATATACAGAGTAATACTCACTCTGTAATATTAATATGACAGATATCTAAGCATTTTATATATGTATATATATACAAGGTGTGTAAAAAAAAGTATCGAAATTGGTTGTACTTTTTGACACACCTTGTATTCTGAAAAAATAACGTTCTAATCATTATTTCTCACAATACAAGGTGTGTCAAAAAAGTACCAAGTTTAAAGCTGTATTTACCACGATAGAAATAAAGAATGAATGGAACGTTTTTTGTTTTTGTTTTGATGTTGTTGTTTTTGTTTTTTTTTCAGAATACAAGGTTTGCCAAAAAGTACAAAAAATTTCCATACTTTTTGGTATCCAAATGACTGGTTGTAAGGCATGATTCAAAATATCACTGTACAACCATACTGTACTGCTCTTGTAGGTGCAAACATATATATTCATACAATGATTTTTATAAATCCCTAAAGAGCTCAATGTATAATAATCAATAAATTAAATTATATACAGAGCAATATTTAACTTTCAAAGAACGAAAAACTTAACAAACCATCATCCCGTAATAATTTATTTCGACCAGAAACTCAAAAGATTTTTTTTAATTTTTAAAATTTTTAAAATTATAAAAAATTTTTAACATTTTTAAAAATTAAACAAAAAGAATTTTTTTATATTTTAAAAATCTTTTGAGTTTCTGGTCGAAAATAATTATTACGGGATGATGGTTTGTTAAGTTTTTCTTTGAAAGTCATATATACAGTGTGTGTATGTGTGTGTGTGTGTGTGTGTGTATATATATATATATATATATATATATATATAGAGAGAGAGAGAGAGAGAGAGAGAGAGAGAGAGAGAGAGAGAGAACTTTTTAAGTCTCATTATTAGTTATAGATCTATTTCCATCCATATGTTTATGTAAATACATATGAGCTTCATCAGATCAATAATTTCATTGAAATGATAACAGAAATGGAGGAATTTTATATATTTTTGGGATCTTTAAATAAACTCTGGCTTCAAATCGTATTGCCACTCTAGGGGGGGGGCTGTTTATATTCCGAATCTAATTAGGTAGGTGGTCTATTGTGAAGGGTAAATGTACTTTATAGGTTGTTTAGATTAATCATGTCCATCTCATTAAATTCTCATTTAGGGATATTGCCATTATTATTATTATTATTATTATTATTATATTATTATTATTATTATTATTATTATTTGCTCTTTTTGAGTTTTCACATCAGCATTAGCTGATGGTCTTTCCCTGGAGTCTGAGTGACAGCAAGTCTCCTCAGGTCTCCAGGACTCTTCTGAGTATTATGGCAGATTGCAGCAGTGCAGTGTTCTGAATGGTTTCAATCCTTCCTCTGGTTACCAAACTTTCCAAACCCTTTTCTAATCCTTTTGGGACTGTTCCAAGTGCACCAACCACAATTGGTATCACTTTCACTTTCATATTCCACAACTTTTTCAGTTCTCTGGCAAGGTCCAGATATTTGTCCATTTTTTCATTTTCCTTTAACTTCACCCTGTGATCTGCTGGCACTGCAAAATCCACCAGTTGACAAGTTCTTTCTTTTTTGTTAATCCACACTAGGTCTGGTCTTCTTGCTGTAATAAGGTGATCCGTTTTTATTTCAAAGTCCCAGAGAATTTTATGCGTTTCGTTCTAAAGAACAGATTCTGGTTTATACATATACCATTTTGTTGTATGGTCAAAATTTAATTTTTTGCATAATTCCCAGTGGATCACCTTCCCAACCCATTCGTGTCTAGTTTTGTATTCTCGTTGTGCTAGTTTGCTACATTCGCAGAGTATATGGTTTACAGTCTCATCTCTATTACCGCAAAGTCTACATTTATTATTATCATTATTATTATTATCATTATTTATTATTATTATTATTATTATTATTAGTTTTCCACATCAGCTTAAGCTGATGGTATTTCCATGGAGTCTGAGTGACAACACGTCTCCTCAGGTCTCCAGGACTCTTCTGAGTATTCTAGCCGATTGCAGCAATGTAGTGTAGTAGTCTGGACGGTCTCTATTCTTCCTCTGATTTCCAGGTCCTCCAGTCTTTTTTCCAAGTTTTTGGGGACTGTTCCAAGTCCACCAACTACAATTAGTATCACTTTCACCCTCATATTCCACAGCTTTTTCAACTCTCTGGCAAGGTCCATGTATTTGTCCATCTTTTCGTTTTCTTTCAACTTCACCCTGTGATCTCATGGAACCGCAATGTCCACCAGTTTGCACGTTCCCATTTTTTTTAATCAACACTAAGTCTGGTCTCCTGGTTATTATTATTATATTTTATTATTATTATTATTATTATTTGTCTATATACTAGAAAAAACGTGACCCGTTGAGTCACCCATTGATCTCTAGGTAGATAATTGTGATCCGGTGAGTGAGTTTGCAAAGCGAATCAAAATTTTTTTAAAAATACGCCAGAATCTTTTATTGATTTTGATTTCACAATGAAATTATTTTGCTAAAATTTGCAATTGTCAAAAATTGATCCGTTTCTCTGTCTGTCACTTTCCCCCTCTCTACATATATCTTGATTAACTACTCCTTATATATGTTAGTTTCTCTGTGAGCGTAAAGAGAGAGATTGGAAAGTTTGAAAGGGAGATTGAACTTTTGACTTAATTGCAAATTACGACTAAATAGAACTAATTGCAATGGATGTTTTTTCAATCACAGAACTAAGGAATATTTTGGCATGTATTTTGTGTCATTAAACTAAAAAAGGAAAAAGTATTTCGGAAACAATCATTGATTCACTCATCTTTAGTATAATAATAGAAGTTAGATATATCGTATCCGATGATGACACCACGCGAATTATTTTCCTCCAATTTAATCGGTCTCTGTTTGCGTCTTGCCAACTGCCTATGGGGATATTCAAGTCCTTCAAGTTTCTTTTGATGTTGTCTTTGTACCTGAGCTTTGGTCTACCGATTCTACGTGATCCCTCTCTCAGTTGAGAGTATAGAATCTGCTTTGGTAGTCTGTCATCCCTAAGTCTGTTTAAGTGACCAGCCCATCTCAGGTTGCGTTGGACAAGTATTTTATGCATGCCAGGGAGTCCAGTTATCTTCAGGATGGTCCTGTTTGAAACATGTTGCCACCACCTGACATTAAATATGCTGCGCAAGTGACGCATGTAGTAGACATGTAGTCTATGTGCGTCCGCTTTGTATATCGTCCAGGTTTCCGCACCGTACAGGAGGGTTGAGAGAACTATGGCACGGTATACTGCACATTTAGTTTTCAGGGAGATGTCTCTGTTGAACCAGACTCGCCTCTTCAGCCGACCAAATACTTTGGAAGCATTTTAAATTCGGAGATCAAGCTCTGCAGTGAGTCTATTGTTGATGGCAACTGTGGAGCCCAGGTACCTGAAGGTATTTACCTGAGATATATATATAATTATGGTGTGAAAAACTCAGAGGATTGAAATAATGAAAGAAATAAATGTTTGTTTGTTTTTTTAAATAAACAGAGCCGAGATATGTTTAAATTTAATCTTCAATTTTGTATTTAACAATTTTCAACTTTGATTTCAGTTTTTTTAAATGTCACAATAAAATGCCAAAATAAAATAAAATTCATTTTTTTTCAAAATTAATTGATCGCTTCGTTATTCTTCAAATGTCAGCGATTTGTTGCTCGATCATTTTCTGAATTCACTCACTGGAATTGAGTAGAGATACGAATTTATCTAAAGGTCTTTCACCTTCGACTCTGCTGTTATACGGACACTCTGAAATTAAAAAATAGCATCTTATCTGATAATAAACCCTATTAAAGGTTCTAAAATAAACTTTACTAGAAAGGTTACAGTTTTACATTTTATTATAAGAAAGATTGTGTTTGTCTGTAACTGAAACTATATCACTACTCAAGTCACGATTTCCTTAGTTATTTACGTCACATTCTCCATGATTGTATTTTTTTACGTCTCAATTATTAATAAAAGTGATCTATATAAGTAATACTGTTAGTCATATCTACATACTAATAATATGCATTTGTATTTATATAAAAAAGAAAATAGCGGTTTATAGTGTGGACAGGAAGGCTAATTTGCATATTGATATTAAAAATTTGATTTTAATAAAAATGAGCTTAGTATTATTGATTTCTAATTGTTTGGTTTTATCTTAATAAATATAAGCAAAAATCTCGGGGATAAATCTGTTAAAAAATCCATTAATAAGAAGAAATAAATGTTATTTTATTCTTTACTTCTTATTTTAACTAAATTGTTAAATTAGGAAAATTCAGCAATGAAAGATGAATTTCAGTTGTTCTATTTTTCGATTATACCCCCCCCCTCTGTTTCAAATCTGTTTATCTGCATTCTTATTTAGTTTCATTAGCCTTTCTATTTCAATATGATATTTCATCACATTAAAACTTAAATAATTGCACCCAGTGGAGGGTGCATATATTTGCTCGTTTTTTTTTATTTTTTTTTTAATTTAGTATTAATTTTTAATAAGACTACTATGAGAAGAGGCACTATCAGGTAACTATTTGGCAACTATAGCAAGAAGCACTATTTAGCTCCTGTATTTTAACAAGAGCCACAGATCAAAGAAATTTTGTGGACAATGTCTGCTTTGGAACAAGCTACAATTATTAAGTAGCAAAAGTGAAAGCAGCTCAATATCAAGATAAACAGGACTGCAGAGGGGTGACGTTTTTGTCATCATGAACAACCAAATGTAGATGGGACTTTCCCCCTGCAATGTGTGTGACCACATCTACAAGTCCAGAATTGGACTAACAAGCCACCAGAGGGTCCACAACTGAAGATATGGAGTGACGTTATCGTCGTCTGTGATGGACTTCCAAAAGAAAGAAAAAAGTACTTTATTAATACATTGGCTCTTTATTTCGAAGTGCCGGAAGTACTCTGGATATGAACTTCGATGGACTAATCCACGAATTCCATCCAAATATAAAATATATAAGAATAAATATATGAGAAAAATCAGACTTTTAATTATTTTCAAGATATAAACAAACTTATATCAATCATCCATGTTTCTTTTATTAAAGCAAAGAAAAAATGCCCAAAATTGAAATCTCTCTCTAAAAAAAATCTCAAAATATTACTAGATAAATTATGTACTTAAGAAAGGCTAATTGTTAAAAGCAACAAAAAAAAGAAACAGTGCATTTTGTTGTTTTTACATCATTCTAATTCTAATCCCTTTGGAAAAGACATAAATCCAAGTTTCCCTGGGTTCTGTAGTGTGACATTTATAAGATTCTAAGAAGAAAATATTTGAGATTCATTCTTCTTACTATTAGGTATTTGCGAGCTGTGTAATGGTTATCTTGGTAGAAAATGGACACGGCGAGCCGAGTTCAAATCCTGGACGAGGTTGTCAGCATTTCACATAGCGCTTATACCCCTGAGAAAGTTATGCATCCAGTCATGGGTAAATGGTAGGTCGGAGTGGACTCTTTAATCTTGGTTAAGCAACCAGTCTAGGAGAATGGAAAACTACTGTGACACACCATTTTATAAAAATGACATTGCGTCACATTCTACTCGTGCGAAGTGGTTCGCTGCTTGCTTGTTTGTATTTTACGGCATGGCAATCCTTGTTGGGTTATTTGATACCGAAGATATTGTTTTATTCCTTCTTGATGGTCACTGAATTTTTTTTTAAACTCAATTGTTTAAACACATTTTATGTTTACTGATTTTCTTTATTTTAACACATAGATAGTACCTTGACAGGTTCTACCATTCCGGATCAGAGTGGGACTGGGAGTAATGGTGATGAAGGGTTACTCCACACTCCCCAAAGCTCCAAAATGAGAACTTGACCATTTGAGGCAGATTAACGCGAGAATTGCAAATGACAACTAAATAGAACCAATTATAATGGATTTTTTTCAAACATCACTCAATCACAGAACTAAGGAATATTTTGGCATGTATTTTGTGTCATTAAACTAAATAGGACTTTCAGAAACAACCATTGATTCACCCAGCTTTAGTATAATAACAGAATATATATATATATATATATATATATATATATATATATATATATATATATATGATTATGCAGATTAACGTGCGAAGGGTTGGTAAAATGTTGTTTTGTGTGTGTGTGTGTTGTGTGTGTGTGTGTGTGTGTGTGTGTGTGTGTGTGTGTGTGTGTTGTCATCCTTTCGTCTTCTAAAGACGATGGCGTAGTGTCCACTTTTTTATCTGCAACTGCGTGAGTGGCTGAACAGACCAATTTTTGAATCGCAATCTCTGGTGCAGTGACTGCAAACAAACAATGATGCTTGCTGGAGATGCTGTTGTCTCTTAATTCTTGAAGCCAAAGACTGCTGGCTAATTCCATGTCAATCATCCAGGCCATGTCACCCAACCTGTTCAATTTTTCTAAAATTTTGTACTGGAGTGGACCATGTTAAAGTTAGACAATCCTCAAAATTTGAGTTTTCAATTCCAAGAATTGGCGGAGTTATGTCGATTTTGACGTTTCAAAATTTGAGGAGGGTCGCGAAAAATGACGACTTTTTGTAATCTATTTTTGTCTGTAAAATGAGTTCTAGAGCTTCCCTACTCCTAAAAATTGGTTTATAAAAGCATTTTTGCCCAAGGAATTCAGAAATGCTAT
>CM042153.1:86263040-86266397 GCA_023376005.1 Doryteuthis pealeii
ACATCCTATGTCTGTTAAACTTTTTGTAATTTTCGATTTTCCTTGCATTTGAAACAACCTCACCTGAAGATTGTTTATAATTACGCATGAATGAAATCGAACGGTTGTGACTGTTCCTTTGTCATCAAATAAATAGATATGTAAAACCTTTATATATTATTTTATTTATATATATATTACATTTTATATATATATATATATATATATATATATATATATATATATATATATATATGGGGGGGGTAGAAATAGATCTATGGCTACTAATATGACCGACTTTTTAGCCTTTTTTTCTTTGCCAAATATATTGCTCTGTACAAAATCATTGAACATAGGCCTACCTTAAAATCCTCCTAACACCAACTAACCTGGTGATTTACACACACACACACACACACACACACACACACACACATATATATATATATATATATATATATATAATATATTCAAGATGTGTAAAATGTTCGAGTTTTTTGTACTTTTTGACACACCTTGTATTCTGAGAAAAAAAATAACGTTCTATTCATTTTCATTTTTATCTTGGTAACAGCTTGTTTAAATACAGCTTCACTCGATATTATATGACTCTTCGCTCAACAATTTATACCTAGATAAAAGGATGCAGGTAATTTAAAAATATAAAAATGATGCTCGTAAATCTTTACTTGATTGTCTCAATTATCTTTTCCTTTGATCTGTTAAATATAAAGCAATTATTTATATATTTGTTTCTTTAATATAATTCTCTTTGACCAACATTTGAAAATGATTATAACTGTTGTTGTTGTTGTTGTTGTTGTTGTTGTTTGTTGGAATCTGCTAAATGCAAATAATAGTACCTTGACTTACGAGGGACCCAGTTTACGAGTTTTCCGAGTTACCAGCTGTCACTTGGTTGATTTTTTGTTTTGTGTTGGGTTAAAATTTGATGTACGAGCGAGCTTCAGATACGCTTATATTAATAAGATCGCTAAAAACATTTGAATTTTCGAATTTATTACGCCAAAGAAAAATATTATCAGTACATCCCGGACCAGCTATCCTCTCAATCACACCGGTAAGTCTCTCAAACTTAACTCTATACACAGAAAGGACTTTAGTCAATGTTTTATTTGTTCTTTAATAAATTATTTGAACTAAACTAAGTTTTAATTCATTTATTTGTTTCTGTTAGTCTTAGAATTAAATGCTATACTAACGTGATAAGGGGAAAACGCACTTATTCCCCAATTAATTCTCTTGTTCTTTAATCTTCCGACCGTTATCATCTAGCAACACCCTCTGATTAAAAATGAGGCCGTCCAAATCGTCCAAGATGAAATGCAAAAATATAAATCTTCATTATCTCATGTCACTTCTCGCCGGGTATATCTTAAAAATAACTAGACGTTCTCCTTTGTGAAAAAAAAGTGAAAAATCAATCTACCCTAATGTGCAGGTACACATTAGGGTAGCTTGATTTTTCACTTCTTTTAAAATATCAAATTCCCCAAACAGTGAAAGTTTAGTGTTGGAAGAATAAATGCAGATACCAAAAACTTGATCTCTGACTTGTACCATTGTTTGAGGAAATGTCATCAAAATCGTCTATTAAAATGCACTAAAAATCCTCGTTTTCATAACATTTCCAATCTTCAATATTCCAAATTTATTTACAAGGCTAGGAAGCAATCGGTGTAATGGTTATCATAGTAGGAAATGGACATGGTGACCAGAGTTCAAATCCTGGATGAAACCGTTTGCATTTCACATAGCGCTATTACAGTTGGGAAAGGTATGCATCCAATTCTTCTCCCTCCAGCTATGGGTAAATAGAAGAGCAGAGTGGTCTAGAAGAAAAAAACCTCTGAATTCAAATCAGTTATACACTGCTTAAAAATTGACCGTGTGTCTCACCTACTCGAAGTGGACGAGTTATTAACCCTTCCACAATGCATACACTGTACAGAATGGTTCGAGAATCTTTTAATCCCTACATATTATCTAACTTTCGTTATTTTTGCTTTAATAATTTTTGCTTTGTATATAAGTTATGCAATTATTTTATCTCTGAAAAACCTTCAAAAATTAAATAATTTTCTAGAATTTCGAGTTGTATTATGTAATTATTTTAGCTCCACAAAAATGCAACAAGACTTTCGGACTATCCTGTACACTAGCGTAGGTCTATTTTTCACTTTTTAAAGATATCAAATTGTCCATCTATGCAAAATTAGTGTCATTTTAAACAAAACAAATAAGACATGAATAGAAATCAAATTGAAAATACACCCCCATCACCACCGACACATCCGATATGTTGCTTAAGCTATAACAGAGATAACATTTCAAAATATTGAAACCAATTTCCTTAAAGGAAGGCAAAGTTTAAAAATATTTTGTAATGATTTGTTATGTTAATTTGCAGCGTTGACCACATGGGAGACGTTTCAGTTCTAAAATCGACCCACCCTATTGCACATGGACACACTAGTGCGGGTCGACCAGCCTTACATCGATCAGCTCTGCGAGGATAGTGAATGCTGTTATATAGCCTTCCAGGAGTGATGGCCGATAGGGACGGGTGGCAAGGAAGAGTCATGGAGATCTGTGCTGTCGGCATGACTTGATGTTGTATAATGTTTCTGTCTAGTCAATGATATTAAGCACTGTCAACATACAAATATAGCATCCATTATTATCTACAAATATATATATATGTATGTATATGTGTGTGTGCTGTGTGTGTGTGTGTGTGTGTAATATTGTAAAAAAAGTTAAAAAAACACAAGTTTATAACGAATAATGTTTATTTCACTACGTTACAGTGTTTCGGTCTGTCGATAGACCTTCATCGGGGTTTTCGTTGGTTTAAGGAAAATAAATTTTATAAAATAAAGTCTACGAGCCTCTGTTTTTGGTGTGTTGGGCTCCTTTTTTCAGTAATGATTTATTTTCCTTAAACCAACGAAAGCCCTAAATGAAGGTCTACCGAAACAGACCGAAACACTGTAATGGAAGCGACATAAACATTATTCGTTTTATAAACTTGTGTTTTTTTCAACTTTTTTGACAATATTACATACTGTCGGATTCACTTCTATTTTTCTTCATATATATATATATATATTGTAAAACAAGGTTGGTTTAGAATGGCTTTTTGCCGATAATTTTTGGGAGAATAAGTTGCTTAATTAGGTCGGACTTCCAATTAAGCACTTATATATATATATATATATATCTATATATATATATATACTCTATATATATATATATGTGTGGGTAGTGTGTGTGTGTGTGGTGTCGTGGCTTGTGTGAAGAGAAGTGAGAGAGGAGAGAGAGAAACTTAATTTATAGAAATAAAATTAATGCTGC
>CM042153.1:86266497-86273997 GCA_023376005.1 Doryteuthis pealeii
TATATATGATATATGTATGTGGTGTGTGGTGAAAGAGGGAGGAGGAGGAGAGAGGGAGAGAGAGATAGAGAGAGTGCACGCGTATATGGGAGTATGTGTACGTGGTGTATAAGAACACGTGTGTATAATGTGAGTATGTGCATGTTTATATACGTATATGTCTTCATCTGGGCGTGGCGCATAGTGTACAATAACAAAAGTACCTATGATGAGCAAAACTGAAACAGTAACTCTCTCTCTCTCTCTCTCTCTCTCTCTCTCTCTCTCTTCTCTCTCTCTCCTCTCTCTCTCTCTCTGTATATATATATTATATATATATATATACATGTATATATAGTATGTGTGTGTGTGTGTTTGTGTGTGTGTGTGTGTGTGTGGCTCCAAAACCTGGTAGAGCTCCTTTAACGAACTTTTCACCGTTAGCGTAAAGCAAGACTCGTCTGTTATTTTAAAGATTTGAGTTCTGCATTGATCGTAATATATATATATATATATATATATATATATATATATAATATTAAATTAACTTTCACAACTAAGCATATAAGCGATGATCGGTTGCGCAACTAGATCTTTCTGTGATCGGTAAAATATATAAACAAACCTATGTATTTAATAGTTTAAACACCAGCCCCGCTACAGCACCTGTCAGGGGCGAGAGGATACGAAATCAAGCTGGCAAACTGGTAAGTCGGAATTTCGACTCTAGCCAAGGATAGTTGTTGTGTCTAGCCACACTGAGAGGCGTGAAACGCCCGAAACACGTGTCTGTGGATGACTTACCAATATATATATATATATATATATATATAATATATATAATATTATACTAAAGCTGAGGAAATCAATTTTTCTCCTAAAAGCTTTTTTACTGCTTATTAATTACATGAAAGTATACTAAGATATTCCTTAGTTAATCCATTTTAATTGGTTCTCATCAGTCGTAATTTGCATTTAAGTCAAAAACTGACACGTCCTCTTAGTTGTCATCTGCCTTCCTCTTCTTCTCTCTATGTATATCTTGATTACCTCCTCGTTATATGATGTAGTTTCTCAGGAGCATGTTGAGAGAGAAATGAAAATTTAGAAACGTATTTTTATTTTACGTTTCATAAACAGACAGCCGGTCAACATCTTGGCTCTAATTAATTTGAATGTAGGTCAAATTTTCTCGTTCTTAGAAATCTTACAGAATGATTTTAATGTTTTGTTTTTGGGTTCTCCGGTCATATTTATTATTATCTATTTATTTTATTTAACTCGCTTTGCAAACCACTTTTTCCTAATCCCAAATATCTGCTCAGAGCTCATATATATATATATTAGGTCTTCGTATGCTCTCTCGGTATATATATTTTTTTAAATGTCTTTTTTAAATTGCGGCGTTATTATGAAAGCATTAAAAATGTATAAATGAATGAACTCGATATATAGAGTATTGGATTCACTTATTTTAATTTTTTGTCATAATTTTCAGGTTCGTTAGATACCCTTTGTCAAATGTTATTACTGTTAACGGCTTATTGTCTCTGTTGCTATCGACAATACTCCATAATATCGAGTTCATTCATTTATACATTTTTTAATGCTTCATAATAACGCCCAATTTTTAAAAAACATTTTTTAAATATATTAATATAATATATATATATATAATATATATAAGGTAAAGAAAAAGGCTTAAAAGTCGGTCATATTAGCAGTTATAGATCTATTACTACTCATATGTATATGTATATACATATGACTTTCGTCAGACCAATAAAGTTATGGGACATTATAATATATATATATATATATAATATATATAATAGACCCATGCCAACATCCGCTCATACCAAAAAAATACACACTCCTACGCACACATATGCACGCGAATACAAACGCTACACGTTCGCATTGATCAAACGTTGCACATTCGTAAAATAATGTGAATGTGTGCGAGACCTGTTGCCCCGTATACATAACCTTTGCACTGTCCATAATCACACTTACACATTCAAAACAACACCACATACATACGCATAACATTTCATCCAATCATTACACATCCTATGTCTGTTAAACTTTTTGTAATTTCGATTTTCTTGCATTTGAAACACCTCACCTGAAGATTGTTTATAATTACGCATGAATGAAACCGAACGGTTGTGACTGTTCCTTTGTCATCAAATAAATAGATATGTAAAACCTTTATATATTTATTTATTATATTATATTATATTACCATAATTATATATATATATAATATATATTATATAATATATAATATATATATATATATATATGGGGGGGGTAGAAATAGATCTATGCTACTAATATGACCGACTTTTTAGCCTTTTTTTCTTTGCCAAATTATATGCTCTGTACAAATCATTGAACATAGGCCTACTTAGAATCCTCTAACACCAACTAACTGGTGATTTACACACACACACACACGACACACACACGCACAACATATTATATATAATTATATATATATATATATATATTATCTTATTCAAGTTGTGTCAAAATGTGTCGAGTTTTTTGTACTTTTTGAACACTTGAATTCTGAAAAAAACTAACGTTCTATTCATTGTTCATTTTATCTTGGTAAAACAGCTTCCAATCCCGATTACTTTATGCACACACCTTGTATTCGGAAAAAATTAACTTTCCATTACATTATTCATTTTTACTTTGTAAATACAGCTTCAAACTCGATATTTTATGACACACCAAGATGTATATTAAATTATATATATATATAATATATAATCTTCCTTCAACAATTTAACCAGATAAAAGATCAGGTAATTAAAAAATATAAAAATGAGCTCGTAAATCTTTACTTTGATTGTCTCATTATCTTTTCCTTTTGATCTGTTTAAAATATAAAGCAATTATTATATTTCTTTAATATAGATTCTCTTGACCAACATTTGAAAATCATTATAACTGTTGTTGTTGTTGTTGTGTTGTTTGTTGTTGGAATCGCAAATGCAAATAATAATAGTTCCTGACTTACGAGGGACCCAGTTACGATTTTCCGATTACCAGCTTGTCACTTGGTGATTTTGTTTGTGTGGGTAAAAATTGACGTACGAGCGAGCTTCAGATACGCTTATATTAATAAATCGCTAAAAACATTTGAATTTTCGAATATTACGGCCAAAGAAAAATATTATCAGTACATCCGGACCAGCTACCTCTCAATCACACCGTAAGTCTCTCAAACTTAACTCTATACACCAGAAAGGACTTAGCAATGTTTATTTTCTTTAATAAATTATTTGAACTAAACTAAGTTTTAATTCATTTATTTGTTTCGTTAGTCTGTAGAAAAATCTATACTTACGTGATAAGGGAAACGCACTATTCCCCAATTAATTCTCTTGTTTCTTTAATCTTCGACCGTTATATCTAGCAACACCTGATTAAAAATGAGGCGTCCAAATTCGTTCCAAAGATGAAATGCAAAATATATATCTCATTATTCATGTGCACTTCTCGCGGGTATATCTTTAAAACTAACTAGACGTTCTCCTTTGTGAAAAGATAGAATCTATCTACCCTAATCTGCATACATTAGGGTAGCTTGATTTTTCACTTCTTTTAAAATATCAAATTCCCCAAACAGTGAAAGTTTAGTGTTGGAAGAATAAATGCAGATACCAAAAACTTGATCTCTGACTTGTACCATTGTTTGAGGAAATGTCATCAAAATCGTCTATTAAAATGCACTAAAAATCCTCGTTTTCATAACATTTGGCCCAGAAATTGGTTAGAAAATCTAACAATTTCAATATTCCAAATTTATTTACAAGGCTAGGAAGCAATCGGTGTAATGGTTATCATAGTAGGAAATGGACATGGTGACCAGAGTTCAAATCCTGGATGAAACCGTTTGCATTTCACATAGCGCTATTACAGTTGGGAAAGGTATGCATCCAATTCTTCTCCCTCCAGCTATGGGTAAATAGAAGAGCAGAGTGGTCTAGAAGAAAAAAAACCCTCTGAATTCAAATCAGTTATACACTGCTTAAAAATTGACCGTGTGTCTCACCTACTCGAAGTGGACGAGTTATTAACCTTCCACAATGCATACACTGTACAGAATGGTTCGAGAATCTTTTAAATCCCTACATATTATCTAACTTTCGTTATTTTTGCTTTAATAATTTTTGCTTGTATATAAGTTATGGCAATTATTTTATCTCTGAAAAACCTTCAAAAATTAAATAATTTTTCTAGATTTCGAGTTGTATATGTAATTATTTTAGCTCCAACAAAATGCAAACAAGACTTTCGGACTATCCTGTACACTAGCGTAGGTCTATTTTCACTTTTAAAGATATCAAATTGTCCATCTATGCAAAATTAGTGTCATTTTAAACAAAACAAATAAGACATGAATAGAAATCAAATTGAAAATACACCCCCATCACCACCGACACATCCGATATGTTGCTTAAGCTATAACAGAGATAACATTTCAAAATATTGAAACCAATTTCCTTAAAGGAAGGCAAAGTTTTTTAAAATATTTTGGGTAATGATTTGTTATGTTAATTTGCAGCGTTGGTCACATGGGAGACGTTTCAGTTCTAAAATCGACCTACCCTATTGCACATGGACACACTAGTGTGGGTCGACCAGCAAAAACCTACATCGATCAGCTCTGCGAGGATAGTGAATGATGTATATATAGCCTTCCAGGAGTGATGGCCGATAGGGACGGGTGGCAAGGAAGAGTCATGGAGATCTGTGCTGTCGGCATGACTTGATGTTGTATGTTTCTGTCTATCAATGATATTAAGCACTGTCAACATACAGATATAGCATCCATATTAGCTACAATATATATATATATGTATATGTGTGTGTGTGTGTGTGTGTGTGTGTGTAATATTGTAAAAAAGTTGAAAAAACACAAGTTTATAAACGAATAATGTTTATTTCACCTACGTTACAGTGTTTCGGTCTGTTCGATAGACCTTCATCGGGGTTTTCGTTGGTTTAAGGAAAAATAAATTATTACTGAAAATAAAAGTCTACGAGCCTCTGTTTTTGGTGTGTTGGGCTCCTTTTTTCAGTAATGATTTATTTTCCTTAAACCAACGAAAGCCCTAATGAAGGTCTACCGAAACAGACCGAAACACTGTAATGGAAGCGACATAAACATTATTCGTTTATAAACTTGTGTTTTTCAACTTTTTTACAATATTACATACTGTCGGATCACTTCTTATTTTTTCTTCATATATATATATATATATTGTAAACAAGGTTTTTAGAATGGCTTTTTGCCGATAATTTTTGGGGAGAATAAGTGCTTAATTAGGTCCGACCAATTAAGCAATTATATATATATATATATATATATATATATATATATATATATATATATATGTGTGTGTGTGTGTGTGTGTGTGTGTGTGTGTGAGAGAGAGAGAGAGAGAGAGAGAGAGAAACTTAATTTATCAGAAATAAAATTATGCTACCAGACTTGAATAGGCGAAGGTAGCCGAAATGAATTTATTTATGATAAATTATGGTTTTCTCATATTTCTTTATAATATATTCCATATATGTAAAAATATGCACATACACTGATATTTATATGTATATAGACAAAATCTTTATATGTTTGTTTGATTTCTCAATTTTGTGGAATCCTATCACGGACATGTGTGACATGCCAACAACCCTTCACTCTCAAACATTTTCTCATGGAGTTTGGAATTTTCGCTCCAATACGAACGAAATATATTTCAACGCAAATAATATGAGGGATCTGTTTGAGAATAATTCCACGGATGATATTTTATCTTTCTTGAGATAAATAAAAATATATCGTAACTTATGAATCGAATATAAAATTTATCCACGAAATATATCTACAAAAATATAATGGATTCGTAGAAACTCCGGCGTCTGGCAACTGACCTGGTAAACGCTCATATGGTCATTAATCATCTTAACAACAGCAACCTTGAGCACCTTTTTGATCTCCATCTTTCCAACACACGTGGGCATGCCTACAAAGTCAGAAAACAGCACTGCTCACATGACTTTCGGAAACATTTTTTTCACGCTCAGAATTGCCGAGGCATGGAATAAGCTGCTACGTCCGTTGTAGGCTGCCGAAACACTGCATCTTTCAAAGCCTCCATGCTTCCTGTAGTCCGCCAACACTATACCTGATACCCCTCTCTACACACATATGCACATACGCGCACACATACATGTATATTATTACTGTAAACTGTTCATGTGCCTGACACTAATACATTATTCTGTGTACTAGACATGAGACTTTGATGATTTGTGGTGCACCTGAGCACTGTACACAATAAATGTCATTATTATTTTTTTAAATACACCTGTAAAGGAGCTTGAGTACCAACGTTTATTTCAGTCTTTAACGTTTAGCATAAATTACCCACAGGGTTATTATACCATTATAGAAATCAAACCGAACCAAATGAAGTTACCAAGCCCTAGCACCTATATGATTGTCCCAACCCTATTGCCCTTATGGCAAGCCCCACTCCTTTTTATCATATGGATGCTAGAAGGCAGTGGCTGTGGGTCTACATGTCCTGGGAATGACGTTAAACTCTATCTGATGGTGAGGTTCCAGTTTTTAAGGTTTCGGGAATGTGGAGCACACCTTTATCACCATTGCTCCCTGGTCCACTCTGACCCGGAGTGGTAGTACCTGTTAGGGTCCCATCTATGGGTTAAATAGAAAAATGTATTTATAAAAAAATTGTATTATCCATTAAGAATTGATTTATTTCAAAACTTTATCGGCATTAAATGACCCACTGAGGTTGATATGCCGTAAAACAAAACAAACCAAACCAAACCAAAATAAAGTTAATGAAAATTAACACCAAATTGCTGGATATTTCTTGAAAGAATATTTTTATCTCAAATATGTTAAGACTAGAAGTGGTTACCCGGCATCACCTGTGTCGAAGGGGGGGGGGCAAAAAATTAAAATGGTTGATAGGGAGAAAAGGTGGTAAAACTATTGCCCAGACATAACATAGAAAATGTCGGGATTAAATGACTTGAAAAGTGTTGATATACCCTAAAACAAACAAACAAACAAATACATATCATAGTGAAGCGGAAGGAAGTGGACCAGCGCATAGAACCTCACCAAGTGGGGGTGGGCATTTTAAGCCAATCCGAAAAAAGATCTTTAGAAAAATTTCTGACAGAGTTTTCCTGAAGATCTTTTCGGTGAAACCTGGTTAGTAAGCTTCTGTTACTGATTCGGTACTTTGAACGTAGGTATTGAGCACTTTTTCAATATGTATTGTATAGCGACTCACTCGTTTATTTTTCTTTATTCCGACGAAATTTGTATCCTAAGTCGTACGTTCTTTATTTTCCGTTTATTTTTTGGTTTTTTTTTTTTGTTTGTTTTGTTCTGTTTTTTTTTTCTTTTGCCGACTGGTCATTTCATTTTATCCATATATATTATATATATATATATAT
>CM042153.1:86283997-86298997 GCA_023376005.1 Doryteuthis pealeii
TCCAAAATATTAATATCAATTTATTTGGGAACTGTCTTCTCAGAGGGTTACTAATAATAGTCAAACATACCTACTTGACCCATAGGTGGGACCCTAACAGGTACTACCACTCCGGATCAGAGTGGAACTGTGAGTAATGACAATGAATGACTCCTTAACTGGGGCCTCACCACCAGATTCAGTTGTAGACTGATTATTAAAACTGACTTCATCTTTCCCATCGGAGGTGAGAATTCTGACTGACGACAAATCGGCCTGAAATAACCCACATGTATAGCCGCACTGATGAGACGTGATACATTTAAACGATACTGTATGTAGATGTCTATATATATAATATATATATATATATATATATATAGTCATCCACAGACACGTGTTTCGACTTATCAATCTCTTCAGTGTGGCAAGACATTTTGTGAGCTACCTACAGCCGAATAGAGACATATATATATATATATATATAATATATAATATATATATATATATTTGACGTAGTGTGGACATGGAGTTAACGCATGGACATGGAGTTAATGCCGACTGGTTTCACGTCTACATACAAATATAGCATCCATGTTATATATATATATATATATATATTATATATTATAATATAGTTATTTACTAAGCTTAGCTTGGATGTGGCACAAGGCCAGATTATGTGTTGCCCAGTGAGAATCGAACTCACTAAAAATGGTCTGCGAGTCTAGCAAGCTAGCCTCGTAGATTAATAATTTCTCGATTGATGCTCAATATTTGTGACCTTGCAGATGGGTTGGTAATATATATATATATATATATATATATATTATATTATATATATATATACGTGTGGGTGTGGGTGTGCTCGTATGGATGGATTGTTACTCATATATACAGCTATGGGTAAATAGTAGGTTGATAAATATATATATAAATAAGTAATGTCGTCGGGGTGGCCTAAAGTCGGTATCAGCCAATCAGCGAGGGAGTCTATCCCTTTTTCATTTGCGCTAGAACAAGGAGATTATTTTTATGTTAGAGATGGAGCGGCACACTTGCCATCAGCTCCTTGATTTAGCGCACAGATTCCTGTACTACTCATACGCTGAGTAGGCGAAGGCCGGTATCGAACTAGGAACCTTGTGGTTTCTAGCCGAACGCTTTACCGACTGAGAAGGAGAAATGTAGAGCAAACACATGATGTTACAATGGATGCAAATTTATTAGTTGGAGTGTCGATGTTTGAACATTTCGGTTTATGAAGAACCCCTCGTCGGGACAATAGGAAACTAGTCAAGGAGAAAAAAGATTTATGAAGTTAAAAAGATTATATATTTTTTAATGCGTTGAGTTTGGAAAATGTTTGAAATATATATAAGTGTGTGTGTGTGTGTGTGTGTGTGTGTTCGTATAGATGAATAGACACTCCTATATACAGCTATGGATAAATAGTAGGGCAAACTGTGCTCTTTAACCCTGGTTAGGTAACCAGTCTAGGAGAAGGAAAACTCTGAATTCAAACCTGTTAAACTCCGCTTAAGAAATTGACCTTGTGTCAAACCCTGTTCGTGCGTAGGGGTTAAGTAAATATATATTATTGGTACTTTTTTGACACACCTTGTATTCTTCATTTATACCTTGGTACATAGCTTCAATTTCGATACCTTTTTGACACACCTTGTATGTATATATATATATATATATATATATATATATATATATATATATATATATATATATAATATAGACTGAATAGAGAATGAATGAGAAAGGTATTGGCATATAAAGGTGCTCAATGCTAAAATAGCAGAGCAGTTTTACAATCAAATATTATATATTATGGATTTAATATCTCGTTTCTATTAGTTTCAGGCTTACTGCAATCATCAGACGAGTGTCGAAATGTTAAGGTTTTGATATTTAAAAAAAAAAAAAAAAATATATATATATATATATATATATATATATATATATATATATATATTGTCTTTTTTCTTCGTGTATCACAGCAAGTAAATGAATGAGGGCGTTCCTATTTGACATCCGGAGTCGGATATTACAAACCGACCGTTTTGTTAGAGGAAGTTTCTTATCAATAATTCTAAATATCCGACAATCACCTTCGTTCGCACACAGAAATGCAATAACCTACTGAGACTTGCGGTTAAAGCTCAATGGTTAGCTCAGTCGGTAGAGCGTTCCTAGTTCGAAACCGGCCCTCGCCAACTCAGCGTACGAGAAGCACAGGGATCTGTGCGGTAAAGTAAGGAACTGATGGTAGGTCTGGCGCTCCACCCCAGACGCAAAAAAACAAACAATCTCCTTGGTCTAGCGCTAGTGAAAAGAGGATAGGCTCCCTTGCTGTTTGGCTGATACCGACTTTAGGCCACCCCGACGACTTTACTTTACTTATCGAACCTGTTAAACGATGCTTAAGAAATCGACTTTGTGTCACATCCTAAGTCGTGCGGAGGGGTTGGTAAATATGTATGCAAAGCGTATCTATTTATATATGAGGGGATGCTCCAAAAGTAGTGCCTCCTATTTCTTTCCATGAAAACCACAACAGGTCGAGGGATATTAGAGTTCAAATCCTGGATAAGGCTTTTTTGCGTGGCCGGGTTAGCTCAGTCGGTAGAGCGTTCGGCTAGAAACCACAAGGTTCCTAGTTCGATTCCGGCCCTCGCCAACTCAGCATATGAGTAGCACAGGGATCTGTGCGGTAAAGTAAGGAGCTGATGGTAGGTGTGGCGCTCCACCCCAGATGCAAAAACAATCTCCTTGGTCTAGCGCTAGTGAAAGGGATTAGACTCCCTCGCTGTCTGGCTGATATTGACTTTAGGCCGCCCCGACGATTTTACTTACTATGATAAAACTAGGTGTGAAAATAGCAACAATATGTTTTGTTTTTCTTTATTTGTTTGCTTGGGGGGTTGGGGGGGTCATTTTTATTTTTTTATTTTTAAAGGTCATCTCAGCAGTTGTATCGTGTGTGTGTGTGTGTGTGTGTGTGTGTGTGTGTGTGTCTCTCTCTCTCTCTCTCTCTCTCTCTCTCTCTCTCTCTCTCTCTCTCTCTCTCTCTCTCTCTCTCTCTCTCTTTTGTATGATAGATTTTAGAAGTATACAATTTGATGGGGTGTAGTGAATATGAAATTAGGGAGAAAAAAACTTGACCAACCTCTAGATACCCAGTCATGGGCTCCGGTTCAGAGCAACAAAAAAAAAACCTCTTTGTATTCATTCACTAGTAAATGTAGACGGTTTGTAGGTCTGTTTTTTGGGGGGAACTTAACCGTAAATCAATTTCCCAACTGCCTTTCTCCGATTTTTACAACCTTTAAAGGTGAGGTTCGTCACTACCGATCTTGAATCGGAAAAACGTCTTTGGTAAACTTCATCCCTTAACTAAACGACGAAATGATTTTTCACTGTGTGTGTGTGTGTGTGTGTGTGTGTGTGTGTGTGTGTGTGTGTGTGTGTGTGTGTGTGCATACCGGGTTGTTAATATGCATATGTATATACAAAGATGATAGGGTCATTCACTGTTCATATGCGTGCGAGTCTATGTGTGTGAGCGTGTGTGCATATTCGTGTGTGTGTGTGTGTGTATGTGTGCGTGTGTGTGTGCGTGTGTGTGTGTGTGTGAATGTGTTTGCGCGTGTGTGTGTATGTGTATGTGTGTGTGTGTGCAGTCCGATCAACATACCGGATGGTATCTTTTGCCCGTGATGTTACGGTCTTCACCAGACTGCAACTATAACACAATTTGGAGTATGTATCGTTGCTCAACTGATAAAAACGTAGCAGCAGCCGGTTTCGTTTCAATTTTTACCGAGGTTCCAGTTTTCAAACCATAATAGCGAATTCTTTGGCACACCTGACCTATCAATTTGAAAACTTATACACATAAAAATACCCGCTCTTTAAATTTTATAAATCGTTAAACCGGACGAAGCAAAAAAAAAAAAGATGCCTGAATCACAAGAATGGAAGGTTTGAACAAGTCTTTTAAACATATTTTTTTCTTTATCTTTTTTCTTTATTTTTTTTTTTTTTTCGTTCATTACTTCTTTTCCTTTTCTTCGGTTAAATAATTTTTTATTCGATTAATCAGACAAATACCATTTGGTTATATGGTCTGGTAAAAGCTAGATAACCATCAGAGGTTCGAGAAAAGAAGCCCGAACGGAGAAAAGATATTTTTACCATCTCTCACACACACACACGTGCGCACACACAAACACACACGCACGCGCACACACAGAAACATACACACACACATACGCACTGAATTTATGAGCGCATGCCTATGTGTGTTAGTATATTATCAAAATCTGTGATTATATAAATATATTTTTTACTAAATCTAATCCCCTCATATAAAATGATAAAAACAAAAATATATTTCCAATTTCATTTGGAACAGACAAGTATCTATTTATACATTTTTTAAGATCCTGCGAATAAAAATCATTGATAAATACATTTAGTAAAACAAAACAAAAAATAACAATGTAATCGTCTTAACCAACGCCAAATTAAGTTGTCTTGGTGGACTGTGAATTCAGGGACGTAAATTTTTACCATAATCTACCGGACAGATGTTAGTAGAGAAAATTACTATTCGCTGGTAGTTTTCCCGAGTATTTAACGATATTTCTATTTCAGAGTAACAATTTTAAAAATTAAAACAGTCCTCATTTGCAGTTCTGTGGTCAAAAAATTGTTTTGAAAACTGAATCAGTACGCAACAACTTTAAACCTATACATACACAACATCAATCAATGCGGTCCTTTAATATTTTTTTTAACTTATAAATGAATTAACGTATTAAGTTATATTTTCCTTAAAGTTTCATTTTTATTAAAAGCATTAATCCCAGATCAGAAATTAAAAATATATACACTGGACTTCATTTCATATACTACTAACATCTGTCCGGTAGATTAGGGTAAAAATTGTACGCCCCTAAATTCACAGTTTACCGTTATGTTTTTGATTCAGGCGAAAACAAATGTCCAAGTGTATCATTCACGAAATGAACAGACTAGAGACAGATAAATAAAAAGCGGAAAACATGCAGTTGTATCCTGATGGATTTGTCACACACACGCATGCGCACACATATATAAACAAATAAAAAAAAACATTTTCTTACCTTTTACGATGACTGCTTTCAAATTTTTTTATTCATATACATGCAAACATATATATGCGTATATATCTTTCACGTACATACATATGTCTGGTGTATATATTATTAATGGATATGGTTAGTTTGTTTCCTTGAAAAATGCCACAGGTGTCTACCTGACAGATCTGTGAGAATAGAATCAATTGATACACAAGTAGCAGTTGGTAAAATTTCCACTGGCCGACGTGTTGGAACCCGTAGTAAACTCGTGTTATCTTTGCTGTGGTGTGTTTTAAAATTTTCAGATGAGTTAATTAGTCGGAAAACCTATAGCGTACATAGGATTCGTTCCTTTTTCGTTTTTATTCTTCTTTTTCTTCTTCTTCTTCTTCTTTTTCTTCTTCTTTTTCTTCTTTTTCTTCTTCTACTTCTTTCTTTCTATCGTTTGTTTATTTTCTCTTTCTTTTTCTTTTTCTTTTTTGGGGGTCTTTTTTAAATTTTTTATTTCTCTCCTATGAAAAAAAAATCCAGTTCCGTCTTTGTGAATTCAAATTTTTGCTTTCTTTCTTTTTTTGAGTCGCTTCAAATATAAATCGTTGTAATTATTTTTCTTCTCCAGATATATATATGTTTATTTTTTATAACAACAACAACGTTTTCCCCTCTTTAATTCGGTTATATTAATTCATATGTATATATACAATATAGGTGTATATATATATATAAATGTATATCAGAGTAAAAATAGCATTAGCTTGAATCCAACGCCGTTTTAAATATGTGCTTTTTTAAAAATGTTTACGTTTTTGTAAATAATAATAATTGAGGTTATTACAACGAATTTTATAACAAATACATCAATATTGATAAGATAATATGTAAATATATATATATGTAATAATAGTACAACGAAACAATTACTTACGTCAATCCGTTTAAGCAAAATTTGACGTATGATACACGTGTACGTATGGAAACAAAACACTTCATTTAAAGCGTAAAAATACTCGCAGGTATGTGCAGATACTTTCTCTTTCGAATGTATATAGATATAGACAGATAGATAGATAGATAGATAGATAGATATAAGTGTCGGTGAACGTGCGTAAAAGTAGTATCTATGTACGTTTTTCTTTTTCTTTCATTTGAATTCGCGGTTTTCTTTCTGTCTTTCAGAGAAAAAAAAAGATTGCTTTCCAAGAGGAGTTATAAGATCCCAGATATTTTTTCTCCTTTATTTTATAATTTACTCTTAGTATAACGTTATGGTTCTTCTTCTTCTTCTTCTTCTTCTTCTCTTCTTCTTCTTCTTCTTCTTCTTCTCTTCTTGCTCTTTTTTATTGTTCAAGTATTTTCCTTATATTATCAAATCTCCTCTCTCTTTCTCTTTCTCTTTCTCTTTCTCTTTCTCTTCTCCTTCTCTTTCTCACTCACTAATTCTATTCTTTATTTCGTCCGTTATTTTCCTTGCTTCTTTCTCTCTTTCCTTGATATTTTTATTCTTTTTACTTTTTAATTGTAAAATGAATGAACTGGCTTTTCTCTTAGGCTGACTGTATTGTGTTATAGATTATTATCCATATGCACAAATGAACCATAGAAAAAAAGAAAACAGACAATCCCGATACTTCGTTCTTTACGTCTTTTCTCGACAAGTGTGTGTGTTTTGATTTTGTTTTTGTTGTTCTTTTTATTTTTGTTTTATTTTATGGATCTTTTTTAATGTATGCAATAATTATATTTTTTATTGATAATGACAATATGTTTAGTTTAAAGGTTTGTTAGTTTGTTTGTTTGTTATTGTTTTATTTTTCAGAAATTATACACAGGCTACTCGTCTCTTTGTATAATAAATATGTTTCGTTTCGTATCTTTAATAATAGATAATTTTGAGTAATTACGACAGGTATATAACAATTATTAACCGGTATATACCTTTTGGGGTCCCCTTGATACCAATCTATCTTTTACTTTTTACTTACTAAGTCTACAACAATAACTAGCGTATCTATAATATAACTGCTTATAATGATAGTATTTTTGCTTTCGTCTGCTCCGTGTGGAGGTATTTTAATAGAATGTGTCTGTTTTATTAATTAGCCTCAATAGTTAGAATAATACTTTGTTATTAAACAAAGATTGTTTAGATAAACAATAGTAAATATAATGATATTGATAGCACAGGTTGTCATTAGCTTCAGGTATTTTTTAAGAGTCCTTGACGGGCACTGACTGATAATAAAAAAAAATATTGAAGGGTCGGTGACAAAGATTATGAGACCTCAAAAATAATGACAATGCTAGTTAGTTAAACATACAAATCACTGATACTATTATTATTGTTTTATTTTTATTGTTCCTTTCTTTCCTTTTTCTTCTTCTTTTTTCTTTCTTCTTTTTTGTTGTTTTGTAGTCGTTGTTGTTATTGAAGGATTTCGTTGGTAGCCGCGGCAGTAGCAGCAGCAATTGCAGCAGCGGTTGCAGTGGGAGTAGTAGTAGTTGTAGTAGTTGTAGATGTTGTAGTGGTTATAGTAGTAGTGATCGTCGTAGTTACTAGACTTATACGGTCGATAGGAGGTGGTGCGTTGTCAGGCAGACGCGCCCAGTTCGAAGGCGCTCACGGAAAATGCAAGGAGCATCAACTTGAGAGGCCACGGACAATAAGCGCGTAAGAAAACACCAGATCTTTTTTTTTTCTTTTTTACTCAGTTTCCGATTTTAAAAACTTGTTTTGTAATTATCGGAATTAATTTTCTCTTTCTTTTTTTTTTTTTCTATCGCAGTTTTTTTTTTTTTTTACGTCTTGTTTAATTGTAATTTTTTTCTATTTTTTACTTTATTTTTTTTTTTATATCTGAACTCTTTGATATTGTCCTATTTGTTTTTGGGTTTTGTTTTTTGTTTTTGTTCTGTTTTTGTTTTTTTGTTTTGTTTTTTTGAATTTTCAATTTTCCAAATTAGGATTGTTCAAAAATCGTTTTACTTATTTTACTTACTAAAAAAAAAGAATGTTTCTGTTTGCTTGTTTTTAAATGTTCTCTACTCCATATGCGTTTGCTATTTGTTTGAGATTCTTTAAGTTTCGGGAAAAATTGAGTTTCTTTTAGTTTCTATTTTCACGAAATAAGTAACGTTTCTTTTCTGACTTTCTTGGCGTAACTTTAGTCTTTTTTATATTGATTTGGCGATTTATCTTTTGTTTGCTCTTTTTTTTCTTTCTTTATTGAAGTTAAAATGTGTTTGTCCCGGTCAAGATGTTATTTTGTGGAGAGTAATTTTGTGGAGAGCAATTTTGTGGAGAGCTCTATTAGTTCTTTAAGTCGTCTGCTTAGATATTACCATCAATTAAATATAAAGACTCTAAGAATATTCAGTGGAAATAAGATGAATGTTTTAAATATACGGAAAAGCTGACAGGTCTCAGACCTAATATACTTAACTGAAAAGATACTAGTATTATTAGTTTTTTACACCAGCGTTATCTGATGGTCTTTCACTAGAGTTTGAGTGACAACAATCTCCTCAGGTCTCCAGGATTCAATTATTATTATTATTATTATTATTATTATTATTATTATTATTATTATTATTATAAATCGGTTTTAACCGTTTCTCAAAGTGTTTGCTTTTTTTAATTTACCGTTATTGCATCCTAACGTTTCTATGTGATTTTTCTAAAAGTCGAGATATGCCCAACTTCATGTTTCGTAAAAATCCTTTTTTAACGATAGTCTTCAGTTGTAATTTTTTTTTCTCTTTATAATGTATTAATAATAGTTTATTCAAGTTTGTATATTCTGAGGGTAGTTCAGAAACTTTTGTTGTTGTTGGATGCAGTTGCGATACAGAAGAGTGTAGTAAAAGAGAGCGGTGATTATCCGTCAGTAATATCGCCCGAGTGCGCGTGTATGTAGCGACCGGCGAGTTCTCTCGTTAATCAGGATACGATATGAGCTTTTCAAAGCAAAAGAAAGAAAAAAAAACTCTCGTATCTAAATTAACTGCAATTATATTCTTTCGTTTCAATGTACCATAATCTTTGATGAGGATTTAATTGCATGTATATTTCTCCAGATATTAAAGTAAATGTGTTTTAGATTGAAATTTTAAAGGTTCTTTATAAGAGGATCTTTTTTATATTCACCGTTACAACGATGATTTATATATATATACACACACGCATATATGTATATATAATATATATATGATCTGTCTTATTAATTTAAATGTCAATTTCTAGATAGATAGATAGATAGATAGATAGATACACATGAAAGTCTCTATTTTCTATCGTTGAATTATATCGGGTCCGTACCGATTGGATACTATTTGTCTGAATTACACAAATTATGAATAATAAAAATTATCTAAAAAATTCTCTATTTTCTATTTATAAATTTTTTATTGATATATTCGACTACTGACGTGTTACTTCTTGTATATATCTACATATGATTGTAATATATATCCGTCCTTGTCTGTGAGTGTATAAACGTGTGTCTTTTTTCTTCTTGGACTGTGTATAGATACTTCCGTATGTAAGTGTGGCTGTTTGCAAGTGTAAGTGACTGTTCATGTGTATATATAAGGTTATGTTCCTGTGCGTATGGGTTTTGTTTTTTCTATAGCCAAATAGAGTATAAATCCTCTGGAATTAAAGTTCAATCTTGGGTAATTCTGTTTTATGTTGTTTTTCTTCTTTCTTTCTTTCTTTTCTTTCTTATTTAAAATGTGTGCGCGTTCTTATTTGTCGACATCCCTTTGTCCGACTATCGGAAATGACATCTTCATGTAAGGTGACACTTCGAAGATCCTGGCCACAAGCAATCAACTTCGGTTGTATCTAAGACCTCTCTCACCATTTATTGGTATGGACAATTAAGTTTGGTTTTAAATCAACGTGTTCTTTGTAAATATTCTTCAAGAAAGTTATTTCATATCTATTGTTCCCGTCATTCTATAATGCCGTCCCAGGACTTCCGAGTTGGACGCAGTAGCAGGCGGTTGGTTGAAAAAGAGCGTCGGCTACTTCAACAGGCGAAGACAGACTCTGCTCCTACGCGAATGAGGCGACAACCATCTCCGTTATTGTGTGGATTGCCAACTGGAATATGACGGAAAAGCACTACGGAAAGACACGTCGATCCATCGGTGCCACGGATTTCCTGTCAGGGTTTTCAACTATTTCAACCAGATCCCCTTCTTGTGGGGACTATTCTCTTAAGAAGAAGAAGAGGAAGAAGAAGAAGCTACTCGAGGTGTGCCGAGAAAATGTCGGCTTCGTAAATGTTTAGCATTTAATTCAAGACGCTCGGCTTCCTCAGACCTGAGCAAAACAACAGGTAAGTCGACCCGCACACACCTACATAAAGCGCGCACTTGTGTGTGCGTCCCGATGGGTTTTTCACGTCCAGCAAAACCAATAAATCGATCAGGATTGACAATTGTTCAGGCCAGACCGATCAGATTGTTGTTGCTGAGTATCGATGATTGATCTGTGGTTTGTTAAGTAAAGATTTTCTTAGATAGATAGATAGATAGATAGATAGATAGATAGATTGTTTTTGTACGCTTGTGTATAAATAAGAAAGAGCGAGAGAGGTTTTTTTTAACTAGTACTGAAACAGGTTATTGACTTGTGGTTTGTACATTTTTTAAAAATTCTTAGATAGATTGTTTTTGTACGACAGTTTATAAAAGAGAAAGAGACAGAGGTTTTTTTTATCTAGTATCGATACAGATGATTGATCTGTGGTGTGTTAAGTAAAGAATTTCTTAGATTATTTGATAGATAGATAGATATTTTTGTACGCCTGTGTATAAATGAGAAAGAGAAAGATATTTTATATCTGTTTCAACTGGGATCTTAATTCTAGTTTCTTAAATTGAATGACTTCTTTTCCCGTTATTCTCTGGAGGGTTTTATCTTATTTTTCTGGTAAAATGTTCAGTAATCTCTTGTGTGCTCAAATTGTCTCTTGTTTTTGTACCTACTTTTATGACTTTACTCCGAGGATTAATAGCCAACCACTTCTTTCGCCTTTCTAGATTCCTGCTTTGGAAAACAGAAACCCTTTCAAAATCTGAAATTATTTACCGTCAACGTTGCTGTAACTTATTGATGGTTCCAGATTTGCTTTTTAATATCAACATTCAGAAAAGACATGCACGGATTCTTTGATTCTTTTTTTTTTCTCAGTGAAGAACACTCTCTAGCGTCAAACCAGGAAATAAGTTTGCTCCTAGTAAATTACCACCAGCAAAAAAAAAAATAATAATGATAATTGTTGAAGTTCCTTTCAACGGGCAAGAAGAAGAAGAAGAAGATTTGGGATTTTCTTTTTAAAGCAATATTAACAAGACATTAGCGATCGAAGCGACAAATCTTCAAGTTTCTCTTAGAATTGGAAAGCGTGAAAGAAAAAAGGGAAGAAGTTTATCGAACAGTATTTTTGTTTGATTTTTTGTTTTGTTTTTTGGCTTTTTTTTTGTTCCTTTTTTCAAGAAGAAGAAGAAGAAGACGATGATAATAATAGTAGCGACAAAGTTAATATCTTTTAAACTTTACAAAAATTTGTCATCAAATCCTTAGAAATGTCGAAGTTTTGGTTACTTTAACAAATACAAGACACACCGCACAGATTGCATGACGTTTTTTCGTGGATAAAAAAAAAGCCACTTCGACTATTTCTAATTCACCTTCGATTATATTTATTTATAACCCTTCTTTTTTTTTCTTTAGAATAGTTCCCCCTTTTCTTTAGAATAGTTTCCCTTTTACCTATTTTTGGTTTTTCTTCCTTCACCTTTTTCTTTCTTTTCTTTTTCTTTTTCTTTTTAGTCTTCGTAGTTTATCTTCTTTCTCTGCAGTTTTCACTTTGAATTTCTTATTTCTTGTCGAAGTGAAGAGTTCGGTTTTATGACTACAAATGGTTCACGGGAGTATGACAAAGTTCAAAGTTCATCCGTAAGTAACGAATCCTTTCTCGTTGTTGTTGCTGCTGCTGTTTTTGTTATTATAATAATTATTATTATTACTATTATTATTGTTGTCACTTAGAATGACGAGGCGTTCAAAAACATTTACTTTTATTTCTCAAGACCCATACTATATAATTCAAATTGTTTCTGAAAGGAGAGACTGTCATTCAGTAAAAAGCACGAGATTCAGCTGGGAGATTTTAACGTCTTTTCCCGATACGTCAACTTGCCTCGGGACAAGGAGGTAAATAAATAACAAGGGAGGTAACTGGTGGATACACGATTCGTATAGCAGCAGACACTACGAGTTATCGTTCGTGAGTTTGATAGCGGAAGTGAACTTTCGATTTGGGTGATTCTCTTTACGTCTTCATCTTGTTTAAATACACACTTCTTGATTTCCTTTCCTTTTTTATACGAACACGAATTATATATAAGAAAAAATACTCATATACATATATATATATATTTATATATATATATATATAGTTGTTGTTGTTTTTTACTGGATTGCCCTTTATTTAGTGATATTAATGTATATAATGTAATCGATACAGTTAATCAATATTGATCTGTGTATCGATCAATGTAGAGTATAAGTATATACTGATTAAATAGATGTATGAATATGTATTTCTTCAGTAGGTAACTGTTCTATTTACCTAGTGTTAATTAGATGTAGGCTTAAATATATGTGAGTTGGTAAATCTAATGAAATACTTATTCTGGTCGCTGAAAAAAAGTAGGTTAATTCTATTAATTAGATCAACTATTTGTTCATATACGAATTTAAGAAGCGCTAAATATAAGTGTATGTGTTGATATTATATAAGTGTGCCCTTATTCGTCTCTAGTATTTCGAGAAATATATGCAGAAAATTACTATCTGATTTTTTATTAATGGGTGAGGGTATATGCACCTACCCTAAAAGACGTTTGTATCTATTTGGGAATGTTAGAAACTATATTAAAAATGGGATTCAGTAGGTATGTGTAAAGACACAAATGTATACAACTAATATACGTATATATATATATATATATATATATATTATTATATATATATATATATATACACGTATGTATAGAACTGATATACGTATGTATAGAAAACTAATATACGTATATAGGAGGATTTTTAGATATTACCAATTATATACGTGACACGATTAGTTTAGGAGCTGATGTGTACACATATATATATATATATATATATATATATATATATATATATATTAAACAAGGAATTTGTTAAACATTCTTATTGTTTCCTTCGCCATTTAGATAAATATATGCGGTATTTTAATATAGTATTGTATTATTA
Organism: Doryteuthis pealeii; assembly: GCA_023376005.1. Classification (NCBI taxonomy): domain Eukaryota; kingdom Metazoa; phylum Mollusca; class Cephalopoda; order Myopsida; family Loliginidae; genus Doryteuthis; species Doryteuthis pealeii. The sequence continues at coordinate 86,297,420 of CM042153.1, forward strand.
TGAATATTTGCACAACACCAAGATCTTATATTGCTTTTACAAATAAAGATCTTAGTGTATATGCACATGCGTTTACGTATATCCAAATAGATAGATAGATAGATAGATAGATGGATTTATCTATTTTTTCAGTAATTACGTTGTACTAGGTGAATATTTTTTTAAACATGATTGATTTTGATAAACATTCTTAAAGACAGTTTTACTGTTAAAGAATCTATTTGTATACAGGTGTGTATATTATTCTACACACGAGTATTTGTTTCCTAAGTAGAATGATTTATGATCTAATTTGTAATTCGGAATTCAGTCTAGATTTAAACGTATCTTAATTTTTCAAAAATTACCTTATCGAAACGTTTGTATACCAAGAGCAGTGTCTATTGGTTTCTATAGAAATTACTTCCCTTAATCTTACAAAGCAAAGGATGTTTGTTTAAATGCATTCAAGTTTGATCTTTGTGTCTTAATAAATTCGTGTTAGTACGAGAGGAAAGGAATGAATGAATACACGAAGACAAAAGCAACGAAAAATTTAGAGGGAGACGGAGACTCAAAACGACGTTCGCTACACAATTAAGGCAGCACGAAATGTGTATATATATATATATATATATAATATAATATATATATATATATATATATATATATATATATATATAGTGCAAATTTACATAGAAAGGTACTTTTGTAAAAAGCATTACGTATACGTTAGAGTGCAATATTATCGATATAGGAAGATAACGAATAAGCAATTCAAAAACTTCGGTTTTTTTGTTTTTCCAAAAGATTTCACTTGTTTGTTCTTTGAGGGGAGATTTTTCTTTTCTTTTTTTTTTTTTTTTTTTTTTTTTCCTTGGACCGGTAAATTAGGTTATGGCTGAATTCAAAACAAGGGGGGGTAACTGTGTTGCATAGTCAGGGAGCAAAAAGAAAAGGCTTGAGATACAGACGATTATTATCCTTGTGTGTATATTACAAGCATATAAATATGAAACATTCACAAAGAGGGGATATTGTTGCAATTATTTTGACGATTTTTTTTTTCTTTGAAGCTTTTTTAACAACACTTAACGGGTTTGTTTTTTGTCCGTCTGATATCGAAAATTCAAATCGGGGGAAAACGTTTTTTTTTTTTTTTTTCTTTCTTATATATTCTGTAGATATAAGAAAATTCTTGTTTTAATGTCGTATATCTTTATACTTCCTCTTTTCTGTTTTTGTTTTTGTTTTCGTTTCCTTTTTTGTTTTGTTTTGTTTTTGGGATTTTTTTCCAAATAGTTTTTCAAAAAATCTTTTCTAGACAACAGGAACCCTTTTCTATTAACTTCAATATAATATATATAATATATATATATATATATATATATATATATATATATATATATATATATATATATATATTACAGAATCTGAATTCTTTTTTGGTGGATATATATAAAACCTTAGATGATGTTTTCTGTCAGGGGTATCTTTTTTTATGTATTTATTTTGTTTTATTTATTTATCTATCTTTTTTGTCAAATACTTCAGGTTCTTAAGAATGCAGTCAAAAATGCACAAGTACGTTGCACGTAC
>CM042153.1:86306497-86418997 GCA_023376005.1 Doryteuthis pealeii
AGGTCTTAGTTTTATTTTTTTAAATTCACATTAAATAACGAAAATTGCATTATTTTTTGACTCACCCTTGTATATATTGGAATACTTGATATCATATAACTAAGTACAAATCTCTTGATAAACAACGACGCAAACCTTCATTGACAATTTGGGTCTTACTCGTCGGATTCTTGATTTATTATAATAAATAAAAAAAACTTTACATGCAATAAAGAAAATTGCATTACTTTTTTACTTACCGTCGTGTATATATATATATATATATATATATATATATATATATATATATCAAGAAATTTTTTAAATTTTAAAAATCTTTATAAAAAAATGTTTGTATAAAGATGTTTTATCTCCTGTCATCTATAAAACATCCATCAATTTCTTCACTCCTTAATACATCCCGATGAAGGTTTAAAGAAACCGAAACGTTTAAGCCTCGATAAATAAATTCATCTCATTTTTGGAACACTTGATTTTTCAAATTTCTTAATATTGTCGGATTTACTATATATATGAGTGTGTGTATATATATATATATATATATATATATATATATATATATATAATATAACATCCAATTTGACCAACAACATGGATAAACTTAATTTCAAATCCCATTACCAATTCCTCTAATAATAATATTATTAGCATTGACCACTTTTGGATTATTTATTCTCTGCGACGGAAAAGTTAAAGCGCCAATTGGATGATATATATATATATATATAATATATATATATATATATATATATATATATATATATGAGAGGTATCCAAAACTTGGTAGTAAGGGATGATTCTATATGTGATTTCAAGATCCACTGTACTAATATTGATGATCCAGTATGTACAAACACAGTGAATCTTTAAATCACTAAAGAGAGCTCAATGTATAATAAACTTTTTAGATTATATACAGAGCAATACTTATCTTAGAAAGGGAGGAAAAACTCAACACCGTAATTCCATAATAAATTTATTTCGACCAAAATTGGGGCCTTTATAAATCTAAGTTGATTTAATATAGCTCCCCAAAATCCAGTCTCATCAGATGAAAGATCAAGTTATTTAAATAACCTGGTCTTCCATCTGATGAGACTGAATTTTGGGGAGCTATATTAAATCAACTTAGATTTATAAAGGCCCCAATTTTGGTCGAAATAAATTTATTATGGAATTACGGTGTTGAGTTTTTCCTTCCTTTCTAAGATATATATATATATATATATATATATATATATATATATATATATATATATATATATATTCATTTTGAGAATTAATACATCTTACGAGTGGGTATATAGATAAACATCTATTTGATGTCATCTTCATGAGAAGTACTCATCATAGAATCATTGATACTTAGTACAGACCAAATGAAAGGAAGGAGAATAGAAAGATTTTGTTGCGCCAATGTCATGGGTAAAATGTGTCTGCTATGAGAATCATCTTTCGGAATCATGGCTTAATCATGCTCTGAGGAACGGTATCGAAACCGGGACCTTGGGATTTCTAGGTGGATGCTCTACCGACTGAGCTAAACGATATTGTGATAAGTGAGATGGATTTTCTTTTTTACACTTCGTGATGGTCTGAATTGAATGACCTCCATTTTGACGAAGACCGAAATCAATATATCGAATTGGGATTATAACCAAAGGGCCGATAACCGAAAATCCTTATTTCAAAAGTTACTTGTATTCATACTAAAGCTATATAAATGAACTAAGATATTTGGTAGTGAGTACTTTTTTTTATCTTATGGCACATCAACCCTTTTCGGGTCATTTAATGCTGAAAACAATTAATTTTGATAAAAAGTTTCAGTAAAGCTATACAAATGAACTAAGATATTTGGTAGTGGGTAGTTTGGGTTTTTTTGTTTGTTTGTTTGTTTTTTGCTTAGTTTTTTTTTTTTTTTTTTTTGCTTAGTTTGTTTTGTTTGTCTTATGGCACATCAACCCTTTTCGGGTCATTTAATGCTGAAAACAATTAATTTTGATAAAAAGTTTCAGTAAAGCTATACAAATGAACTAAGATATTTGGTAGTGGGTAGTTTTGGTTTTTTTGTTTGTTTGTTTTTTTTTTTGCTTAGTTTTTTTTTTTTTTTTTTGCTTAGTTTGTTTTGTTTGTCTTATGGCACATCAACCCTTTTCGGGTCATTTAATGCCGAAAACAATTAATTTTGATAAAAAGTTTCAGTGAATGTGATATTAACAAGCACGTGTCTTAAAACAATTTCAATTTACAAATAGAAAATGATAATTAGAAAAGAAATCACTCTAATAATTCCAGCTATGCGCGAATAGTGGTGCAAACCGGGCACTTTAGCCCTGGCTATGTAACTAGTCTAGGAGAAGGAAAATTCTGAATTCAAGCCTGTTAAACTCCGATTAATAAATTGATCTTGTGCCATATCCTGCTCGTGCGGAGGCGTTGTTAAATATATATATAAGGTGTGTCAAAAGAGTATCCAGATTTTTGGTACTTTTTGACACACCTGAAAAAATTAACGTTCCATTCATTGTTCATTTCTATCTTCGTAAATACAGCTTCAAACTCGGCACTTTTATGACACACTTTGTAGTCTGAAAAAAAAATTAATGTTCCATTCATTGTTCATTTCTATCTTGGTAAATACAGCTTCAATCTCGATACTTTTATTACACACTTTGATTATCTAGTTTTTTTGTTTTTTTGGGAGGGGGTCGAGGAATGCGCCTGTAATGTAAATCATTTTCACGTATTAGCCCCTGAATATAGTCTCCCATCATGTTTTGAACATTTCATTACCCAAGTGAGAAAAGGCAATTTTATATATTTCATTTTCAATTTTATGCGTATATCATTTATTAGTATGATGACATTTCAGTTCCTTGTACAATCGTATTATCAGTTACACGCTCGGTGGGTTTTTTCAAACCAGTTTTGATTGACAACAAAATCTCCTGGGGCCTATCCCCCCCCCCTTGCTATATATTCTAACTGATTCTAACAGTACATTTTCATCAAAATACGTAGTCTTATAATGGCTGAAAAATGGCATTTTGGTCAAACCTTTGAATGGTCTTAATTTTTCCCCTGATTTCCAATTCCTCCAGTCTTTTTTCAAAAGACTGTTCCAATGGCACCAACTACAATTGGTATCACAGTCACCCTCATGTTCCACAGGTCGTTTTTTTTTTTTTTTTTAGTTTTCTGAATTTTACCCAACCCGGATGTAACACAAAGTCGCGAGTATGGGGCATCCAGCGAGGATCGAACACGCTATTCAGTAGTAAAGGATCTGCGAAACTGGCTTGCTAACCATTACACCATGATGGGACTCCCGTTTACCCAACCCATTCGCTACATGTATGATGTGACACAAGGTCAAAAATATGGGGCATCCAGCGTGTATCGAACTCGCTATTCAATAATAATTGATCTGCGAGACTAGGTTTCTAACCATTACCACATGATGGAACGTCCAGATCATTGGTGTGCATATTCATCTGAGTACTTCTATAAGTGCAATGGATTAGCCCTAGGCCTCTGGGTCTTTTTTGCGCCGCACGCTCCACACTCCACACCCCACGCCCCCCAGTAAAGAATTTTTTCTGGCTCTGTCCGATTAATACAATGGTTAAGGTACTCTGAAGAAAATCAGGTTGTCCACAAAGTCTGGGTACATTGAGATTTTACTATTGTATTTATTTATGTTATTTTTTTCTACCCAGATCAAATGATGGAAGAATCGAGTTAGTACTCTTAAGTGGACGAGAGGGATGGTCTTATCGCAAAATTACGGAAGAATTTAACGTTCGACAACCTTATAGGCAACCTATTTATATACCCAGACTTTGTGGACACCCTGTATTACCTGTCGAGTTCCTTTTGTATCCTGGGTATGACTTTAAATTGCATCTAATGGTGAAGTTCAATCTTTCCAACTTTAGGGAGTTTGGAGTACCCCTTCATCGCCATTACTTCCAGGTCCACCCTAAACGGGGGTGGTAGTATCTGTTAGGGTCCGATCTATGGGTTAAATAGAAAAAAATAAGTTAAAAAATGCATTAAAAAATTGAGTGAAAAAAAAAATTAATACATGAATAGAATAAAACGTTTTTGGCATAAAATAACCCAAGGGTTGACATGCCGTAAAATCTAACAACCCAAACCAAACCTAGTTCTTTTTGGCTTCGTAATCACCATCCTAAATTCTCTCCTCATCTGTTAGCGTCCCATATATGGGTTAAAATGAAAAAAATAAGTTTAAAGAAAATGATGCCTATTAATAAATGTAACCATTTTGACCCTTATTTTGGCTAGACAGGCGGTCGGAAAGGCCCCCGTGGATCAATCAGCTGGTCACGTCAAGCCCTAGAACCTATATGCCCCTTTTATCAATTGTTTTGGGTTTTTTTAATCGAATGCTCGTCAAGTATAAATAGAATAAAACGTCTTCGGTATAAAATAACCCGACAAGGGTTGACATGTCGTAAAATCCATCAAACCAAACTAAACTTAGTTCGGTAATTTTCACCTTTAGTTGTCAAAATTCCTAGCAAATAAGGCAATTAGAGTAACCTCCCTTGAATTTCATTTTGAAACAAGCCAGTAGCTATTTTGAAAGTCTCCGTGCGAAATAAACAAATCTTAGAAACTTTTTCGAAAACAATATAACTGCATGCTTTAACACAAAAATATTATAAAATGTGTTCTTAATAACAATTAAGTTCATTTCAGATAATTTTATGCTAGGAATTTAGCCAACTGACTTTCACTTTGAAACAAGCCGATAGCCATTTTGAAAGTGTCCGTGTGAAATAAACAAATCTTAGAAACTTTTCGAAAACAATACAACTGCATGCTTAACACAAAGATATCATAAAATGTGTTTTTAATAACAATTAAGTTCATTTCAGATAATGCGCACACACAATTTCATGCTAGGAATTTTGACAACTAAAGGTGAAAATTACCCCTAGTTCTTTTTTAGCTTCGTAATCACCCATCTAAATTCTCCCCTCATCTCAGAAAAAATGACTGCTGCTGTCAGCATCCCAACAACAGCAGCAGTAGATATTGTCATCGAATTGGTAATAGTTGTCTGGTGCTGACGTTTACCTGTTGAAAGGTCACATTGTTTTTTATTTGTTTGTTTATTTATTTATTTATTTTTGTTTGTCTTTGTTTGTTTTTGTGGGGTTTTTTTCAATCGATTCAATTAGAATTGCAATTAATCCAAAACAATGAATGAATCAACACGATTCTTAAAATGTATGTTTTCATTGTATTTTTCTAAATCTTTTCTTCTTTTATTTCTTCGTGACAATAAACTTCTTACAAGAAAAGGATTTTAAATGAGAGAAAATAAAAAGGGAATGCAGCTCAATCAAGTATTTACCTACAAATATTTAACTAAAGCTTTTAAAAGAAATTAGAATCTATTTATAGCAAAACTTTCGAAGTGTTCACGTGACCGTGGGATTATTACTTTCCACTTACCTACCCTATCTAGGCGCTTTCGAAATACACCAACGGGTAATTCCATGTCAAATCATCCAGGCCATGTCACCCACCCAATTTCAATTTTTTATGAAATTTTGTCCAAGTCTGGATTACGATCAAATTAGACAATCCCCAAAATTTGAGCTTCCAATTCCAAAAATTAGCCGAGTTATGTCGATTTTTAGCTTTCCAAATATTTTTTTTTGGGGGGGGGGCGAAAAATGGCAACTTTCTGTAAAATGAGTTCTAGAGCTTCCCTACTTCTAAAAATTAGATTTTTAGAAGCATTTTTGCCCAAGGAAACTTCAAGAATGTTATCAAAAAAGTCTTAAAGTCAACCAATTTTAAGTTATTGATGATTTCTTTTTTCCAAGAATTGGCGGAGTTATGTCGATTTTTACATTTCAAAATTTGAGGAGGGTCGCGAAAAATGGCGACCTTTTTGTAATCTATTTTTGTCTGTAAAATGAGTTCTAGAGATTCCCTACTCCTAAAAATTGGTTTACAAAATCATTTTTGCCTAAGGAATTCAGAAATGCTATTGAAAAAGTCTGAAAGTTAATCAATTTTAAGTTATTGATGACTTTTAATTTTTTCATAGCAAGATCAATATCCCGATGTGGCACTGCATCTACGACAAAAAAAATTTTCTACAATGTCTTATTAACATAAAATTCAGAAAAAATGAAGGGTGTGGGTGGGTGACAATTTTACTTTTTTCTGAATGATTTGATATGGAATTACCCCAATTCTAAACAATGAATCTATCTTATTATAATGGAGATTGTGTGTTCTTCTGTCTGTAACCGAAACTATATTACTACTCAAGTCACAATTCTCTTAGTTATTGACATCACATTCTCCATGATTTTATTTTTATCTAAACCTCAATTATTAATAAAATTGTCTTACATTATTTATACTGTTAACTATGTCTACATACTGACAACATGCAATTATATTTATATATACAACAAAATAGCGGTTTACAGTGTGAACGGCAACGCTAATTTGCATATTAATATTAAAAAATCGAATTTAATAAATATGTGCTTAGTATTATTGATTTCTAACTGTTTGGTTTTATTTTAATGAATATAAGAAAAAGTCTCTTCAATAAATCTTAAATGAAATCCATTAACAAGATAAAATAACTGTCATTTTATTCTTTACTTCCTCTTATAACTAAATACTTAAATTAGAAAAAAATAACAAGGAAAGACGAGAGTGATGGAAGAGTAAGTTTCAGTTGTTCTATTTTTTTATTATACTCCCTCTGTTTCAAATCTTTTATTATACCCCCCTCTGTTTCAAATCTTTTTATCTGTATTCTTATTTAGTTTCATTAGCCTTTCTAATTTAATATATTTTATTATATTAAAACTTAAATACTTGCACCCGGAGGGTGCATATATTTGCTAGTACATATAAAGTTGTAGTTCCTGTCTGTCTGCTCATAAAACCCCATAACCATATACATTAAGAAACTACATTACCCAGGGTACTTGGATATGTATATTTCATTTTGAACAAAAGGGGCCCATACCCCCTACTGATTTGTTTTTACCTTTGATTTAAATTAAATTTAATCCATAGGTAAATAGCTATTAAAGTCGTCGGGATGGCCTAAAGTCGGTATCAGCCAATCAGCGAGGGAGTCTATCCCCTTTTCACTAGTGCTAGACCAAGGAGATTGTTTTTGCATCTGAAGTGGAGCGCCACGCCTACCATCAGCTCCTTACTTTGCCGTACAGATCCCTGTGCTACTCATACGCTGAGTTGGCGAGGTCCGGTATCGAACCAGGAACATTGTGATTCCTAGCCGAACGATATACTGACTGAGCTATGCGTATTCACAAAATATCAGTAAGTTTTAAAAAATACTAAGACACCGTAATGGTGGTTAAGTCCTCTATATTGAAAAATCGCGATTTATATGACGAGGGTTTTTGGAGGTAGACCCATATTTCATCTTAATAAAAGGGGATACCTGGGGTACACAAAACCCCGCTGAATTTTTTTTTATTGGAATTTTAAATCATACCTATTATGCCTATTAACAAAATTTAACCATTTTGACCCTTACTTTGGCTAGACGAGCGGTCGGAAAGCCCCCCCCCCCACGATCAATCGGCTGGTCACGTCAAGCCCTAGAACCTATATGATTATTCCAACCCTATTACCCTTATAGTAAACACCCAGCCCTTTTATCAGTGTTATGTGCTAGAAGGCTATGGCTGAGGGTCTTAGTGTACTTTGTACGACGTTAAACTGAATCTAGTGGTGAAATTTCAACTCTGGAGCTTTGAGAAGCGTTGAGTACCCCTTTATCGCTTTTTGTTCGATCCTCGCTGGATACCCCTTTATTACCCCAGGTAATGGTAGTACATATTAGTGTACCATCTATAGGTTGAATAGAAAAAATGAGTTTAAAAAACTGTGTACCCATCAAGAACGAATAAAACAAAAACGTCTTCGACATAAAAGTAAAAGTAAAGTCGTTGGGGTGGCCTAAACTCGGTATCAGCCAGACTGCGAGGGAGTCTATCCCATTTTCACTAGCGCTAGACCAAAGAGATTGTTTTTGTTTTTGTTTTTGTCTGAGGTGGAGTGCCACACCTACCATCAGCTCCTTACTTTACCGAACAGATCCCTATACTACGCTGAGTTTGTGAGAACCGGTATCGAACTAGGAACCCTGTGGTTCCTATGCGGACGCTCTACTGACTGAGCTAAACCGCCCAATGGTTGACATGCCGTGAAAACCAAACAACCAACAAATCAACCAACCAATTCTTTTAGTTATTTTGCGATTTACTTAGTTTGGCGTTCTAAAAGTAAAGTCGTCGGGGTGGCCTAAAGCCGGTATCAGCCGGACAGCGAGGGAGCCTATCCCCTTTTCACTAGCGCTGGACCAAAGAGATTATTTTTGGCGTCTGGGGTGGAGCGGCACACCTACCATCAGCTCCTCACTTTACCGCACAGATCCCTGTGTTACTCATTCGCTGAGTTGGCGAGGGCCGGTATCGAACCCAGAACCTTATGGTTCCTAGTCCGACGCTCTACCGACTGAGCTAAACCGGCCTTTTGTTTTCTTTTTTTTTTTGCGTTCTAGTTGAATCATTAATATAGTATTGATAATATGATAAATACAAAAATTTTTTTGGAATTCTGTACAGGTATGGACTTTGTTCAAGTTAGACATTCCCAAAAAATTGAGCTTAAATTATATGCAGTGCCACATCCGGATATTGATCTTACTATGAAAAAATCAAAAGTCATCAATAACTTAAAATTGGTTAAATTTCAGACTTTTTCGATAACATTTCTGAATTCCTCGGGCAAAAATACTTTTATAAACCAATTTTTAGGAGTAGGGAAGCTCTAGAACTCATTTTACAGATAAAAGTGACATTAATGATAAAATAAAATTATACATGCTCTTTGGCTATGTGTGGCGTGGCCCGAAAGTCTTGTCACCCTATCCATAAATTAATAGTGTTCCTTAATTGTACGACCGTTATCATCTTGCAATACCATCTGGTTAAAAATCAACTGTCTAAATCCTCCAAGATCAAATGCAAAAAAAAAAATCCTGATTATTGTGCTACTTATCTGCCGAATTCTTATTTCTTACGAGTGTCGTCACCTCAACTAAATAATGGACCGTTCCATTTTTATTATAAAGAAAAGGGAAGAAAAAGGACATGCTATACAGGGAAGCATAATGTCTTTTTATTCCCATTTTGTCTTCTAAATTTGTTGTTGTTGTTGTTGTTGTTTGTCCCCTAAGTTATTTTTGTTGATGTTATTGGCTGCTGTAATCGATCACTCTTTGCTCTGTTTTTGCATATTCTTCGAGTCACTGAATTGGTGCATCTACGCAATCTTCAATGCTGGTGAGTCTTCTTCCTCCTTTCTTTTTATTGTCACATAGAATTTATCTCGAATGAGGATTGATATGAATTGGAAAACATATCCAGCAAATACGTCACCGCTACGATCGACGGGGGATACGATGGAATTCGTGGATATCAAAGAATATTAATTACAAATTACCCAAATTACAAAAGTAAAATTAAATTTGCATTAACAGTTGGAATACTTCGCGCTGAATATCATTTCTTTGAATTTTCTTTCCAGAAAAGACCGAATATTATAATGAATTTCGTGAAGTTGAAATAAAGTCGTAAAAATAGTTGATAATGAATTTCGTGAAGTTGAAATAAAGTCGTAAAAATAGTTCCTGATCCAATGAATTTCGTGAAGTTGAAATAAAGTCGTAAAAATAGTTCCTGATCCAATGAATTTCGTGAAGTTGAAATAAAGTCGTAAAATAGTTCCTGATCCAATGAATTTCGTGAAGTTGAAATAAAGTCGTAAAAATAGTTCCTGATCCAATGAATTTCGTGAAGTTGAAATAAAGTCGTAAAAATAGTTCCTGATCCAATGTTATTATGATATTAATAATAGTTCAGGAGTTCAATCCTATTTACAGTGAAGTTTTATGAATCGTATGTATTGTCTTAAAATAATAATTTTGGACACGAATGCCAATTCTCTTTAAAGAATATCGTGGAGATATCACTTCGCACTGAAATGAAATTAACAGTCCACTTAGTAGAAGCACTTGCTTACGGTTCATGAGGATCGTTATAAGAAGTAATAATACTCGTGTTCCTTAAATGTACGACTGTTATCAAGTATGAAGCATCCAGCGAGGATCAAATCCCTATTCAGTAATAAGGATCAGCGAGACTAGCTTACTAACCATTATACCACCTTGGGACGCCCTAACGTATGTCTATTAAATCCATATATTGTGTATATTTGTGCATCAATCAAGTTTTGAAGATGTACTTTTTAGGCAAAAAATTAGGTCGACCTATACACGAGTAATACTTTTATAAGATTTGAATTCAAATATGAGCATAATTAGTAGCAGAGCTATTCCATGTCAAATCATCCAGAAAAAAGGAAAATTTTCACCCAACTCCTTCAATTTTTCTGGAATTTTGTACAGTATGAACTTTGTTCAAGTTAGAATTCCCAAAAATTGAGCTTAAATTAGATGCAGTGCCACATCGGGATATTGATCTTGCTATGAAAAAATCAAAAGTCATCAATAACTTAAAATTAGTTAACTTTCAGACTTTTTCGATAACATTTCTGAATTCCTCGGGCAAAAATGCTTTTATAAACCAATTTTTAGGAGTAGGGAAGCTCTAGAACTCATTTTACAGACAAAAATAGATTACAAACAGTCGCCATTTTTTTCGACCCTCCTCAAATTTTGAAATGTAAAAATCGACATAACTCCGCCAATTCTTGGAATTGGAAACTTAAATTTTGAGGATTGTCTAACTTTAACATAGTCCACTCCTATACAAAATTGAAGGGTTGGGTGACATGGCCTGGATGACTTGACATGGAATTACCCAGCAGTTTTGGCTTCAAGAATTAATTCCATAAATTAATGTTTTGGTAATAATAAACTAAGAGATTACTTATACAAGAGACTGTATTATATACGAATATATTCAGAATAATAATACTCGTATTCCTACAAAATACGACCGTTATCTTGCAACACCCTCCAGTTAAAAATTAGACCATTCAAATCCTCCAATATTAAATGCAAAAATGTAAATCCTGAGTATCTGGTGTTGTTTATCCGCCGAATTCTTATTTCGTATGAGTGTTGTCACTTCAGCTAAATAATGGACCATTCCATTTTTATTATAAAGAAAGAAATGGAAGATAGGTAAATATAATAAGACAGAAAGAAAGAGAGTAGGGGAAAGATATAGAGAGGTGTGAGCGCGCGGAAGTGATAACACTAATCTGTTTCAATTAAACATAATGAAAAGATGACAACAAGGAAAGAAAGAAAAGAGAATGAAAGAGATAGCCAAATCAAGATTATTATACTTTTTACAAGTGATGTTGGGACTTTGCAATGATAACAAGATTCAACGCTTCCTCAGCGACATGGTAGTGAGCTGATATGACATACAAAAACTGTCACAGCGCCTACAAAAATGCATTGACTGAAATGGCGATTATGTAAAAAAAAAAATAGATACATGTTCAAAGTTTAAAAGGGGTAAACAACATTGACCATAAACAATAAACACTTCTTTGATTTTAAATATTTTGGATATTTTGGTCTGTTATTTTCCTACCAAATGTTCTGTGTTGGGTTACTCTCCTTTAAGGAACCCAATGCTTTATAAAAATCAGAGCTGATACCTCCTTGTATTCTTATACAAGCAAGACTAGTTGAAATTTTATGGTGTATCTTTTCAATTTATGAATAACCCATATCAATATAATAACATTAATGTTCCTACAAAATAATGACCATTTCATCTTGCAACACCCTCTGGTAAAACATGAGACCGTCCAAATGAGTGTTGTCACTTCAGATAAATAATGGACCACCTGTTTTTATTTCAAAGAAAGAAAGGAAAGCAAAAGAACATGTTACACAAAAAAATATAAGAAAGAGAGTAGAGGAAAAATATAGAGAGAAAGTGGGTGCACAGAAGTGATAACGGTAATCTGTTTCAATCGAGCATAATAAAAAGATGAAAAGAAGGAAAGAAAGAAAAAAAAGTGTGAGAGGGTTAAATCAAAATTATTATATTTTTTACATATTAAACTATTGTAATAGTTCTTAAGTAAACAGTAGGAAACATTTTAAGAATGAAATTATCTTACTGTGATATATCCACAGGTCCTGATAGTATTAGTTTAATCTGGATTCTAACTTGAGTCAGTCCATTTCAGTAAATCCGGAGCCGGAGTCCCAAAGTTGGTGTGATGCTGAACTCCAGTGTTGCCTAGCAACTCCTGTAACACTACCGCTGCCAAACTGTATTGGCTTCTTACCTTTCCTTTGGATCACAACGGTAGTATAGAGAGTAAGGATTTGATACTTGGGCAATAGCTCATCCTCTGTACAAACCATCCAAGCTAATTAGTTCCACTAAAAATGGACAGTACTCCATCGTCTCTCGTAGACGGAAGGATGCCAACAACAAGTATCACAACTGTTCTTCTTCAAGGGTTGCCTTGGCATTAGATAACCCCATGCCGTTTGATATGCCATTAAACAAAGATATGAAAATTCCAGGGTACGAAATAGCTTTACTGGAATAATCAAGCAATTTAATTATATATAAAAACTATCAACAAAACAGTCCTGATAAGCATTACACTACGATGGAACGCCCTAAATACCCAACCCATTCGCCATGGGTACGATGGGACACAAGGCTGCAAGTCTAGGGCATCCAGCGAGGTTTGAACTCGCTATTCGGTAGTAATGTACCAACGACATTACCTTTTGAAATTTTCAAAATATTTTGAGAAAAAGATTATAAATAAAAAATAATTTTAAAAATTCTTTGAGTTTGTTTTGTTTTTATTTTTGTTTGTTTTATTTACTTGTTGTTTTTATATACAGGGTGTGATCAAAAAGTATCGAGATTGAAGAATCTAATGTTCATTTAAAAATTTAAATGAAGTTATGTTCATAGCTGTGTGTCTTATTATATCACTAAGATATAAAGGTTTGCATAATATATGGTGTGGTTAATTTGCATACTGGTTTTAACAAAACTGGGTTTATAAATAATTACAAGGTGTTATTGATCTCTAATATTGTTTTATTCTCCAACGTATTAAAATCAACCCTATGAATGATTTTATATAGAAACCAATTAAAATATACGTGTAATCTTTTTATGTGTTTTTATTTTATTTCGTTAGTCTTTTAATTTAATACATTTCATTACATTCAGGTTAGCTCAGTCGGTAAGCGTTCGGCTAGAAACCACAAGGTTCCTAGTTCGATTCCGGCCCTCGCCAACTCAGCATATGAGTAGCCCAGGGATCTGTGCGGTAAAGTAAGGAGCTGATGGTAGGTGTGGCGGTCCACCCCAGATGCTAAAAAAGAATCTCTTTGGTCTAGCTGACTGATACCGACTTTATCCCGACGACTTTACTTATATGTAATCATTAGATTGGATTAAATTTTTTATCTTATTTGTATAATGTAATGATTCTGTATAATGATTAATGCATTTTTATTAATACGCTAGTACCAACCTCTGCGTGTCGCGCCCCCAGTAATCATAAGAGAAATAATAGACTATAGAAAAGATAAAAAGAAAGAAAGAAAGGGGGGAGTTAAATCAAGATTTTATGGCTGCACCACTTGGACTCTAACGAAGCGCCTTGAGAATAAGCTAGATGGGAGCTGCACAAGAATGCTGCGTGCAGTCTTGAACAAATCGTAGAAACAGCACCCCACAAGGAAGCAACTATATGGCCATCTGCCCACCCATCTCACAAACCATCCGGGTGAGACGGACTAAGCATGCAGGACACTGTTGGAGAAGCGGGGACGAGCTCATAAGCGACGTTCTCCTGTGGAAGCCAACACATTGACACGTTAACGTAGGCCGCCCACTAAGGACCTACATTGACCAACTATGCGAGGATGCTGGTTGCTGCACAGAAGACCTCCCAGGGGCAATGAGTGATAGGGAACATGATGATGATGATGATACTTTTTACATATATGTATTGATATACTTATATGTGTATATGTACACATGTATATGTATATAGATATATACAAAAACACACATGGACCACACACACACACACACACACACATATATATATATATATATATATATATATATATAAATATATATATATATAACTAACCCATTAGCTTTTTCTCAGTTCACTATAGAACTCTAGGCTTTGTAAGATATAGGGTGTAATGGACCTTGCTCTGCTATACTAGCCCAGGATATTTTCCCAGGGAATTTTTGAGTTCATAAATTTTGCCATAATGTTATATATTGATGGACATACCGTCGTTTTTGGACGGTTAGTATAGAAAATAGATTGAATTCAGGTATTGTTGAATTCAAATATCGGCCGTTATATTCAGTGACATTCAATGACCTCAGTCTAACCTCTGCTGCCTGAAAACGGTGGTAATAGATAAAACTTTGTTAACCAGTATGCTGCTGAAATCCATAATGTAAGGACTTACCAAGCAGGGTCTCAGCCACGTGTGGTTTACAGTCTGGTGTTTAAGATTTAATAAAATGTGAATTCACAAAACTATATGCCTTGAGTCTGTCCCTAAAACCTACGACAACCAAGGCTTAGCCAGCATCTAAGACAGTGGTTCTCAAACTTTATACAGCCTGAGCGCACTTACAGTACTACAGATACTTGATAGCGCACTGTACACAAAATAGGACTAATATGTTATTAAGTTAACTGTTAAATATATAAAAAAAAAACACATTTAACAAAAGCAAACTTAACATACCTCTATGAAGTTTATTCATTCCTGTATTAATGAGAAACATGAGCTTGATGAGACCTTGCGATTTCTTCAATGTTTGGTCTTATGTTTGAGAGACAAACTCTCATTTCCTCATCAATGCATTGAAGAGTTCCTCTCTTTTTACACTTAATTGTTGCGAGGGTTGAAAATCCAGTTCACATAAATATGAGGTGGAAAATTGCAATAAAATCATTTTTCTCAATTGTTTAAAACCTGTGTTTTTATTTAGGTGCAAGAAAAGTAACTTATAACTATCATAATAATGTCACAACTAAACAAGCAGAATGTTCGTAAAGAAATGGTATAATATAGTAACTTAGTATACATTTGCTTTTCATATCTGGATAGATTTTTCAGGAATACTACGGAGCGCACCTGAAAAAGCTCTGGGGCGCACCAATGCACCCGGGCACACTGTTTGAGAACCACTGATCTAAGAAGAAGCCGGAAGCAGAGAACCTTACCAGCATCTTAACACACTAGAACAAAAAGTTAGAAGGAACAGCCCGGGACAAAAGAAGTCAGAACCAGACTGATCACAGCCCAGCTACTCAGAAAGTACAGAACAGCGACAGACAGTCACTCAAGACCAGACATACAGACAGATACCGATCAGATCATCTTCACAGACATCCGCAGACATGATGGCCGCCAACGACAGCCAGAAAACTGTACAGACAAGACAAACTAGAAATTATGATATTTCTTATTACAATGCCACATTCGTACAGACAGCACACACACCATACACACACACCGAACAACACAATGATACTTATATATATATATATATATATATATATATATATATATATATATATATATATACAGAATGAGTCAAAAAGTAACGCCATTTTGTTTAGGACAGGTAGAATTGCCAACACATCAAAATGTATCACACATCAAAATGAATCTGGTCCTCTGTGGACCACATCACTACTTCTCCACATAGTCACCGTTTCTCTCAGTAGCAATATTCCATGTAACTTGTCCCGTAAAAGTCTGTTGACTGTTCTTTGAGCCACTTCTTCACTACAGATTTCACTTCTCGTCACTGGAATAATGTTTACCTCTCAAATCCTCTTTCATGGGACTGAAGACATGATAATCTAAAGGCTAAGGTGAGTATGGAGGATGCGGTTGTCCACCCGAATGAGGCGATTTTTTCTCTTGTCCTGGTGCTTGTGTGTGGTTGAGCATTGTCAGGCAAAAGGAGGACATAGTCGATTGGAACGTTGGGTCTTACTCATCAGATTCTTCCTGTGAGCCTCGTTAGGGTCTCAAAGTAGGTCTTAGTTTTATAAAAAGAAATTCACATTAAATAACGAAAATTGCATTACTTTTTTACTCACCCTCGTATATATTGGAATACTTGATATCATATAACTAAGTACAAATCTCTTGATAAACAACAACACAAACGAAAATATGAATGTATGCAATTCCCGGACCATATGACCTTTAGGCACCCCTTTTTGATCTCGATTAAGAAAGGACATGTTTTTCATTTATACCGTCAATATCCGGTTGCTTTAACAGACGACATTTAGATAAATTTTGTAAATTATAAAACTAACTCCTAACCCTAACACTAACACTAACCCCTAACCCTTACCCTAACCCTAACCCCTAACAAACAACCGGAAATTGACGGTGTAAATGAAAATCATGTCCTTTCTTAATCGAGATCAAAAAGGGGTGCCTAAAAGTATTATGGTCCCAATTCCCTAACTTCTTCAGTCCTGTCGGCTGGGGCTTTAGAATACACCAACTGTACTTATGCAGAGGGGTAACACCCCCGATGGGGCCACCTGTTGGTCGAGGTGGAACCCATGATGCTCAAGGACGGAATTCTGGTGGTTGAGCAATTTATGACATGCAACACTCAACCTTAGCCGTTACTTAGGCAAAACAGGTGGTCGAAGAGGCCCCATCCGATCAATCGGCTGGTCATGTAAAGCCCTAGCACCTATATCCTTATCCTTATAGCAAGCCCCAACCCTTTTTTATATATGGGTGCTAGGCTGTAGCTGAGGATCTCAGGGTCCTGGGGAATATGGAGCACCCGTTCATTACCACTGCTTCCAGGTTTACTCTGACCCAGAGTGGTAGTACCTGTTAGACTCCCATATATGGCTTTAATAGAAAAAATGTGTTTTAAAATATTGGGTACCCATCAAGAATGAATAAGACAAATCGCGTCGGCATAAAATGACCCAATGGGTTGACATGCCGTAAAACCCAACCAATGCCTAACTTTTTGGCATGAAATAACCTCAGACTAATTGACATGCCATTAAAATCAGTCAATCATTGTAAGCAACATGAGTCCCCTGCGTCCTGCTAAGCAAAGCTTGGTAAATACCAACAATCACTGCCTTGCCAATAAATAATGCTATAACAACAATTTTCTTACTGTGTGCTCGATATTTGTGGCCTTGTACCAGACTAATTTAAATACGAAGTGAAGAAATCAAAGCGATGTCAAATTTATTTTTGCTATTCCTATGATAAAAGAGAAATCTTCAAAATGGAGTGAATCTTCAATGGGGCGGCGGAGGCAAGGTGAGGAAAATGGCGACACATAGTCAATCTGTAAAGAAATGGCGAATCGATGAGGAGAAATTAATTTGAACAATGATATGATTTATGCTTTTTCTTATTCTCTTTTTTCTTCTTTTTTTCTTTTTCTTTTTTTCTTTTTCTTTTTCTTTTTCTTTTTTCTTTCTCTTATTTCTCTCTATTTTTCTTTCTTTTTCTTTCTTTCTTTTTCTCTTCTTTTTTGTTCTCTTTTTTCTTTTCTCTTCTTTTTCTTTTTCTTCTTTTCTTACTTTTTTATTTTTTCTCTTTTTTTCTTTCTCTTTTTCTTTCTTTCTTTTTCTTTCTTTCTTTCTTTTTCTCTTCTTTTTAATTCTCTTTTTCTTTCCTTTTCTCTTCTTTTACTTTTTCTTCTTTTTTTCTTCTTTTCTTCTCTTTTTTATTTTTTCTCTTTCTTCTTTCTCTTTTTCTTTTTTATTTCTCTTTTTTCTTTCTTTTTCTTTCTTTTTTCTTCCATTTTCTCTTCTTTTTCTTTTTCTTCTTTTTTCTTTTCTTTCTTTTCTTATTTTTCACTTTTTTCTTTCTCGTTTTCTTTCTTTTTCTTTTTCTTTCTTTTTTCTTTCTTTTTTCTTTCTTTCTTTCTTTCTTTCTTCTTTCTTTCTCTTTCTTTCTTTCTTTCTTTCCTTTTTACTTTCTTTCTTTCTTTTTCTTTCTTTCTGTCTTTCTTTTTTTTCTCTTGTTTTTTATTCTATTTTTTCTTTCCTTTTCTCTTTTTTTCTTTTTTTTCTTTCTTCTTCTTTTCTTTCTCTTTTTTAGTTTTTGTCTTTTTTCTTTCTCTTTTTCTTTCTTTTTCTTTCTCTTTTTCTTTTCTTTCTTTCTTTCTTTCTTTCTTTTTTCTCCCACATATTTCTTCCCTATTCGTTCCCTTTCTTCTTTTTCTTACATTCTATCTTTTTATTCTTTCAATCTTAAAGGAAATACCTGTACATGTCGATCAATGACCTAAAAAAAATCATCTAATAAAATCGATGTCACCGTGTGAGTGCAGAAGCAGCAATTGTAATATGAGACGTTGCAGCTAGAATAGCAGAATTGGTAAGGAAAGTAGGAGTTACAACGAATGGCCAAGTGCATTTTTATTCATCTTAAACAGTACTAATAGTCTTTGAACAATTTTGATATTTCGGACTGTTAGCCTCATCTTTATTGCGGTATATATAAACACAATGTTTTGAGGGCGCGTGACTTAAAGCAATACTTATTACCAAACGTAGCTTAGATACAAGGCCAGAAGTAAGGGGCGCCCACTGAGAATCGAACTCATTAACAATGGTCTGCAGATTTAGGTTGTTAACAACACCATTGCACCACGTGAGGTGCCCAAATCGATTCATATATAGTTATTTACAAAGCATGGCTTAGATGCGGCACAAGGCCAGAAGTAAGGGGCACCCAGTGACAATCGAACTCACTAACAATGGATAAAAATTCAATGGATAAAAACACAACAAATTACATATTTAGAAAGATTATTTTCTTTTCTTTCAAACCATATAAATATTTTTTAAGATAATAATTCTTAGACTGCAAAATTTAGTGACTGAATTTAAACTTCACTGCTGGTATCGCTGTGACAAAAAGCAGGCAGTGAACAATATTTTATTATCAGCAGGAGCTAATATACGGACAGTCCCGCAAATTGGGTTATTTTGGTTTAATTAATTAATTATATCCCTTAATTAGTAAAAAAAATCACTAACCAAATTTGGCGTGTTTCTTAGTTAGAATGATATCAAGGTGTATGCATGATTTCGAATCTGAGTGGTCTCCCCTTTTGGAGTTATACGTCGACATGTGCATACCAAACTTCCATTTATATATATATATATATATATATATATATATATATATATATATATTAAATGTGATATATTAGACATATATTTAAAAGTACTAATAACACGTGCTGTTTTGTGGCAAATCTAACTCAGATTTTTAAAGAGGCATCGTTAGTAAAGATTTATTCTATGTATTAATGATTTTGATAATAAATTATTTACTCATTGATAAACTTACGCAATTCCTTTTTATGGTATTATGACGTAAGCAGTGACGTAGTATTTTGCTAGTATTATCAATGATGAGTCGAAAATGAGTGAAAATGGGACCAAACCAAGATTACAATTTTTTTATACCACATTGACATGATCCAAAGACATTTCTAAGCTTAACATACACTCTTACACACGAACAATAACAACGAGCGAAGATGGCGGACTGAGAATGTGCACGAATAGATGCGAAGGGTTGGGAACCGGAATCTAAGAGTCTCAATTATAAATACGCCTTGTGATTATTCGGTGCACCTGCAACAATGTGCATCTGCAACAATCTGCGCATCAAACCGAAGACGAACGACAAAGTGGGACGAGAAAGATGTGGACGGTGAGTTGAAAGAGTGTATCTTATCTCCGGGCGGTTTTAAGAGGAACTCAAGGAAGAAAGAAAGTGAATGAAAGGTTCGACGCAAGAAGGAAGACGGAAGTACTTCAAATGCTGGATTACGTCACAATTGTTCTTGGCGGGAACGACAGATTGTTTCACACATTTATCGTTCATCTATCGCTATCGGCCGTCAGTCAAAGATTGATCACGGCGTAGGTGTGAGTGTAAAGAAAGAAAAAAACAAAAGAAGCGATACATCTAAGACAAACAATGTTTATCTATATATTGATACACGTGTTCCTTAATCTTCCGACCGTTATCATCTTGCAACACACTCTGATTAAAAAATAAGACCATCCAAATCGTCCACGTATATGCAAAATTGTAAATCCTGAGTATCTGCTATTGCTTATCCACAGAATTTTTATTTCTTATGAGTGTCGTCGCCTCAGCCAAATAATGGACCATTCCGTTTTTATTTTAAAGAAAGGGAAGAAAAGTAAATGCTACACAAAAATATGGACCATATGACCTTAAGGCACCCTTTTTGATCTCGAGTAAGAAAGGACATGTTTTTCATTTACACCGTCAATAATCGGTTGTTTTAACAGACGATTTTTTTTTTTTTTTAAATTATAAAACTAACCCCTACCCTAACCCCTAAACCCTAACCCCTAACAAACAACCGGATATCGAAGGTGTAAATGAAAAACATGTCCTTTCTTAATCGAGATTAAAAAGAGTGCCTTAAGGTCATATGGTCCAAAGATATTATAAAAAAGAATGAAAGAAAGAGATTAGGGGTAAGATAGAGAGAGCAAGTGATAACGTTAATCTGCTTTAATTAAGATAAGGATCCTAATCTATTTGGTGACAAATTTATAGTCCTACTGTGACAAATCAGGGTTGGTCCTACTGTTAATACTGGTGACAATTTAGCGATAGTCCTACTGTTAAAACGGATCGCTAAGGGAGGTAAGTCTTAAGGATCCTAATCTATTATGTGTAACTGGACACCATTTTATTATTTTAGTAATATATGACAGTTGATATACCGTAAAATCCAACCAACCAACCAACCAGCTATTGGTATTCGTATTTGTCGAAGCAACAGCACAACCCTCGTTCATCTGTCCTGAAAAATGAAAAAGCTTACTGTTAGTTTAAGATAGATCAACAGACAATGCCGTTTTCCTCTGCTCCACACGACGCTCATCCCAAAGCTGGGTTTATTGCCCAGCGCCTGAGACGCTCCCTCTTAAGGGGGAATGCCGAGGGGATCGACGCAATTTTTGTTCTTTCCCACCCATGAGCTTCGGTTTGTGGGTGGGCCCACATTAAAACGAGGCCTTGTGCCCAGTCCATACAAGTGGGGTATGAGACAAATACCGCCCCCCTCCCACCATTCAGTTTAGCGCAAACAAGGAGAATCACTATAGTGATCTTCAATTTTGGAAATGCGTTTAAAAATAAAGCAAAACGAAAGTATTGCGACATTTTGACAAACAAAAGGAACGAGTGCACCTAACGTTACAATAAGATCTCTACTCCATTTCAGATTATAACTCTAAATCAATCCATTCTAATGTGAATAGATGTGTGTCTTCTCTGTGTGTGCAAGCGCGCTATTAGCCGAGCATTCACAGAAAAATAGAGAGACGAGGTTACAAAAATATGTCTGTGTGTCTTCGATCACTCAAAAAAAAACAAATATTATTATTAAATTATATATATATATATATATAATATATATATATATAATATATTCAATATAAAAATATAAAAATATAAATAAAATATAGAAATATAATATAATATAAAAATATGAAAATATAAAATACAAAATACAAAATATAAAATATAAAATATAAAATTAATATAAAACTAAAAATATAAAATATGAAAATATAAAATTAAAAGTATTGAATATTAAATATTAAATATTAAAAATATAAATTAAAAACATAAAACATAAAAATATAAAAGATATAAAAATATAAAATATAAAATATAAAAATATATTAAAAAATACATTAAAAATACAGAAAAATATAGAAAAATAGAAAAATAGAAAAGAGAAAATAGAAAATAGAAATACTGACTTCGATCACTCAATAAAAAACCAAATATTATTATCAAATTTATATATGTATATATTTAATATAAAGAATATGAAAATATAAATATAATATAAAAATATAATATAATATAGAAATATGAAAATATTAAATATTAAAATATAAAATACAAAATATAAAATTAATTTAAAATTAAAAATATGAAATATAGAATCATAAAATTAAAAATATTAAATATTAAATATTAAATATTAAAAATATAAAATTTAAAATATAAAATATAAAAATATAAAAAATATAAAATATAAAAGTATAGAAAAATATATTAAATATATAGAAAAATATAGAAAAAGGGAAAAATATAGAAAAAGGAAAAATATAGAAAAAATAGAACATAGAAAATATATAAAAAATATTTTCGAAATCTCCTAAAATGATACCAGTGTCATAGTTCTTAGGCAATTCCCTTTGTGCCGTATGTGCTTATAAGAATTTCATTCAAAATATATATTTATTTGCCCAAACCCCTCTGTAAGAGTAGGATGCGACACAAGGTCAATTTTCCAGCGGAGGTCTGATTACAAAGTTTTCCTTCACCTAGTCCGGTTGGCTTACCAAGTTTAAAGAAACCAGTCCTCCCTACTAATTACCCATATCTGGAGGGAGAATAGTCGTATTCATACCTTTTTTCTAAAGGTATGTGAAAAGCAATCTGCCTCGTTCAGGATTTGAGCACGTGTCACCATGTCCATCGCCTACGACGATAACCGTAACAAAAGGAGCGCCAATGTAGAATTGAAAAATATAACACTTAGAAAATGTTAACATTATCTTCTATATAATAATATTTGTGTTAGTTATTTGTACGGCCGTTTTTGCAAGACCTTCTGGTTAAAAAGGAGACCGCCCAAATCGTCTAAGGTGAAATGCAAAAATGTAAATCCTGAGTATCTGGTGTTGCTTATACGCAGATATTTTTTTTAATTCTTATGAGTGTCATTACCTCGGCTAAATAATGGACCATTCCGTTTTTATTATAAAGAAATAAACGGAAGAAAGGACATGCTATACAGAAAAAAATATAACAAGAACGAAAGAAAGAAAGAGAGTAGGTGAAATATAGAGGAGGGGGTGATAATCAGTTTCAATCGAACATAATGAAAAAAAAGGAAAGAAAAAAAACTGTGAGAAAGAGTTAAATCAAGATTATTATAAAGAAAGAAAGGGAAGAAAAAGGACATACTACACATAAAACATATAATAAGAAAGAAAAAATGAAAGAGTAGGAGAAAGATATATAGAGAGAGGGTGAGCGAGCGGAAGCGATAACGTTAATCTGTTTCAATCAAGGATAATGTAAATTTTAAAAGAAGGAAGGAAAAAAGCGTGAGAAGCAGTTAAATCAACTTTTTACATATTGAACTATTTAAAAATTTTACATTATTAAAACAAATACTGGTGCTATTCGCAGAATTGCACCCCGGGCCCCTGCCTTAAAAAAACGCTAGGCGGTGATAGCTGAAAAACAACCCCACATACGAAGGAAGTCCCTAGCTGGAAAAAAAAAACAACCAGCGCTTAAGCTGTTTTTCCCGAAAAGTTAATGCGATATTTTACCCCTTCCAGTCTTTTTTCGACGAATGTAAATATTTTAACCCTCCCCCTCTTTAAAATATTTTGGGGTGTCGGGGCTTACTTTTAACGCCTTCAAACCACTAAAAAAATAATTTGTCCATAAAAACGCTTCAATCCGCGAAAAAATTATCTTTTTTTTTCGGTATTTTCATTTCAATTTAATTTTAAAAGGGCTGGTTGTTTCTTGGGGGGGGGGTTCAGCATGCACCGCTTCAGCTATAACCCCATCACCAGAACCTTTCCTCTCGTAAATACAGCTTCAATCTCGGCACTTTTATGAACCACCTTATATATATATATATATATAATTTAATATACCAAGCGTGTTGGTAGATCCTTGCGGAGAGAAAAAAACAGCAGAAACTTTAATTGTAAAAAAATACTACCAAACATCAACCAGGAAGAAAAAAAATTTTGAAAAAAAGAAAGGACCAAGATATTCGTACCAACAAAAAATAATCTATTGGTACAGTATTTGGCCAAAAGAAAAAACAATGTATATGTATATATATGTATATAAGATATATATATATTCATATAACCGCTAGAGAAAGCTAATAAGTAAAAAGTGCTCGATACCTAAGTAGAGCCAATAATAAAGATAATCTAATGAGTCAGACGAACCTACTATTTGTTTCGCATAAAGCTCTTCAGGGCTAAAATCTGACTGTAGAGATGAGAGCAAGACAAATAAATAGTACTAACCACAGTTGTCATTTAAATTAGCATAACCAGACTGACCAATAAAAACACAGAACACTATAAGTTTATTTTAGCCCTGAAGAGCTTTATGCGAAACTAATAGTAGGTTCGTCTGTCTCATTAGATTATCTATATATATATATATATATATATATGTGTGTGTGTGTGTGTGTGTGTGTGTGTTGTATACCTCTTTCTTTACTTTCTTACTTCTATTATTCTTCTACTAGCGTCTCTTCTAACGTCTCTTCTAGCGACTCTTCTGGCGTCTGGACTTCGTCTTGGGGACTTCGTGTCTAGTCTTCCATTGGGGATTTCTCTTTATCAGAAGCCCTGTGTCATTGGTAGTTTTTAGATAATAATACAAGACTTCGATTTAACTTAGATCATATTTTATTCTGAAATCCCCACCAGACTACCTGCGCAGATTGAGTCGGAGCGTGCATAACACGACTTACCACCGTCGTGGTCTTTGGCCGATCTGACTAAACAAATCTATTTCTAATCTAAACCGGAAGAGGGTCTCCTCCACCTATTCTCACGGTATCCATCGGAAGGATCAGGATGAGGTCAAGCCTTGTCACTCATCCTTCAAGGCCACCGGCTGCAACGTATAACAGCCATTTTGATTTCTACATTACTGTACATAAATATTAGGAATCTAATAATTATGCAACATATATATATATATATATATATATATATATATATATATATATATATATATATAGTTAGTCCTTTGTTTGTATTGGAGAAATGAGAATAAGTGCATTGTCGTGATGA
This sequence comes from Doryteuthis pealeii, assembly GCA_023376005.1. NCBI lineage: Eukaryota > Metazoa > Mollusca > Cephalopoda > Myopsida > Loliginidae > Doryteuthis > Doryteuthis pealeii. Next base: position 86,331,557 of record CM042153.1, read on the forward strand.
AGGGCAGCAGCGCGATAATATATATATATATATATATATATATATATATATATATATATATATAATAAGATAAATATATAAAGGTTTTACATATCTATTTATTAGGTGACAAAGGAACAATCACAACCATATTGGTTTCATGCGATGCAATCATCAGGTGAAGATGTTTCAAATGTCTTGAATTTGAAACATCTTTACCTGATGATTGCATCGCATGAAACCAATATGTTTGTGATTGTTCCTTTGTCACCAAATAAATAGATATGTAAAACCTTTATATATTTATCTTATTATATTATATAACAGCTTTATTTTATATTGAGCACTCTACCAATAATACTGCCTTTGGTACACCATTCCAGCAAAAGCTGAAACAGTGACCATCTCACACACTATATATATATATATATATATATATATATAAGGAGTGAGAGGGGATGGGAGGGAGGGAGAGGAAGGAAAGAGAAGATATAAATCAAATAGAAGAAACGAGAGGTAACTAATCATCGTTATTATTTGAATTTTGAGAAATAATTCAGGAAATTTCTGTATAATTGAAAATCTCGAAGTTGCTATATCAGCTTTCCATTCATAGCAACTTTCATTCAGAAAAAAGAAGCTTTAAAATATCGGTCATCTTATCGTGAAATGTTTGTGGCTTCCACAAGATAAACGGCTTCGTCAGCTGTCGTTTCACTGCCATATAAAAGAAGCGAAGAAACTAACAAATTATGTCCAACTCTCATATGTGTAAGATTGACATTTCGAACGTGTGTGGGTGGTTGCAGGAGGGACTCGGCTTTTTAGAACCACAAAAAAGTATAATTCGAGACAACTACTGCAGGAAAAAAACACAAAAGAAAGAAAAGATATGTAGGAGGGGAAAAGGTTGGTAGGAGAGTAAATAAAATAAGGAAGAAGTGATCAGAGAAAAAAAGACAAGTCAGGTTTGTAAGTGGTAAGAAAAAAAAGAGAATGAAACTAGAAATGAAAGGTATGCTTAGCATTGGGGAAGGAAATGGAGAGTAAGGCTGGATTTGGTAAGTGAGAGGAGAGTAAGACTAGACTTGGTAGAAGGAAAGAGAGAATAAGACTAGATTTGGTAAGAGAAAGGAGAATAAGACTAGACTTGGTAGAAGGAAGAGAGAATAAGACTAGATTGGTAAGAGAAAGGAGATAAGACTAGACTTGGTAGAAGGAAGAGAGTAAGGCTAGATTTGGTAAAAGAAAGGAGAGTAAGACTAGACTTGGTAGAAGGAAAGAGAGACTAAGACTAGATTTGGTAGAAGGAAAGAGAGAGTAAGACTAGATTTGGTAAGAGAAAGGAGAGTAAGACTAGACTTGGTAGAAGGAAAGAGAGTAAGGCTAGATTTGGTAAAAGAAGGAGAGTAAGACTAGATTTGGTAGAAGGAAGAGAGAGTAAGGCTAGATTTGTAGAAGGAAAGAGAGAGTAAGGCTAGATTTGGTAAGAGAAAGGAGAGTAAGACTCGACTTGGTAGAATGAAAGAGAGAATAAGACTAGATTTGGTAGAAGAAAAGAGAGAGTAAGGCTAGATTTGGTAAGAGAAAGGAGAGTAAGACTCGACTTGGTAGAATGAAAGAGAGAATAAGACTAGATTTGGTAAGAGAGGAGAGTAAGACGAGATTGGATAGAAAGAAAGGGAGAGTAATAATAGATTTGGTAGAATAAAAGGAGAGTAAAATTAAAGAGAAAAAATATAGAAAAACAAGAAATGGTAGGAGAGAAAATAAAGTTAGGCTGAAAGAGGGGGGGGGTTGATTTGTTTAATACCGGAAAGAAAAATGTAGAGTGTATCTAGAAATGGTGAAAACAAAAATGGAAACTAATTTAGGAAGTTGTAGAAGATAAAGTAAATGTAAGGATTTAATCGATAGAAGGGAAAATAAAAACAGTAAAAAATTAAAAATGGGAAATAGATTTTCTTTTATTCACTGACATTTCTAAAAACAACATGGAGGTGCATGGTGTAATGGTTAGAGTCGTAGTAAATGGACTCGATGACCCGAGTTCAAATCCTGGACGAGGCTGTTTGCATTTCACATAGCACTAATACACTTGGGAAAGGCATGAATCCATATATATATATTTACCACCCACCCCCACACGAGCAGGATGCAACACAAGGTCAATTTCTTAAGCGGAGTTTAACAGGTTTCAATTCAGAGTTTTCCTTCTCTTAGGCTGGTTCCCTAGGCATGGTGAAAGAGCCCAGTCCGTCCTGCTATTTGCCCATAGCTGGAGGGAGAACTGGATTCATACCTTTCCCAAGGGTATTAGCGCTATGATATGCAAATAGCTTCGTCCAGGAATTGAACTCGGGTCGACGAGTCCATTTACTACGACTCTAATCATTAGATTCGTATATGAATCCATATATTATCCCTCCAGCTATGGTTAAATAGTTGGACAGACTGGACTCTTTAATCTTGGCTAGGCAACTAGTCCAGAAGGAAAACTTTGAATTCAAACCTGTTAAACTCTGCTTAAGAAATTAACCTTGTGTCACATCCTGCTCGTTCAGAAATGCTAAAAGAGTGTAAAGCTGGAAATAATTGGCTATTTGTTTGTTTACAAAGCTTTGCTTAGTCATAGCACAATGCTGATGTATGGGTCACCCAGTAAGACACGAACTCACTCATCAATATCATGTCACGCTATTAGCACGGATATCCATCACAATCTCTCGCCAACCCCCTCTATCATTCATTGTCCCAGAGAGGTCCTCTGCGCAGCATCCTGCATCCTTGCATAGTTGGTCAATGTAGATCCTTGGTGGGCGGCCCACATTGGCATGTCCATGTGTTGGCTTCCAAAGGAGAACGTCGCTTATGAGCTCGTCCTTGCTTCTCCAGCAGTGTCCAGCATGCCTTGTCCGTCTCACTCGGGTGGTATGTAAGATGGGATAAGATGTCCATACAGCTGCTTCCTTGTGGGGTGCTGCTTTCACGGAGAGATTTGATACATATAAAAATTATAACTAGCTAGTAATGGTTAATTGGTTGGATTTAACGTCATGTCAACCCTTTTTGGGTTATTTCATGCCGAAGATGTTTTGTTTTATTCATTCTTGATGGTGCTCATTTCTTTCTTTTTGAAATTATTTTTTTAAACATTTTTTAAACTCATTTTTTCTATTTAATGCATAGATGGGACTCTAACAGGTACTACCACTCCGGGTCAGAGTATACCTGCGAGTAATGGTGATGAAAGGGTGCTCTACATTCCCCAGAGCTCTAGAATTGGAATTTCACCATCATATAATGTTTGACATCATACCCAGGATACTAAGACCCTCAGCCACCACCTTCTAGTACATATATGATTAAAAAAAGAATTTGGGGGTTGCCATAACGGCAATAGGGTTGATACGAAAAAGACATGCTGGAGAGGCAAGGACGAACTCAAAAGTGACGTTCTCCTATAGAAACCATTACATGAGCACGTCAGTGTGGGCTACACAGCAAAGACCTACATTGACTAGCTCTGTGTGGATAGTGGATGCTGCGCAGAGGATCTCCCGTGAGCGATGAACGATAGGGACGGTTGGTGAGAGATTGTCATGGATATCCGTGCAACTCACGCGACACGATGATGATGATGATGATGATGATGATGATGATTAAACATAGGCGTATCTGAGTGGGAAAAAATAATCTTAAAATTTGTAAGAAGATAACATTATAGTAAAGCAGGATGTGATGGGAAAGAAATTAAAAGTCCTTTGAGCGGGGGATTCTGTGCCACACCGACAGTAGTAGAAATTGGGGTACTTACTACTCAGATAAATCCCCAAATGGATTAGAAGGGGGCTCCTTAGCCTTGGTCGGCAACCCATCTAACTCTTGACTTAGATGGGTTGCCGACCAAGGCTAAGGAGCCCTTTCTAATCCATTTGGGGATTTATGTGAGTAGTAAGTAAGTAAAAATCCGACACAAAAACTCCGCCGCTTAGCTAGGGGAGTAGACCCCGAAAACAAATCCGGAAGTGATGTCTCTAAGGTGATGTGATGCTGAAATCCAGTGCTACCCAGCAATTCTTGCGACACTACCGCTGCCAAACTACATTGGTTCCTTGCCTTTGAATCACAGCGGCAGTGTGGAGAAGGGGGATTTGCTGCTTGGGCAACAGCTCATCTTCCATATTAACCCGCTCAGGCTACTTAAAAAAAATTTGGACACTACTCCATCGTCTCTCGTAGACGGAAGGATGCCAACAACATTACGACCAGTATGCGATGGAGACAGTTGGTGTGGAATACCTCCAGTTTCTTCAGCTGTCTGTGATACAATACCCACGTCTCTCTTCCGTATAGAAGTATGGGTAGGAATACATATGATATATAATAGGCATACATATGATATAATAGAAAGAAGGAAAGAAAAATTACAAGATAGATATCAGGAATTAAATAAAAGACGCTTGAATAAGAAAAGACTCCCCCTCCAAAAAAACCCGGATGTGTTTGGTTTTTATGAATAGAACGAAGAAGAACGAAAAACCAATAGATATATTGGTGAGAAATGAAATAAGAAAAAAAATCGAAGACTATCGAAAATCGATTATCGGTAAGAGTGCCCGGCGAATTTTATTTACAATTTGTCTACAGCTTATCCGTGATTTCATTTATCTACAGATATAATTTACATATGAAGGTAATTTGACGAGTAGGTACCGTGTTTCCCCGAAAATAAAAACCTACCTGCAAAATAAGATCTAGCCTGATTTTTCAGGATGATTTTGATATAAGCCCTCCCCTTAAAATAAACCCTAGTTGAGAGCAGCAGACAGACGGAAGAATTAAGCATTCTTCACAATCACATCACGTGACGCAAACACTCGAGAGTAATTTACTTAAGAACTATTACAAATTCTTCAATATGTAAAAAGTATAATAATCTTGATTTACTTCTCCCCCTCCTCTCTCTCTCTCTCTCTCTCTCTCTCTCTCTCTCTCTCTCTCTCTCTCTCTCTATCTATCTATCTATCTATCTATCTTTCCTTCTTTTCATCATGTTCAATTGAAACAGATTAGCGCGCTCACCCCCTCTCTCTCTCTATCTTTCCCCTACCCTCTTTCTTTCGTTCTTATATTTTTTCTGTGTAGCATATCCTTTACTCCCCTTTCCTTCTTTATAATAAAAACAGAATCGTCCATTATTTAGCTGAGGTGACAAAACTCATAAAATTCGGCGAATTCGGCTGATAATCAGGATTTACATGTTTGCAATTCATCTTGAACGATTTGGACGGTCGCATTTTTAACCAGAGGTTGTTGCAATATGATAACGGTCGTAATTTTAAGGAACATGAGTATTAATGTATAGATCACAATACGCAGAAGACTGTTCTGTGGCGGCAATATTATTTTACATTTTGGACTATATGACCTTTAGGCACCCCCTTTTTTATCTCGATTCAGAAGGACATTTTTTCATTTACACCGTCAATATCCGGTTGTTTGTTAGGGGGTAGGTTTAGGGGTAAGGGTTAGGTATTAGGGTTAGGGGTTAGGGTTAGTATTACATAATCTATGCGGTTGCATAAGATTATTGTCAATCCCCTGTATTTCTAAAGGGATGGCCCTTTTCATATCACGAGCGGGGCTTTCCATGGAATAGTACAGAAAGCCCGCCAAATTACGTGAAGTCACGTGGGACCTGGTTTGGTCCTCAGTTTTAAGTTGGACGTCAGGCAGTGAAGGTGTCCTGCCTTAACTGTTAACTCACGCGCGCTATGTTAGTCAGATATTTAGTTACATGAAATGTTTAGTTAAGGAAATAAAAGTTTAAGAAAAATAACACGGTCTTGTGATTAATGGGTGTCTTGGTAACAGGACTGATTGGAAGAAGAAATGAGCCAAGTGCGACCGATCACCAAGACGAAGAAGAGACGCTAGAAGAGAACTTAAGATGTCAAAGACGCTAGAAGAGATGTTAGAAGAGACGTCAGAAGAACAACTTAAGATAGAAGATGAACAGAAGAAGCATAGAAGTAAGAATGGTATACAACATTAGCGGTTAGTTTTATAATTTAAAAAAAACTCTAAAAATTGTCTGTTAACAAACAACCGGATATTGACGGTGTAAATGAAAAACATGTCCTTCTGAATCTAGATCAAAAAGGGGTGCCTAAAGATCATATGGTCCTACATTTTGTTTACAAACACGTTACGCCTGATTTGCTAAATTCACGTTACCCTCGTTACACGTTTGACCGTGTTGTTTATTTCCCCAATCTTCAAGTGTTACTGGGTGCAACATACACCAGAGAAAATCGAACAATATAGCAGTCAATAAATTGTGTTTAAAAAAACAACAGAGAGAAAAGCAATCGCCTGAAAAATACATTGAAAAAATATTTATATCCACTCTCTCATTCCCTGCATCATTTCCAAACAAATTATCCTCAAATAACTCATATTAGTATTATTTGTATTTTTCGGATTGTTGTCCTCATCTTTATTGTTATCTGCCCTATTTCTCTGAATTTTTAAGATGAGGCTTGATAATTTGTATTATTTGTATTATTCGGATTATTGTCCTCATCTTTATTGTTATCTGCACCATTTCTCTGAATTTTTGAGATGAGGTTTGATAATTTGTATTATTTGTATTATTCGGATTATTGTCCTCATCTTTATTGTTATCTGCACCATTTCTCTGAATTTTTTAGATGAGGCTTGATAATTAGTATTATTTGGATTTCTCGGATTGTGGCCTTCTTCAGGTATTTCTTGTCGGACTCGGGAACCTTCTCGACACATAGCGTTGTGGATAAAGGCGTTGGCTTAGACAGTTCTAAATGACAGTTATCCCTAGGCTGCAGGTTCAATCCTAGTCAATCGCGACAGTAACATAGAATAATGATTAACGCAGATTAACACCTGTACCCCAGCTATGGTTAGCAGAATGAGAACAGGATACCCCTGTAGACTGAATAAAGGGCTGGGTTCAAAGTTCCGTGATGGCTCCCGATAACGACAAGTAGGTTCCCGATTACAACAAGAAGGTTCCCAAGTTTGAGAAGGCTCCCGAGTCCGACAAGAAATACCTGAAGAAGACCGGAGGGCACATCGGCTGAAACGTTGTGCAGATAACAATAAAAATGAGGACAATAGTCCGAATAATCTAAATAATACTAATTATCAAGCCTCATCTCAAAAATTCAGAGAAATAACTCAGATTATTTTCTTAAAATGTTCTGACGTTTTCTTTCGACCCATTAGTCCTAATCTTGAAGAGAAAAATATTTCTTATCGTTTTATAGACTAACGATGCTTTCTTTTTATTTTTTTATTTACACCGAAAATGCCAACAACAACATCGGGATTTGCAAAGGAAAAAATGAAGGGATAAAAGCCTATTTATCTATTTATCAAAAATGACTATAGCAACTCTCCAGTTTTGAAAACAAAGAAAAGTGTCTTCATTCTCATCTTACAGTGTAGTTCTGTCTGTATTATTTGGATTTTTCAAACTGTTCTCGTGAAAACGGAATCGTCCATTATTTAGCTGAGCCGACGACACTCAAAAGAAATTAGAATTCTGTGAATTCAGCGGATAACCATGATTATTTATTATATACGCAACGTTTCGACAGAAGTGCCCTCCGGCCTTCTTCAGGTTTTTCTTGTTCGGTTCGAAATTCCGTGAATGCTCCCGATTACGACCTGAAGGCTCCTGAGTTCGACAAGAAAGTTTCCAAGTTTAAAGAGAAGGTTCCCGAGTTTGAAGAGAAGGTTGCCGAATTCGACAAGAAACACTTGAAGAAGGCTAGAGGGCACATAACCCAAAATGTTGTATACATAACAATGAAGAAGAGGATAACAGTCCGAAGAATCCAAATAATGCAATTACGTAGCCTCATCTAAAAACTCCAGACAAGTAGTTCTGCTTATGGATGACGAAACACAGGCGTTTACTGTAGCGTAACAGTTAAGAATACGATGTGGCATACCAACTGAGCCCATAACCTGTTTTGGTCGTGAAGGCGTTACCTATCGAGCGTGTCTCGGCCAAGAAGCCTATCCTGGCAAAGCCTATTCCTCTCCGAGACTGCAACTGGCTTGAATTCAGTTTTCTTTCTCCTAGATTAATTGCCATACCAAGGTTAAAGAGCTCAGTCTGTCCTATTATTTACCCATAGCTAGAGGGGAATAGTTTGATTTATGGTCTAATAGTTAGAGTCGTAGGAAATGGACTCGTCGACCAGATTTCAATTCCTGGATGAAGCTGTTTGCATTTCACATGGGGCTAATACCCTTGGCAAAGGTATGAATCTAATTCTCCCTCCAGCTATGGGTATATAGAAGGGCAGACTGGACTCTTTAACCATAGCTAGGTAATCAGCCTAGGAGAAGGAAAACTCTGAATTCAAACCTGTTAAACTCCACTTAAGAAATTGACCTTGTGTCGAATCCTTCTCTTGCGGAGGGGTTGGTAAAATATATATATCACTATGTGAAATGCAAACAGCCTCATTCAGAATTTGAGCTGTCACTGTCACTTTCCTCTGGTGATATTGATAATGCTACAAGCGCTTCCACCATGATGTCGTATACCAACTGTTTAGGATAGGAAATTGACTCATCTCAAAGGGACACTTTTTTTTCACAATAAGACAGTCACGAATGTCACGAGTTAATTTTATTTTTATTTTCCATAAAGAAACACGAAGTAGTAGTAAAGAGCCTTCGCGGAACTTCGAACCGAACCCTTTTATTCAATCCAACGGGGTAGACTGTTCTCATTTGATTAGGACATGAAGGCTCCCGAGTTCAACAAGAAGTTTCTCGAGTTCGATGAGAACGTTTCCGATTTCGAGAAGATTCCAGTTTCGACAAAAAACAGCTGGAGAAGGCCGAGGGGCACAACGGCCGAATAAAGATGAGGACAACAATCCGTGAAATCCAAATAATACAAATTATCAAGCCTCATCTCAAAAATTCAGAGTAATAGGGCAGATAACAATAAAGATGACAACAATCCGAAAAATACAAATAATACAAATTATCAAGCCTCATCTAAAAAAAAATTAAGACAAAAAGAAATACAGATTTCTTAACACATACGGCGAAAAATGTTGACTTTTCTTTTTAAAAAAATCGGCATTAATAAAATCGACTACGTATTCATTTATATTGATGTATAGATCCATCATCATCATCATCATCAAGGTGTGCTAAATGCACAGATTCCTTTGACTCACTCTCGCCATCTGTCCCTATCGACCGGGCACAAGTGTTAAGTTTTGTTCAACATTCTATGTTATGAAAATAACATAGAATGCTGAACAAAATGAACACTTGTGCCCGGTCGATAGGGACAGATGGCGAGAGTGAGTCAAAGGAACCCGTGCAGTTAGGACGTAGTCAGGACGTGACCTTCAGATGATTATCATTTAGAACATTGTGAATTCAACCCTTTTATCTGGAAGGAAAGTTCCCGAGCTGGAGAAGGCCGGAGGGCAATTCGGTCGAATCGGTGTAACCAAAAAAAGACGAAGACAACAGTCCGAAAAATCTAAGTAATAAAAATTATCAAGCCTTATTAAAAAAAAATTCAATTGCGGGGAAAGACAAAAATGATTCGCCCTTTTCGGCATAACAAAAATTATTATTGTCACACTGCGTTCTGCGCATGCGCGGTTATAGTTGACACCGTCGTGGTCACGTGATCGAAGCTTCAGCTTTTTTTATCTCTCCATTTTGCTTACTGTCTTTACTGTGTAAACATGGTCGCTCCTCTAGTAGTATGAATCAAGGAAGTGAACCGATTTCTCTGGTCGGAAGGAGTGGCAGGGGCTGAAATTCATTGGAGGATTTTAGCACAATACGGGAACAATGCACTATACCGCGTAGAAGTGTGTATGAGTGGAAAGAGAAGTTTAAAAGTGGCCGGACAAGCGTGACACACGAAGAGAGAGCAGGATAATCTAATAACAAACACCATTGATCCTGAGAATATTTAGCAGGCTCGAGAGATGGTATTGGTGAACCGGCGAGTTATCATCGATGAGGTGGATTGTTCTCTGCAGATTAGTCATGGTTATGCTTATCAAATCATCTACGATATGCTCGGCTTCCATAAAACAAGAGTACGGATATCTTTTTGAATCGTAAAATCTGTAATTATCTTTTCAAACCGGTTTTAAGATGTTTGAAAGCACAAAAGAAAATAAGTGTTTTAAAAAAACACTTGTTACTTGATTAGAGATGCTGATAGGTACGCATCCCGTGTCCCTGACACACAAAAATCTAAAAGGACGCAGTAAAAGCGTATCCATGCGTCCCAGTGTATTTCTTTTTTATTCCCTCACAATTTGAGACTAACTGTAAATACATTTCAATAGTTTCTTAGAAATCAATTACACAGGATAGGTTAAAATTTAGGGGTTAGACGGCTTTAGTTATTTCCCCAGATCATAAATAAAAACCCTACAATTTATCAAAAAACTTTATTTGAGACCCTTAAATTTTCCCGGGGACTCATTTAAAGCAGATATGTGCGTCCCAGGACGCACTAAATCAAAAATGAATATTCTTATATAAAAAGAAAAGAGTAAACAGAAAATGCCATTTATTTATCATATGGGATTTTTTTGTCTTTCCGTCTGCTTTTCTCAAATTAAATTGGTGTGTAAATTTTTCATATTGGAAAATAATGCAAGAAGTTAGTAACAAATTAAAAGACAAAAATTCAATAATTAAGTTTTAATTAAATCTACGTTTAATTTTTAAACAGATCTATTCGACTCAAAGATGGGGCCGCAATAGGTATTACCACTCTGGGTCAGAGTGGACCTGGGAGTAATGGTAATGAAGGGGTACTCCACACTCCCTAGATTTCCAGAATTGGAGCTTCATCATTAGATGCAGTTTAATGTTAAACCTAGGTCACCCCTTTTTGGGGAAACTGCGGGGATACAGTCAGATTATGCTAAACCCCTATGAGAGCTTAAGACAGGATAGGGGGAAAGAGAAAATTATACCCAATAAAAGAAAATGTCTTCATTTGCTGAGTCCTTACTTTTGTCATATTTTAAACTAATATCTTATTATAATGGAGAGTGTGTGTTTTCATGTCTGTAACCAAAACTATGTTACCACTCAAGTTACAATTCCCTTTGTTATTTACGTTACATTCTCCATGACTTTTACTTAAACCTCAATGATTAGTAAAATTGTTTCGCATTATTAATACTGTTGTCGTTACCAATATACTAATAACATGAAATTGTATTTATATATATACAACAAAATAGCGGTTTACAGTGTGAACGGGATGGCTAATTTGCATATTGATATTAAAAATTTGATTTTAATAAATATGTGTTTAGTATTATTGATTTCTAATTATTTAGTATTATTGATTTCTAATTATTTCTTAATGAATATGAGCAAAGATTTCGGGGATAAATCTTAAAAGAAATCCATTAACAAGAAGAAATAACTGCAATTTTATTCTTTACTTCCTATTTTAACTAAAGAGTTAAGCTAGGAAAACTTAGCAATGACGGAGTGATGGAAGAGTAAATTTCAGTTGTTCTATTTTTCGATCATACCATTTGTTTCAAATCTTTTTATCTGCATTCTTATTTAGTTTCATTAGCCTTTTCTAATTTAATATATTTTATTACATTAAAACATAAATACTTGCATATATTTGCTAGTAGAACTAATATAGAAATTATTTACAAAGTTGTAGTAATTATTTCAAGAACAATCGTAGGTGATAAACAATCTTATATTCAATCTGATTATGGAAGCGCGTGTGTAATGGTTAAAGTCTTGGGAAATGGACTCGTCGCCCCGAGTTCAAATCCTGGACGTGGTAATTGCATTTCACTTAGCGCTAATACCCTTGGGAAAGGTATGAATCCTAATCTGCTCCAGCTATGGTTAAATAGTAGGGCAGACTGGGCTCTTTAACATTGGTTAGGCAACCGGTCTAGGAGTAGGAAAACCTGTTGAACTCCGCTTAAAAAATTGACCTTGTGTCACATCCTTCCCGTACGGAGGGGTTGGTAAATATATATATTTAATCTGATTTTTTTTTTTCATTGTTCACTTTTTTTATGGAGAGTTAACAATTTACCACTTAGTTTCACTTTTGAGCATCCATTTTTTTCTGCGACACTTTTTTTGGCATCCTTCCATCTACTAAAGACGATGGCGTAGTGTCCACTTTTTTTTATCTGCAACTGCGTGAGTGGCTGAACAGACCAATTTTTGAATGGTAATCTGGTGCAGTGATTGCAAACAAACAGTGTTGCTTGCTGGATTTGTTGTTGTCTCTCCTTCCTTTTGGCTCTCTTTTCTGCGGCGGCTCTTTCCTCTATTTTTCACTCCTTTTCGTTCCTTGTTGCCAGGTCACATGGTCTTCTGCACAAGCCTTCCATGTGTTGGTGTTAATGTGGCATGTCTTCATGTCATTCTTGCAGACATTTTATAAGTTCTTTTCTTTGTGTCTATCTTATCATTATTCTACCTAGACGACGCCGGGTTGTGGCTTCTAGTTAATCATAAGGGATGTTGAGATTGTTTTGTGATTACGTCTGCTTTTCTCAACATAAATTGGCGTGTTAATTTTTCATATTGAAACTAACTTATTATTATTCTACCTAGGCGACGCCGGGATGTGGCTTCTAGTTAATCATAAGGGATGTTGGGATTGTTTTGTGATTACGTCTGCTTTTCTCAACATAAATTAGTGTGTTAATTTTTCATATTGAAACTAACTTATTATCATTCTACCTAGGCGACGCCGGGATGTGACTTCTAGTTAATTATAAGGGATGTTGCGTTTTTTGTTGTTTTTTTTGTTTTTTTTTTGCTTTTTCAACTTATTTTTCCTTACGTGCCACTAAATATAGATGCACTTTTGCCTCTGTTCTGCTTGGAAAGACTTTTATTTCTTTACACCAACAAAAGACTCAGCATGTGAGCCGTGCGTCTCACTGGCTCGCATCGTTTCACTTCAGTTGGGATTCTTTCCTTTTCAAAATGGCTGTCCGTCCGCCATTTTTCTTCTGAACGAGACCGATGTAATCATTCTGTCAAACTCATCGTATCAAGACATTCAATCAAGCGTATTAATCTAATAAAAACCACCACTGAACTTTCTAATATTAGACAATGTTATGCACCCAAACAAAATTTGTTTTGAGTCTGCACCGGTTATTTTTAGTAAGACGGGATTTGTGTTTCCAATAAAAATTTGGGCTTTTTTTTTTTTTTTTTTTTTTTTTTTTTTCTTTTTTTTTTTTTTTTTTTTTTTTTTTTTTTTTTTTTTTTTTAGAGATGTAGATAATGAAAACAGAGTGTTCTAGGGAACAGACCAATGAACACAGTGATGAATAAATGAAAGAAAACAGAATACACTTATTTTTCAAACTTAAGACATCGACTCAAGTTTGCGGAAGGGTTTAGTTTTATGATCATGTAAACAATAATAGATTGCTTTCTGTTGCAATTTAAAGATAAAGGCTTACCAGTTTAACAAACACTAAAAGACAAAAACTGTGGGGATTAAATAAAAATTAAATAAATTAAAAAATTAAAAAGTAATAATCTTCAGGTGCTCTTTGACAGGAAGTACCCTTGGGCATGCGCAGAAAAAAGCCCCTTTCCTACCGCCAAAAAAAGAACCCTCGACGATTCCAACGCAGACCTTACTGAGAACACACGTTATTGACTGGCTCAAAGAAAACATCCTCTCCAAGAAATAGCTATGACCCCAGAAATAAAGTCTAAAAACTAAAAGCATCTTTTATCTTTTGTCTCTTCTTTTCCTTTCTTTAATTCCTTTTCAGCCTGGCAATCAACAAGAAAGAGTTTGTGTCATAAGTAAGTAAAATCAAATCTATTAAAATAGTGAAAAAAAATAAAACAATTTGAAATGGAAACTTAGTTCTGATAACTTTAAATATATCTATTAATAATGGAGATTTGCTTCCGGTTTTTGTCTGTAACAAAAACTACGTCACTGCTTATGTCACATTACCAAAAATCGTCATAACAGAATAAATACACTGAAAATTTGAAAATGCAACATTAGACAGTCCTCATTGTTTTGTTTTTTTAACAAGTTTTAATAAATACATGACTGGTATTATATATTTATATATAGTTTGTTTTATTTTAATACATATCTAAAGTTTACATTTCAAATTGTTTTATTTTTTAATTCTTTAAGGGGCGTTTTTTTTTTTATTTTGCTAGTATTAAAATAAAAAAACATATAATGGAGTTTAAAAGAAGCAACCAGGGAACAAGCACCAAAAACCACCAAAAGCCTAATCCCACATAAAATCAACTTACCCCCGCAAAAAAAACTTTTTTAAAACGCAGGGCCGGTGGATATGACCCCCGGATCCCCCCGACCGTTCGGGGACTCAAGCCTGCTTGAGGGACTCGGAAGAGCGGGTTTTATATGATTTATATGAACACAATTTTATGAAAATCGAGGAGTGGAGAAACCATCTGATTGTATTCCCGTAGACACATTTCAAATGATGATTATGAAAATCAAGACTGAAGTGAGATAGATGGATGGGGAAAATTTTTTTTTTTTAATGCGGGTGGAAGGTGCAAGATTATGAAAATGAGATTTGGGTGGTTCGAAAATTATGAAAATGATGAGAGTGGGGGATTAAAAACATTATGAAACCGTGTCCATTTGCCCCGACGATAACCATTTCACGATGAGCGGCTCCACTAATTATTGTAGCATTAGTAAACAAGATTATAAGTTTACATCAAGCAATTGTTTCCTTTTATCAAAATAAGTAGAAGGGAGAAAAACAATAATGCTATAGAGCTTCACAATTATTGTTGGGAGGAAAATAAATAAATAAATAAATATATATATATATATATATATATATATATGAAGAACCAAAATTTGATATTCTGGGTCAAATGATACTTTGAATAATACCAATTCCTTATCTCAGAATTCCATAGTATTTCTTCTTTACTCAAACACACAAGATTCAAATATGCGCAACTGATTACCATTAATAAGAGGGAAATGGGCTTAAATGATTATTCTAAGTCAAAGATTATCTATTAAATTATCTAAGTTGCCGCATTCTAAAGCTGCGCATTTAAAATACAAAGCAAATGCTTATTCTTAGACATACATTCGTATTAATGAGTATCTATCAATAAGTAAGTAAAGTAAAGTCGTCGGGGCGGCCTAAAGTCGGTATCAGCCAATCAGCGAGGGTGTCTATCCCCTTTTCACTTGCGCTAGACCAAGTAGATTATTTTAGCGTCTGAGGTGGAGCGCCACACCTACCATCAGCTCCTTACTTTACCGCACAGATCCCTGTGCTACTCATACGCTGAGTTGGCGAGGACCGGTATCGAACTAGGAACCTTGTGGTTCTAGCCGAACGCTCTACCGACTGAGCTAACCCGGCCCCATTTATCAATAGATATACGTAAAACGAAACTTAAACGCTGTTGAGCAGAAATAAAAAAGTTACCTCGTATTATTTCCTAACACTAACTTCACATACGTAATAAACATATATGAATATTTACAAAATATTCAAGATTATATATATATATATATATATATATATATATATATATATATATATATAAGCGGAGTTTAACAGGTCTGAATTCAGTTTTCTCCTAAACCGGTTGCTGTACCAAGGCTTACGAATCTAGTATGTCTAATTTACCCATAGCTGGTGGGAGAATAATTTGATGCATACTTTTCTCGAGAATAAGGGCGTCCCATCGTGGTGTAAGGGTTAGCAAGTTAGTCTCACATATCCATTACTACTAAAGAGCAAACTCAGTCTCCGCTTGGTACCCCAGTTTTGTCTTTTATTGTTTTTATTTCATTGTTTTATGATCTTTCGTCGAAGTTTGGTTAAACTGATACCTGTTTCCTTCGCACAATGAGAGGGCAGAATATTTACTGTTTTGTGCTTGTTGCTTTGTGTCGGTTTTTCTGCTCCTCTGGGGTTCAAAGCTGTACTGGGTTATCTATAACATATCTATATAATAGTTCCTTAATACAATTCCGAATACCTAATTACGTAAATTTCAGATCATTGAAACTTAAGGATCGAGAGAAACTGACATTAAGGAAATATTACGTATCAATTAAACTAGCAAGAATATGTGCCCTTCGGGTAAATTTTAATCTAAATAAATATATTAAATTAGAAAGACTAACGAAATTAAATAAGAACGCATATAAAAAGATTACACTTATTTCAATTATATTTTAATTGGTTTCTATATAAAATCATTCATAGGATTGATTTTAATGCGTTGAAGAATAAAACAATAATATTAGAGATCAATAACAGCAAGTAATTATTCATTAAACCCGGTTTTATTAAAACCAGTATGCAAACTAACCACACCATATATTATGTAAACCTTTATTTCTTAGTGATATATAAGACACATTGCAGGATTTTAAACGCACTAATAATATGGTCTGTTTTAAGGCAAATCTAAATCAGATTTTCATAAAGCTATCGTAAATGAATAAGATTTAATTTATCTATTAATGATTTTGACAATAAATTAAATACTAAATAATATTTGATAAACTTTATTTCTGAAAATATTTTGACGAAAGCAGTGACGTAGATTCGGTTTACAAACACCGAATCTCCATTATAATACGATGGTCAAATATAATAATTAACAACTTGAGAGACGAGAAATCACACGGCCGGCGCCGCCAGTGACCCCTCAGTGAATTAAAGCGAGAGGAGGAGAAATTCAAATAACTGATCGTCATTTTGTCCGAATTAAAAGTGGTGCCGGATAATCGTTGGTCGGAAAATCGATTATCACTGTACTTATTTTGTAAATCTTGAAATAAAAGTGAAAGTTAGTATTATTTGGATTATTCGGACTATTGTCCTCATCTTTATTGTTATATACACAACGTTTCGGCCAATTGGACACATATTGTAGTGGATAAAGGCATTGGGTTGAGACAGTCCTAAGTGACAGTTATCTCTAGGTTGCAGGTTTAATCCTGGTCAAGGGCGACAGTAACATAGAATGATAATTAATTAACACAGCTTAACACCTGTACCCCAGCTATGGTAGCGAAATGAGAACAGGATACCCCCGTGGATTGAATAAAGGGTTGGGTTCAAAGTTCAGTGATGGCTCCCGATTACGACAAAAAGTTTCTCGATTACGACAAGAAGGTTCCCGAATTCGAAAAGATGGTTCCCGAGTCCGACAAGAAATACCTGACGAAGGCCGGAGAACACACCGGTCGAAACGTTGTACAGATAACAATAAAGATGAGGACAATAGTCCAAATAATACTAATTATCATCTCAAAAATTTAGAGAAATAAAAGTGAAAATCTTTTTCTCTCGTTTTTTAAATATTTGTTTATTTTCTGAAGAATAACAATTGCATTTTTTTTTCTTTTAATTTAAGTTTATTTCTTCAAATAAAATATATTTATTCATTCTTAGTGTGTAAAACGATAATTCTCGTTTAAGAGTATAAGTTGAGACGATAGTTGAAAAGATGACTGATCCAAACTCCAACTGCTGTTATCATATAAAGTATATAAAGTATTTTAGTGCAGCAGCCATCAGCAACCCTCATAGCTCAGTCGGTAGAGCATCAGACTTTTAAGAACAATACATGTAAGTAATCTGGGGTTCGAGTCCCCATGCGGGCTGATAATATTTTTATAGGTCACTACTGAATAGCGAGTTTGATATTCTCTGGGTGTCTCATAATTGCGACTTTGTTTCATATCTTATCCGGTGCGAACAGTTTGGGTAAATACCTACTAGTTTATAAGTCGTTACTGGATAGCAAGTTCAATCCTCGCTAGATGAACCTTACTTGCGACCTTGTGTCGTATCTTAATCTGGTGAAAATATAACTATAAGTGGGTTAAAATTGCAAATCGTCGTCAAAATTAAAACGGGAAATTTTGGCTTGGGCATAGATTTTAATGAATTTAATTATAACTAAGGACACGATTTATGTTATTTTTTACTTAAATTTTAGCCGTTAATTGTGTTTTTAACCGTTTTTCATTGGACGTTTTTTCCTACAGAGGGCCGCAAAGAACTAATTTTTAAGGGAGATAAGTATTTTCCGAGAATTTATTAACATAGAAAATACGGATTATTACACTTTTGGTCATCCATACTTAAGAAAAGCAAGCGTCGCCTGTAAAATTGAAATAGAAAGTATGTTTTTTGTTTGTACATGTTTAATAATTGTGACTAGTCTTATCATTCATCTGTTTTATTTTATCTATTTTTTTTCCTAAAACACAACTAACGGTTAAATGTTAAGTTAAAAATAACATAAACCGTGTCTTTAGTAATGATTAAATTCATTAAAATCTATGCCCAAGCCAAATTTGTCCATTTTAATTTTGACGACGATTTGCAAATTTTTTTTAGTGGTTTGAAGGCGTTAAAAGTAAGCCATATTTTTATCGACAAGTAAATGTAAATATTTAGCCCCCCCCCCCCCCACACACACACACACCTTAAAATATTTTCAAGAGAGTGAGGGTTAAAATATTTACATTTACTTGTCGAAAAAAGACTGGAGGGGTAAAATATCGCATTAACTTTTCGGGGAAAACGCCTTAAGCGCTATTTTTTTTCAGCAAGAATGGGTTGGTTTTTTATTTTTTTAGCTATCACCGCCTAGCGTTTTTTTTAAGCAGGAGGCCGGGACGCAATTCTGCGAATAGCACCAAAACCTGTCATAATTATGAAATTAGTTTTGTTATTGAAAAAAATAAACCTAATGTATAAAAATAACGATGGGGAAAGTGAGGTAAAATGTACCCATGGGGTGAGATAGAACCCTCCCCCTTCTAAACTCAAGCAAAGAGGGAGAGTGTCAAAATCTGTCACCTAGATGTCCCTTATTTTATTTTTTTTTCCATTTCTCATGTACCTAATTTAATTTCTATGTTGAGCTAACATGTGAGGGTCCCCTAACCAGCACCCCCGGGTCTAGTTCAAGTCTGGTAATATGTTGACAATATGTATTTCTGTAATATTGTATATATGTAAGACTGCATTTCACATAGCACTTATACCCTTGGGAAAGTTAATGCATCCAAGCACTCACCCTCCATCTATGGGTAAATAGTAGAACAAACTGGTCTCTTTAACGTCGCCTGTAATATTGAAATAGAAAGTACGTTTTTTTTGTTTGTACATGTTTAATAATTCTGATTAGTCTTATTCATTCATCTATTTTATTTTATCTAATTTTTTTCCTTAAACACAACTAACGGTTAAAATTTAAGTTAAAAATTAACATAAATCGTGTCCTTAGTAATGATTGAATTCATTAAAATCTATGCCCAAGCCAAATTTGTCCATTTTGATTTTGATTTGAATTTTAACCTATAAGTGTTTATGTTGAATTTTGAAGACCTAAATGTTTAACTGAATAATATCGCATGAATGGTGCAAAAAATGCGTTGATCCCGTCGACATCCCCTCAAAATGGGGCGCCTCGGGAACTGGGCAATAAACCCAGCCCTGCCCCTTTAAATCAAGGGGGCAAGTGTTGACTGGCGGGATAACCACCTGGGATTAACGCTTGTAAGGTCCAGAAGCCATAATTGAGAAATTTTCTTTCTTCAGAAAAAAAATAATAATTTCGATAATACAGTTTATTATAACTTCTAGCAAAATAAAAAGACACCCTCCGGGCGATGTAAAAATAATTTTTTGAAAGATATGGGTAAATAGTAGAACAAACTGGTCTCTTTAACCTTGACAAGTAACCAGCCTAGGAGAAGGGAAATTCTGAATTCAAACCTGTTAAAATCCGCTTAAGTAATTGACCTTCGTACGGGAGGGGGTGTAAATGAATGTATTTATTTATTAACCCCCCCCTCTAATATATATGTTATATAGTTGGTTAAACAAGATTTTAAAAGAAAAGTATCATCAGCCCGCTTGGGGGCTCGAACCCCAGACCCTCAGATTACGACATGGGCAATTCCAGTTATACAAAGAAGTCAGAAGATGGATTATAACGAAGGGGGTGATAATTTGAATTTGAATTTTCACTATACAAACTTCATATCGTATTCGACGGCATATAAGACGCACGGGCATATAAGACGCACCCCCATTTCAGCAGGTCAGATTCAGGAAAAAAAAGTTTTTAGTGTATTTAAGCATATATTGTTGAAAACAGTCTAGCTGTGCATTACACAAGCAGAAACATAGCTGTATAAAAGCAATTTGGCAGTACAGGCAACCAATAAAGCATACACAAGACATCTCAATAGCAGAAAATAATAATAAATAATAATAATAATAATAATAAATAATAATAATAATAAACTTCACCTACGATGTATAAGACACAGGGCAATTTTTTGAGCCTAAATTTTGGAAAAAAGGTCTCCTATATGCCATCAAATACGGTAATCCTTTATAGGTCAAAGAGGTCGTCAAAATTTGACCTATACGCTAGTGTGTAGGGTAAATAGAAGTTAAACAAAGAAGGTTTATAAAAATATTATCAGCCCGCATGGGGACTCGAACCCCAGACCCTCAGATTACTTACACAAAGTGTTCTTAAAAGTCTGATGCTCTACCGACTGAGCTATGAGGGCTGCTGATAAACGTAGCATAAAAATACTTTATATAATTTAAATGATAACAACAGCTGGAGTTTGGATTGGTCGTCTTATCATTGAATACCTGAACTTAAACGCCTCAATGATAATTATCGTTTTATACACGAAGGAATAAATACATTTTGTTTGAAGAAATAGAATTAAACTAACACAAAAAAAAACATGGCAGTGATTACAGAGAAATCTTTAAAAAAACAAATCTTCAAGATATACAAAATAAATACAGCTACCACCGATTTTCCGACGATCCATTAACCGTACGACCCCTCACCCGGTACTCGAGTCGGGATGGGAAGGGTGATATATAATCAGCTTAGTTCCAATGCGATGGTCATGGTTCACCTCAGACAGCGCCTGTCCCCTCGTTTAAAAGAGGTAAGGGTTAATATTCATTGCTCGGCTCCTTAGGCACCGCCCTGATTAAACTAAGCTAGATATACCCAAAAATCGGCTGCTAAAGTCTGCTAATGTTTTTTTAAAAACGAATTAAAATTAATTAAATCGATTATTTAAGGTCAAACTTTTGTTTAAATCAATAAGTAGTAACATAATGACCATCAATAAAAAAAAAATAATATTACACATTTAATTCTTTTTTAATACATTTAAAACAATTTTTTGGTCAATTTCAATCGCGTTCGGCCATAAACGCTCTTGATAAATGGCGTGTTTACAAAATTAATGTAACATTAGCGATTTTTTTAAAAATACCAAAAATCAGGGAATTATCCGATTTTAATGAAATTTTCAGTATATATTTATCAATTAATGAATTTTATAAAGCATTAGTTATTTTATTTCAAAGCTTTAATTAAGTATTTCTGCTATGAAAATTTTGAAGAAAAACTCTATTGAAAAAATACCCCCCCCCCCACACACACACACCTTTTAAGCAGAAAAAATATCGATGTATATTTTTTTCTTTTATAAGATAATAGCCAATTAAATAATTATTGAAAAGAGTAAAAAATAAATCTCCAAAATTTATTTTTTTAAATCTTTTTTTTTACATTTTATTTTCCGATTTTCGGTACTTATTTTCTCATTTTTTTTCTATTCACAACTTCGGTCTTTTATCTTTTTATTTCTACTGTAATTAGTATCGAACACTGACCAACTCGCCGAGATTTTACGCCCCCAGAATAAGGGGGGGTCAAAATTAAGTGACCTGAAAAAAATCAGAAAGTTTTGAAATAAAATAAAGAATGCATTATAAAGTTCATTCATTGATAAATCAACACTGAAAATTTCATTAAAATCCGATCATTCCCTGATTTTTGGTAAATCATTTTCTGTAGGGGGGGGGCTAAATTCATTTAGTCAAAAACGGATTTTAGATCAATTTTGGGTATACCTAATAAACTTTATACTTATCCGGTTTTCGGGCCGGTAAGGAATATAATAGCTCGAATCCCAGGGGGCCATTCCCCAGGCAACACCTGCGCCCTCGATTTAAAGGGGCAGGGCTAGGTTTATTGTCCAGTGTCTGAGGCGCCTCAAAAGAGGGGATACGCGCATTTTTTAATACTAGCCACCAAATGAGCTTCGGTTTGTGCGTGGCTGCCACGTAAATTGGATTTTGCATTCATCTGACATGGTGAGATGTCGGGATATAAGTTGTCGGGTAGCCTATAGTCGGTATCAGCCAATCTGCGAGGGAGTCTATCCCCTTTTCACTAGCTCTAGACCAAGGAGATTGTTTTTACGTCTGAAACGGAGCGCTACACCTACCATCAGCTCCTTACTTTACTTTTCCCTGTGCTACTCATACGCTGACCAGTCGTGTTAGAATTAGTATTGTACGTGAAATTGAACTCGGGAGATTTATAGTAATTGTTATATGACCGGTTAAGGTAAATACTAACGTGCAATGAACGCGATTCCCTAACCTCTAGTCTTATAATAACGTTAGAGAAGATGATATGCCTTTAAAATCATCCAGTATTCTAAGTTTTCAGAATTAGACATATACAGAATGTATACAGTTAACAGTTGGTTAAACAATGAGGATTTGTAAAAAAATATCAGCCGCTTGGGGACTCGAACCCCAGACCCTCGGATTACGCCATGAGCAATCCCTTATACGAAGAAGTCAGAAGAGGGATTATAACGATAATTTGAATTTTATCCATACAACTATGTAATCCTTTATAGGTCTAAGATCGAAAAACAATCAAAATTTTACCTATACGCTGTTGTAAAGTAAATGGAACTTAAACAAAGGTTTATAAAAATAGTCTCACTCGAACTCCAGACCCTCAGATTACTTATACAAATTATTCTTAAAAGTCTGATGCTCTACCGACTGAGCTATGAGGTCTGCTGCTTTTTGCAGCTCAAAAAAAGCAATATATATTTTTAATGATAACAGCTGGACTTTGGATCTGTCATTTTATCACCGATTACCTTTAACTTCTACGGTTATATTATCATTTTACACACGAAGAATGAATAAATATACTTTATTTGTTGAAATAAACTTAAACAAAAAAAATGACCGTTGATTCAAGAGATGGTACTATTCGGAGAGTTCCGCCCCGGCCCCCTGTCTTAAAAAACGCGGTGATAGGTCAAAATACAAACCCACCTATGAATGAAGTCTCTAGAGGAAGTAATGCCTGTTGTATATGAAAAATAATTTGTCGATTGAAGGCGTTTTTATGGACAATTTTTTTGTGTGTGTGGTTTGAAGGCGTTAAAGGTAAGTTATATTTTTAAAAGGTTAAAATATTTACATTTACTTGTCGAAAAAAAAACTGAGGTGGTAAAATATCGCATTAA
This sequence comes from Doryteuthis pealeii, assembly GCA_023376005.1. Lineage (NCBI taxonomy): Eukaryota > Metazoa > Mollusca > Cephalopoda > Myopsida > Loliginidae > Doryteuthis > Doryteuthis pealeii. The sequence continues at coordinate 86,355,012 of CM042153.1, forward strand.
CTTTTGGGGAAAAACGCCTTAAGCGCTGTTTTTTTCTTTTTAAAAAAAAATTTTCAAAAATATGGTTTACTTTTAACGCCTTCAACTCACTAAAAAAATTATAATTTGTCGATAAAAACGCCTTCAATCGACAAATTATTTTTTCATATACAACCGGCACCGAATAGGCCACTTCGTAGACTTTACTATACAAGAAAATTTAAATATCAATGTACAATGGACGCGATTCCCTAACCTCTAGGCATATGATAAATTTGTATAGGTTTGACATACCGTTAAAATCAATCAAGTATTCTATCCAAGTCTTCAGAATTGTGACTAAACAGAAGTATCTGCAGTAAACAGTTGATTAAAGAATGTAGTTTTTTAAAAATTTATCAGCCCGCATGGGGACTCGAACCCCAGACCCTCAGATTACTTACACAAAGTGTTCTTAAAAGTCTGATGCTCTACCGACTGAGCTATGAGGGCTGCTGGTATTTGTCGCACAAAAAATGCTTTATATAAACAAAATATATCAACAGCTGGAGTTTGGATCGGCCGTCTTATCAATGAATATCTGAACTTATACGCTTTTATGATAATTATCATTTTACACACGAAGAAGGAATAAATACATTTCATTAAAATTAAAATAATTAAATTGATAATTAAATTTTTTAACTGACGGTAATTCCAGAGAAAAATAAAAATTTAAAAAAAGAAATTTGAAAAAGACAGAAAAAAATAGATGAAAAGGACTTATATTTCAAGATTTAGATAATAAATTTTCAAACGGTATTGTCCAGTACTTTTCCTCAGGTAGTACTCGTACCGTGAGGGTTGTAAATAATTAGCATCGTTCCAAAAGTCTTCAAAATTTGAACGATACACGGAAAATAGTAGACGAAACAAGGTTTGTAAAAGATGCTTAAGGATTCGAACCCTAGACACTCAGGTTTATGAAGTTCAAGTAGTTTAGGGTGTTTTACAGGTTTAAAATAACTGGATATTCTTGGTGCGTGTTTTTCGGGTTTGTCTTTTACCCCATCTCATTTGGTGGTTGCGATGAAAAGAAGGAATTTAAAGAATGAAAGGGAGAGACAAAGGCAATAGGTAGTTTTATGACTTAGGCTTTATTGACCGGGTCATAGTCGCCTGTAGCAAGGGAATATCACCCTGGCTAGTAGGTGCGACTAGACCCAGTTAAGGCCTGACTCGAAATGGCCGAGAGATTATTTTCGGGGTCGGGGGACAGTCCTTTTTGTCGGACATGTGCAGAGGGTTGAAGGCCCCGTAGGAGTTCATTGTTTTTTTTTTTTTTTTTTTTTTTGTTTTTTTGTTTTTTTTTTTTGGGGGGGGGTAATTCTAATTTTATTTTCGTTTCATTCTAATCCACACAGATTACTTACAGAAAGTGTTCCTTAAAAGTCTAATGCTCAATCGACTATGTGTGACGGTCACTAAACTGACCTGTTAGCTATACTTTATTTTTACATAGTTATTTTTTGTTTACCAATTCAACTACCACTACAATATCTAGTCTTATAATAATTTAGTTAATTCTTATAAATCCCATTTTATCAGTTGCTACTGACCCTTATATTCACTGCAATCTATCAAAGCGGAAATGTGTAAGGGAATCACTTATACCACCCCTACTTTAAGTTTTACTACTGCTGGTCAAAGAGACGGTACGATAAGAACTTGTATAAGACACTGCGTCTTAATATGATTTTTTTTGCTGGGTTTCATATAATTTCCCAGGTTAAAAGGTAGGCAATTAAATTCGGATGAAGAAGACAACAACAATTGAAGATAAAAACATATATTCAGAAAGGTACAAATTGTAAACTTAATGGCGTTTGCGACAAGACTTATCTGCTGAGGTTCTTTTAAGTTTTGGGACATAATTTATACACTTCACGTTATACGAAGAAGTAAAAAGAGGAGTATAACAAAAGGGGCGATAATTTAAATTTCAACAGCACAAGCAACATAATAATTTATATGTCTAAGATTTAAATGTAGGTCTTCAAAATTTGACTTATACGCTAGTAAATAGAAGTTAAATAAAGAAGATTTATAAAAATTTCATTTTTTATTTATTGATGATCTTTTCAAGTTTTCTGGCCAACTTTTTTATATTTGAATAGAATTCGTTAGTGCCGAAAGTACTCGGGATATGAACTTCGGTGGACTAATCCACGAATTCCATCCAAATATAAAAAAAGTGGCCAGACAACTTGAAAAGGTCATCAATAAAATCGTTAAACAGGAGACTTTTGTTTAATTCGACATGCACAAATATATATATATATATATATATATATATATATATATATATATATATATATATATAATATATATAAAAAGATATGAAAACACCACAAAATGCTGTTAAAGTGAAAACATTTATAAAAATGTTTTCACTTTAACAGCATATATATATATATATATATATATATTATATATATATGGGTTGAATAGTAGCAGCTCTGGGTTAAATAGTAGGGCAGACTGGGCCCTTCAGCCTTGGGTAGGTAACCAGTCTAGGATAGGGAAAACTCTGAATTCAAAATTCCTGAGGTCAGTTGTTGATTGGGTTTGTAGCAACCCTTGATGCACCAATTCTTTCCTGTGCCAAAAAGTGTGGATGGTCCAACACAAGCCTTCACCACTATAAACAAATCACTGTGTGGGTGATGCGTCGAAAATCGACGAGAGAGTCCATAATATATATATATATATATATATATATATATATATATATATATAAAGTGTTGTTTTATATATATATATATATATATATATATATATAACTATGCTATATGTATAGATTGATAGGTTATCGTTTTACACATGAAGAAGGAATAAATACATTTCATTTAAAGGATTTTAATGGCTACTACCGGTTTTCCGACGATTATCTGTACCCTTCCTAAGTACCCGTACACCATAGGTAGGATGTGACAGAAGTCGCAGTATGAGCCATCCAGCGACGATCAAACGAGTTATTCAGTAGTGACCTATAAAAATGTTTTCAGCCCGCATGGGGACTCGAACCCCAGACCCTCAGATTACTTACACAAAGTGTTCTTAAAAGTCTGATGCTCTACCGACTGAGCTATGAGGGCTGCTGACTACGAGAGCTCGAAAATGCTTTATATACTTTATATGATAACAACAGCTGGACTTTGGAGCGGTCGTCTTTTCAATGATCACCTGAACTTTTGCGCTTATGCGAGAATTATCGTTTTACACGCAAAGGAGAAATTAATGATTTTTTAAGAAATGAAATTAAGTTAGGACTGGCAAGCGGAGCCTAAAATTCGTTTTTTGACAAAATGACTTTAGCCCCCCTACAGAAAATAATTTACCAAAAATCAGGAAATTATCGGATTGTAATGAAATTTTCAGTGTTTATGTGTCAATAAATGATCTTTATAATGCATTTTATTTCAAAATTTTCTCATTTTTTTCAGGTCACTTAATTTTGACCCCCTTATGTTGGGGGCGTAAAATGTTTTGCAAGTTGATCATTTTTTATACTAATTACAGTATAAATAAAGAGATAAAAGCCCGAACTTATAAATAGAAACAAAAAAAAATGTTACAGTGGCTTTTCTATGGAAAAATAAGTACCGAAAATCGAAAAATAAAATGTAAAAAATAATAAATAATTAATTTTTTGGAGATTTCTTTTTTACTCATTTCGAAAATTATTTAATTGGCTATTATTTTATAAAAGAAAAAAATTATACATCGATGTTTTTTCTGCTTAAAAAGGGGAGGGGGTATATTTTCAATCGAGTTTTTCTTCAAAACTTATTACTTTTGGTGCCTAAAATAAGGTTTGCATTAAGTAGATATTTATTTTCTAGAATCTAAAAAGATAACAGTTTAAACTTAACATCAGGATTTTCATATTTTAAATGAATTTTATATATTAATTTTTCATAGCAAAAATACTAAATTAAAGTTTTTAAATAAAATAACTGATGCATTATAAAATTCATTATTTGTTAAATCAATACTGAAAATTTCATTAAAATCGGATAATTACCTGATTTTTGGTAAATTTTTTTTCATCCCAAATGTTACGTTAAAATTGTAAACAAGCGCCTAAAACCATTGAAAAACAGCCAAAATGGCGTCGGCGAACAAAATTGACCAAAACAAATACTTTTAAATCTTTTAAAAATAAACTGCATATGTAATGATATTTTTCTTTTTTAATGATGGTTATTATGGTACTACTTATCGATTTAGACAAAGTTTAACCTTAAATAATAGATTTAATTATTCTTAATTCGCTTTTAAAACTCGTAGTATCCGATTTTGTTTGCCTATGCCTAAATTAAGTGATAGAAATAAGACTGATAGTTCTTGAGAAAATAAATTAAAAACAAAACAAAACAAATTAAAAATAAAACGAGAGAAAAAACGTATTTAAAAAAAAAAAGGACTTTCACTTTTATTCCAAGACTAGAAGCGGCTATCTGGCGTCGCCTGGATAGAGGGAGGGAGCAAAAAAAGTTAGTCTCTCAAATTCATTATTATAGAATTGCTAGTTGGATCCTCGCAGGATGCCCCATTTATATCTCTACGAAAAAAAAAAGACCTACACCATAGGTAGGATGTGACAGAAATGTCAAGTATGAGCCATCCAGCGACGATCAAACTAGTTATTCAGTAGTGACCTATAAAAATATTTTCAGCCCGCATGGGGACTCGAACCCCAGACCCTCAGATTACTTACACAAAGTGTTCTTAAAAGTCTGATGCTCTACCGACTGAGCTATGAGGGCTGCTGATTATAAGAGCACAAAAATGCTTTATATACTTTATATGATAACAACAGCTGGCGTTTGGATCGGTTCACTCAGCAATGATTACCGTATACGCTTATACTATAATTATCGTATTACACACGAAGAAGAAATTGATACATTCTTTTAATTAAACTAGCAGGACCTGTGGATATACCACAGTACGCTAATTTAATTATTACAATGTTTGATATTCTTACTTAAGAGCTATTGCAAAATACTTCAATATCTAAAAAGTATAATATTCTTGATTTAACTCTCTCTCTCTCTCTCTCTCTCTCTCTCTCTCTCTCTCTCTCTCTCTCTCTCTCTCTCTCTCTCTCTTCTTTTTATAATGTTCGATTGAAACAGATTAGTGTTATCGCCCCCTCTCTCTATCTTTTCCCTACTCTCTTTCTTTCTTTTTTATCATATTTTTTTGTATTGCGTGTCCTTTTCCTTCCCTTTCTTTCTTCATGATAAAATGGAATGATCCATTATTTAGCTGAGGTGAGAACACTCATAAGAAATAAGAATTCAGTGGATAAGTAACACCAGATAATCAGGATTTACATTTTTGCATTTCATTTTGAACAATTTGGACGGTCTCATTTTTAACCAGACGGTGTTACTAGATGATAGCGGTCGGGAGATTAAGGAACAAGAGTATTAATATGTAGATTAAACAAAAAATTAAAATGGCGGCGATAGTTACTAGATAATTAGGTAATTAAAAAGAGAGAAAAGGACTTTTATTTCAAGTATTTGGTTTGTCTATAAAAGACGTCTCGGTATCACTGCGGTACAACATAATTATTGTTTATTAGATCCTTTCTGTCGACTAAGAACGATGGCGTAGTGTCCAAAAAATGACCTGCATCTGCGCAAGTGACTCTGCAGGCCAATTCTTGAGTGACAGTCTTTGGTGCACTGAATGCGCACAAACTGTGATGCTTTCTGGGGCTGCTGGCTTTTCTCTCTCTTTCTGGCTCTTTTAACTGTCAAGGCTACTCTCCTCTCTGCCTCACCCCTCTCCGTGCCTTGCTTAACGTTGAGGCGCCAGGCCACTCTATTTTTTGGATTCTACCTCCCACGTGTTTTTGTCAATATGGCTTATCCTCATAGCTCTCCTGCAGACATCTTTAAATCGTAGGCGTGGTCTACCAACCGATCGGGAGCCTTTTACTAATTCGCTGTACAAAAGATCTTTTGGGATGCGTCCATTTTCCATTCTCCTGACATGTCCAAGCTAGTGATATCACTGCGGTACAACAGAATTAACAAGGTACAAAAATAAAATTACAAGGGAATGGCACAAATAAAAATAAACAATGTTTATTACATGTAACCAACAAAACAATGTTACAAGTACGAAGCTGTACTTACAGAGGGGGTTCCCTGGATGTTCGAAGGGGGTTATGCTCCCTCACTAAGAGGGTTTGCTTCGTGGTCCCCTAAGGGCTGGCATCAGAAGCCGAGAGCTAGTTGGTCCTTTCAGTCCGATCGCCCAGTTTAGAATGGACGAAATTCTCCCAGCCCACTGTAGAAGTTATCCTCCAGATATAGAAACAATATGATACTCACCGTCGCAGTGGGGTTCTAACTACTGTCGAGTTAGTAGACGAGAACAACAGGCAAGCTGTAACTTAAATACAGTCCTTGCATGCTGCTGGCAAAGTGATGGCTGAAGAGTGGGTACTTATCCATGTTCTTACTCACCCTGAAATCCAACAGCCAATCAGAACTCAGGAAATGAACTTGCCTGAGTTCATAATGGAACAACCCAAAGCTCCATATAAGCCACCTACCAAACTCTAGTTTTAGTCTTACATTCATCTTGTAACAGAGTTGAATACTTTACACAAAATCCAACACCCACCAAAGAGGTTAATCTTTAATTTTCTGTGTTCCCTGACATAGGAGAGTTCCTACGTACAACCCTACACAAAATTTACAGCTATTACAGATTTTCCGACCACTGATTATCCAGGACCACTTTGAATCCGGATTAAATGACCGAGAAGTTCCCAATTTTGTGCCTCCAAAATTAAATTCAGGCCTTGTGCCTAGGTTTCTTGTAATAAAACGGGCGAGGTGTTTTGTATAAGGAATCGGATGCAGTGGTGCCACCGTAATCCAAATGGTGTATAGCCCTTTTCTTCTCAGTCATTTATCTCTTATTCTTTACAACTTTTATTTCTTATTCTTTTAAACTGGTTGATTGTCGGTGGTCTATCTACTTATCTGAGCATCTTGGCTGGTTTCTCTCTGTTTTCTTGATCTTCCTTCTTGGGATTTCTTGGAACGTCTCATGTTTGTGCCCATCGCTGTTTTTAGTAACAAAAACAAGGCTTGATATTGTTTTTTAGACGTCTTTTTCAACCCAAAAACAACACGCGTGGAGAAATGGCCTATATATTCAGACGCCATTCCGTTCAGTCACCTAGCCAAAAACTGACTTTCTAACTATCATTCTGACCTCCCGCTTGGCTCTGGCCAATCAGGGACCAACTACAAGGTTAATAAAAGGTTCTTTCTACTTTTTCCCCATTACTCCCCAGAGTGGCATCGGGTGGCACAGTGTGATTTCTCGTTTCTATTTACTGCACTTAACCAATCAATTGATACACAAAGCGAAGTAGGCATAGTATTATCGGTATCAGTCGAACAGCGAGGGAGTCTATCCACTTTTCACTAGCGCAAAATCAGGAAAATATAACCCCGTTCAGAATTTGAAGACGTTTTGCCGTGTCCAATTACTACGACGACAGTAACCATTGCACACCAAGCGCCTCCACAAACACACGCATATATAACACGAAGATATGAACGTTTACTATACGTAGAGAATTGCACACATACACTTGCACCAAAAAACAGACACTCACACATACACTCACACACACACACATCTTCTCATATCGATTTAAATGCACGGAAATACGCACACGCACACGCACATGCACACACACACACACACACACACACACATCCTCGTATATCGGTTTTAAGACCTGGTCAATAAATACATCTATTTGCTCGGACATTATTAGAAAAGAAGAAAAATATCTTCATCAAAATATTGTCCAGGATTTTTATTCGGTTTTCCGTGTCCATTTCCTATGATGGTAACCGTTACACTACAAGCGCCTCAATTAACAAACGCATATATAACGCAGAGATATACTTCTAGAGGCGCATGGTCTAATGGTTAGAGTCGTAGGAAATGGACTCGTTGATCAGAGTTCAATTACTCGACGAAGCTGTTTGCATTTCACATGGCACTAATACCCTGGGGAAAAGTATGAATCCAATTCTCCCTCCAGCTATGGGTAAATAGCAGGCCCGACTAGGTTCTTTAACCATGGTTCGGTAACCAGTATAGGAGAAGGAAGACTCTGAATTCAAACCAGTTAAACTCAACTTAATAAAATTGACATTGTGTCGCATCCTGCTCGTGCGGAGGGGTTGATATATATATATATATATATATATATATATATATATATATATATATATATAAACGCACGGATATGTACGTTTAATATATGTTGAAAATAATACGTATATATACACTTACAAACACACACACACGTCCTCACAGGTCGATTTATATGCACGGAAACACACACACACACACACACACACACACACACACAGACACGCACACACATGTTTTTGCAGTTCGATTTGCCTCAATTTTAAGACATGATCAATGAAAAATCAATCAAAATATTGTCCAGGATTTGAAATCGATTCCCCATGTCCATTTCCTACTTTTTCCCCACGCTGGGCCGGGTTAGCTCAGTCGTTAGAGCGTTCGGCTAGAAACCACAAGGTTCCTAGTTCGATACCGGTCCCCGCCAACTCAGCGTATGAGTAGCACAGGGATCTGTGCGGTAAAGTAAGGAGCTGATGGTAGGTGTGGCGCTCCACCTCAGATGCTAAAACAATCTCCTTTGTCTAGCGCTATTGCTCCCTCGCTGACTGGCTGATACCGACTTTAGGCCGCCCCGTTGACTTTACTTTTTATATACACTTACAAACACACACACACGTCCTCACAGATCGATTTATATGCACGGAAACACACACATACACACACACACACACACTCACACACATGTTTTTGCAGATCGATTTGCATCAATTTTAAGACATGATCAATGAAAAATCAATCAAAATATTGTCCAAGATTTGAATTCGATTCCCCATGTCCATTTCCTACGACGGTATCCGTTATACGACAAGCATCTCCATTAATACACACTTATATAACATACAGATATCGACATATAATATACGTAGAGAATTACACACATACACTTGCATGTAAACACACACACACACTCACATAAACACACACACATAAACACAAACAAAGACGCACACATATACACACATAGAGAGAGAGAGAGAGAGAGAGAGGGGGGGGAGAGAGAGACTTCCTGGCAGATCGATTTGCATGAGTATTAAGACCTGATCAATAATGAAATCTATTTGCTAGGACATTACAAGAAAAGAAAAGAAATATATTCATCAAAATATTCAGGGTTTCTGGTAAAGGCGAATTATTCACTGTTTATTAATGCGATTCATATTAAAATGAAGGAAGGAAGGAAGGAAGGAAGGAAGGAAAGAGAGAGAGAGAAAAACAAACATAGAAATAAAGGTAAAAAAAAAGAATACCTGGATTCTGTCAGTTTATTAAGAGAGAAAGAGAGAAAGGGAGAGAGAAAGAGAGAGAGGGGAAAGAGAGAGAGAATAAGAAACAATAAATCAAGGGAGCAATTGATAGAGTACAGGAGGAAGCAAGTAAGAGAGAGGGGAAGAGAGAGAAGAGAGAGAGAGAAAGGGGAGAGAGGAGAGAGAGAGAGAGAGAGAAAGAGAGAAGGGAGAGAGAAAGAGAGAGAGGGAGAAGAGAGACAGAATAAGAAACAAATAAATCAAGAGAGCAATTGATAGAGTACAGGAGGAAGCAAGTAAGAGAGAGGGGAAGAGAAAGAGAGAGAGAGAAAGAGAGAGAGAGAAAGTGAGAGGGGGAAAGAGAGAGAAAGAGAGAGATAGAGAGAGAGATTTATTTTTAAATCAAGAGAGCAATTAATAGAGAACAGGAGGAAGCAAGTAAGAGAGAGAGGACGAGAAAGTGAGAGAGAGAGAAAGGGGAGAGAGAGAGAGAAAGAGAGAGAGAGAAAGGGAGGAGGAAGAGGGAGAGAATAAAAAACAATAAATCATGAGAGCAATTAATAGAGAACAAGAGAAAGCAAGTAAGAGAGAGAGGAAGAGAAAGAGAGAGAGAGAGAAAGAGAGAGGGGGAAAGAGAGAGAGAGAAAATAAGAAACAAATAAATTAAGAGAGCAATTGATAGAGTACGGGAGGAAGCAAGTAAGAGAGAGAGGAAGAGAGAGAGATAGAGGAAGAGAAAGAGAGAGAGGAAGAGAAAGAGAGAGAGAAAGGGGAAAGAGAGAGAGAAAGGGAGGAGGAAGAGAGAGAGTATAAGAAACAAATAAATCATGAGAGCAATTAATAGAGAACAGGAGGAAGCAAGTAAGAGAGAGAGGAAGAGAAAGAGAGAGAGGAAGAGAAAGAGAGAGGGGGAAGAGAGAAAGAAAGAGAGAGAAAGGGAGAGGGGAAAGAGAGAGAGAAAGAGAGAGAGAAAGAGAGAGGGATGAAAGAGAGAGAGAGAGAATAAGAAACAAATAAATCAAGAGAGCAATTAATAGAGAACAGGAGGAAGCAAGTAAGAGAGAGGGGAAGAGGAGAGAGAAGAGAGAGAGAAAGGGAGAGGGGAAAGAGAGAGAGAGAGAGAGAGAAAGAGAGAGGGAGAAGAGAGAGAGAATAAGAAACAAATAAATCAAGAGAGCAATTAATAGAGAACAGGAGGAAGCAAGTAAGAGAGAGGGGAAGAGAGAGAGAGAAAGAGAGAGAGAAAGGGAGAGGGGAAAGAGAGAGAGAAAGAGAGAGGGGGAAGAGAGAGAGAATAAGAAACAAATAAATCAAGACAGCAATTAATAGAGAACAGGAGGAAGCAAGTAAGAGAGAGGGGAAGAGAGAGAGAGAAAGAGAGAGAGAAAGGGAGAGGGGAAAGAGAGAGAGAAAGAGAGAGAAAGAGAGAGGGGAAAGAGAGAGAGAATAACAAATAAATCAAGAGAGCAATTAATAGAGAACAGGAGGAAGCAAGTAAGAGAGAGGGGAAGAGAGAGAGAGAAAAGAGAGAGAAAAGGGAGAGGGGAAAGAGAGAGAGAAAGAGAGAGAAAGAGAGAGGGGAAAGAGAGAGAGAATAAGAAACAAATAAATCAAGACAGCAATTAATAGAGAACAGGAGGAAGCAAGTAAGAGAGAGGGGAAGAGAGAGAGAGAGAAAGAGAGAGAGAAAGGGAGAGGGAAAAAGAGAGAGAAAGAGAGAGGGGAATAGAGAGAGAGAGAATAAGAAACAAATAAATTAAGAGAGCAATTAATAGAGAACAGGAGGAAGCAAGTAAGAGAGAGAGAAAAGAGAGAGGGGGAGAGTGGGGGGAAAAAGAGTGAGTGAGTGAGAGGGGGGAGATGGGTAGGGAAAGGGTGCTATTTTTCTCCCCCTGAAACACAAAGGCAATGGATCAAAGGGAAGAAAAGAAAGAATTGCTTTTCATCAATGGTTGGTTAAAAAAAATCTTTTGGAAATTTCAGCTGATTTATTGGGAAAAGAATTTCACACAGATACAACTTGAATCAATTCAAAGAATATCACAAATCTATCTACCTCTGTCTATTCACATCTATCTATCTACCTCTGTCTATTCATCTATCTATCTATCTCTCTCAGTCTATTTACATCTATCTATCTCTGTCTATTCACATCTATCTATCTATCTACATCAGTATATTTACATCTATCTATCTACCTCTGTCTATTCACATCTATCTATCTATCTACTTCAGTCTATTTACATCAACCTATCTACCTCTGTCTGTTCACATCTATCTATCTATCTATCTATCTATCTCAGTCGGTTCACATCTATCTATCTATCTATCTATCTATCTATCTATCTGTCTATTCACATCTATCTATCTATCTACTTCAGTCTATTTACATCTATCTATCTACCTCTATCTATCTACCTCTATCTATTCACATCTACCTATCTACCTCTGTCTATTCACATCTATCTATCTATCTATCTATCTCAGTCGTTTCACATCGATCTATCTATCTATCTATCTATCTACCTCTGTCTATTCACATCTATCTATCTATCTACTTCAGTCTATTTACATCTATCTATCAACCTCTGTCTATTCACATCTACCTATCTACCTCTGTCTATTCACATCTATCTATCTGTCTATCTATCGCAGTCTGTTCACATCTATCTATCTATCTCAGTCGGTTCACATCTATCTATCTACCTCTGTCTATTCACATCTATCTATCTATCTACTTAAGTCTATTTACATCTATCTATCTACCTCTGTCTATTCACATCTACCTATCTACCTCTGTCTATTCACATCTATCTATCTATCTACTTAAGTCTATTTACATCTATCTATCTACCTCTGTCTATTCACATCTACCAATCTATCTCAGTCGTTTCACATATATCTATCGCAGTCTGTTCACATCTATCTATCTATATGGTGGACTTTCCTATCGTGAACGATATATGAGGGTCAGCAGTGAGTGATTTGGTTCCTCCCATGTTGTGTATGCTATCAAGAAGACATTTTGTGTTTCCTCGTGTGTGATAGCAGCCCAGCCTCGCTGCGAGCTATGAAGCCACACTGACATATGAGATGTTCTAAGGTTGGAGTCAGATGTTTTTGTTTTAAAGTTAGGCGGAGCTGAACTCGATGCTTCAGTCTATTTTCTTCAAAGCTCTTTAATCTGGCGAAACAAGTCTTACGTCATTCTTCCCGATTTGTTCACATCTATCTATCTATCTATCTATCTACCTAAGTATGTTCGCATCAATATATATATATATATATATATATATGATATTTACCGCGTACCCCACTTGTACGGGTCAGGCACAAAGTCCTATTAATGTGGGACCACCCACAAACCGAAGCTCATGGAGTGGCAGGTGAAAAAATTGCGTCGATCCCGTCGGCATTCCCCTCAAGGGGCGCCTCAGGCACTGGGCAATAAACCCAGCCCTGCCCCTTTAAATCGAGGGGGCAGGTGTTGCCTGGGGGATGGCCCCCTGGGATCGACGCTATTAACTCGTAAAAGGTCCAGGGCCGAAGCCACTGGACCCCCGGCGTGGGCCGGAGCTATATATATATATATATATATATATATATATATATATATATATATATAAACCAAAAATCCGGAGAAGAAATCTTCCTTACGACATAGGAGGTTTTTTTTAAACGTGTACTCTTATTGTTAGAGTCACAGAGCAAATTTATAAGTAAAAATATAACAAAAGACTTAGAATTTTTGTCTTATAGTCTATTTCAGGGAGCTTAGAAAAGGTGTCTAACTCTCTCAAATCATCAGATGCGAATCTGATTCACATCTGATGATTTGGGAGAGTTAGACACCTTGTCCAAGCTTCCTGGAATAGACTATAATGCACAAATTCTAAGTTTTTTGCTATATTTTTCTTATATATATATATATATATATATATAGATAGATAGATAGATAGATAGATAGATAGATATGTTCATCTATTCCAATTTGTGCAAATTTATCTATCTTTATATATATATATATATATATATATATATATATATATATATACACTCGAGGTTATTCGTAGTCGAGTCACTACTAGTCGAGTAGCTAGTCATGCTGTTGTGGAGAACTGCGCGTTGACTATGATTTGTATTTCTGTACAAGAAGTAATAAACTTTTTTTCCGTGTTTTCAATGTTGTATTTGATAAATTCAGTCACAACACGATATATGTATCTATCTAACACAATCTATTCCTATCTATCTATCTATCTATCTATCTATCTATCTATTGCAGTCTGTTAGTATATATCTATCTATCGCATTCTATTCGTATCTATCTCATTCTATTCGTATCTATCTATCAATCTATTACAGTCTGTTCTTATCTATCTATCTATCTATCTATATATATATATATATATATATATATATATATATATATACATATATATATATATATATATATATATATATATATATATATATATATTATAGTCTGTTCGTATCTATCTATCTCTCAATCTATTCGTATCTATTTATCTATCTATCGCAGTCTATTAGTATCTATCTATCTCATTCTATTCGTATCTATCTATCTATCAATATATATATATATATATATATATATATATATATATATATATATATATATATATATATCAATTACAGTCTGTTCCTATCTATCTATCTCATTCTGTTCCTATCTATCTACCTTTCTATCTATCTATCTATCTATTACAATCTGTTCTTATCTATCTATCCATCTCATTCTATTCGTCTCTATCTATCTATCTATCTATCTATCTATCAATTACAGTCTGTTCATATCTATCTAAAAATGATTGATGCATGAAAATGAGATATTATCCGCCAACTCGCATAATTATAAATCGATCATTCGCTGAGTGTATTTCCTCCATTATCAATTCTTTCTACCAACCGAAGCCATCAAATTTCTTCATTGCTCTTCGAATTAAGATACACCGAGCTGTTTGTGGACCCGACACGGTCTATTTTCGGCTTTTTTTCCTATGAAATTAGTCCGCCAGAATCGAAGCTCGGCGGTTTTATCCGAAGAACAGCAAACAAAAGTGACCGACTATGATTTTGAGCGCCGGGTTCAAGTAGAGCCCCCTAATCTGTTTTCGGTTTATCCAATTCGTTATTAGATTATGTTCTTTCCGGTGGTCGTCCCAGAGGAGGAATTTATGCTTCATTAGGCTGTTTTTATCCAATCGGAAACACATAATATCGGCATTGGAGAATAGTCCGAGTAAAACATCCCCCGGGAAAACAAAATTAAGGAGTTTATAGCCCAAGTAGATGATACTTATGCTATTGCGAAGTTTAACAAGATGTTCAAACTTATTTTGATAGTGTTTGTTGATATTTTTAGTTTTTCTTTTCTTTTTTAACTGTTTACTAAGAATTTAGAAGAATGCGAGGAGCCATCGTTGAGATTTAGAAGATCCAAAACATCTATCTATCTATTTATCAATATATCAGATATATTTCTGTGTTGTATATCATTGGAAACCATAATTGTTCAACAAAAGGGAAGGCGGAGAATGTGACGTTCAAAACGCTGTGATAAAGACAGAAAAGATGAGGATACTCGTTCGAATAATGAATGAAAGTAGTTCGTTTCAAATCTATGCTTTTAGAATTTATGGATTGCATCAAATGTCAGGCAAGTGAAGCTCATTAGCATTTCAGATGGAAAGGATTTAAATTTTCTTGTGACAAAATAAGATTCAAACGTCAAATATCAAGAGAATATTGATAAAATTAATTAAAAAAAGAAAAGAAAACAGCAACAACAAACAATCAGATACCGCATGTCACCATTTTTGAATAGCGGTTGTTAGTTAGTGAAATATATATATATATATATATATATATATATATATATATATATATATATATATATATTATAGATCATTAATTAGGACTAAGCCTATTCTAGTAGTGACCACGCTAAGCGGAGTTTAACAGGTTTGATTACAGAGTTTTCCATCTCCTAGAATGGTTGCATAACCAAGCCCAGTCTGTCCTACTATTTACCCATAGCTAGAGGGAGAGTAGCTGGATGCATACCTTTCCCAAGGGTATTAGTGTTTTTTTCAAATTCGAACAGCCTCATCCAGGATTTGAACTCGGGCCGACGAGTCCATTTCCTACTACTCTAACCATTACACCACGTGCCTCCAACTCACCCCGCGCCTTCAGGTTGTTAGAAAAGAAAAGATTAATTCAAACAACTAGGAAGTATATGCACCCTCCGGCTGCAAGTATTTAAGTTTTAATGTAATAAAATATTATATTAAATTAGAAACTAAATAAGAATAAAAAGATTTGAAACAGAGCGGAGTATAATCGAAAAATAAAACAACTGAAACTTCCGTCTACCATTGCTAAATTTTCCTAATTTAAATATTTAGTTGAAATAGGAAGTAAAGAGAAAAATTACAGTTATTTCTTCTTGTTAATGGATTTCTTTTAAGATTCATCCCCGAGAATTTTGCTCATATTTATTAAAATAAAACCAAACAATTAGAAATCAATAATACTAAGCACCTATTTATTAAAATCAAATTCTTAATATCAATATGCAAATTAGCCTTCGCGTTCACACTGTAAAATGCTATTTTGATGTATATATAAATATAATTGCATGTTGTCGTTATGTAGACCCGCCCAACGGGGTGGGGGTCCAGTGGCTTCGGCCCTGGATCTTTACAAATTAATGGCGTTGATCCCAGGGGGCTATCCCCCCCAGGCAATACCTGCCCCCTTGATTTAAAGGGACAGGGCTGGGTTTATTGCCTAGCGCCTGAGACGCCCCCCCCTTGAGGGGAAATGCCGACGGGATCGACGCAATTTTTCCACCTACCACCCATGAGTCTCGGCTTGTGGGTGGGCCCACATAAAAATGTCCTTGTATCACGCCCTCATAAGTGGGATGAGAGGCAAATACCTGTAGATATGGGCAACAGTATTAATAATCTAAAACAATTTTATTAATGAATTGAGGTTTAAATAAAATCAAATCATGGAGAATGTAACGTAGAATAACAAAGGGGATTGTGACTTGAATAGTGATATAGTTTCTGTTGCAGACACACTATCTCCATTATAATAAGATATAGTATCCCATAAGTAATGCCCAAAGTTTCATAGCAAAATATTGTATGATTATTTCGCTTTTCTAAAATTCCAATATAAAAACTAAACATGCATTCGAGTCATTCATAAGTAATGCTCGATCCTGCAATTCTATATATTAATACTCGTGTTCCTTAATTGTACAACCGTTATCATCTTGAGACAACCTTTGCTTAAAAATCAGACCGTCCAAATCGACCAAAATAAAATGCAAAAATTTAAATTCTAATTATCTGGTGTTGCTTATCCGCCGAATTCTTATTTCTCATGAGTGACGTCAACACAGGTAAATAATGAACCATTCCGTTTTCATTATAAAGAAAGAAAGGGAAGAAAAGGACATGCTACACTGGAAAATATAATAAGATATATTTAAAGTGGAGAAAAGATAGAGAGAGGGGTGGAGCGCACGGAAGCGATAACGCTACTCTGATTCAATTGAACATAATGAAAAGATGAAACAAAGAAAAGATAGAAAAAGAGAGTGAGAGTGTTAAATCAAGATTATTATATTTTTTACATATTGAACTATTGCAATAGCTTATAAGTAAATATATCAAACGTTGTAATGATGAAATTATCATACTGTAGTATATCCACTGGTTCCGCTAGTTCAACTTAAATACAGCCCCAGTCTCGATACTTTTTGACACCGTTCTTCTTATAAGGTTTTCAAAATGTTGAAATTTTGACTTTTACCTTACATGGAAAGAGAGAGAGAGAGAGAGGAGAGAGTTCCTCTCCCCCCCTCTCTCTCTCTCTCTCTCTCTCTCTCTCTCTCTCTCCTCTCTCTCTCTCTCTCTCTCTCTCTCTCTCTCTCTCTCTCTCTCTTTCCATGTAAGGTAAAAGTCAAAATTTCAACAGAGAGGGGGGTGCTTAGTCCTACTCGATACTTTTTGACACCGTTCTTCTTATAAGGTTTTTGAAATGTTGAAACTTTTTACTTTTACCTTACATTGAGAGAGAGAGAGAGAGAGAGAGAGAGAGAGAGAGAGAGAGAGAGAGAGAGAGAGAGAGATGCTTAGCCCCAGTCTCGATACTTTTTGACACCGTTCTTATTTTCGAAATGTTGAAATTTTTACTTTTTCCTTCGGAGAGAGAGAGAGAGAGAGAGAGAGAGAGAGAGAGATAAAGAGAAATAAAGAGAGAGAGAGGAGGGAGAGAGAGGTGCTTAGTCCCATCGATACTTTTGACACCGTTTTTCTTATAAGGTTTTCGAGATGTTGAAATTTTTACTTTTAACCTTACATGAGAGAGAGAGAGAGAGAGAGAGAGAGAGAGAGAGAGAGAGAAGAGAAAGAGAGAGAGAGAGAGAGAGAGATGCTTAGCCCAGTCTCGATACATTTTGACACCGTTCTTGTTATAAGTTTTCGAGATGTTGAAATTTTTACTTTTACCTTACATGGAGAGAGAGAGAGAGAGAGAGAGAGAGAGAGAGAGAAGAGAGAGAGAGAGAGAGAGAGAGAGAGAGAGATGCTTAGCCCAGTCTCGATTTTTGACACCGTTCTTGTTATTTTTCGAGATGTTGAAATTTTTACTTTTATTTACATGAGAGAGAGAGAGAGAGAGAGAGAGAGAGAGAGAGAGAGAGAGAGAGAGAGAGCTTAGCCCAGTCTCGATACATTTTGACACCGTTCTTGTTATAAGTTTCGAGATGTTGAAATTTTACTTTTACCTTACATGGAGAGAGAGAGAGAGAGAGAGAGAGAGAGAGAGAGAGAGAGAGAGGGGGAGAGAGAGAGAGAGAGAGAGAGAGAGCTTAGCCCCAGTCTCGATACATTTTGACACCGTTCTTGTTATAAGTTTCGAAATGTTGAAATTTTTACTTTTTCCTTACATCGAGAGAGAGAGAGAGAGAGAGAGAGAGAGAGAGATAGTAAGAGAGAGAGAATAAGAGAGACAGAGCGAGACAGACAAACAGAGAGAGAGGGAGGGAGAGACACTTACATCACTTTGCCTAAGCGTGACTTTTGACAGCGAAATAGAAGCTGCGTCTATTTAAAGAGTCCTCAAGAAGAGATAGCTTCCAAGTTGCGCCGTAATTTTCAAATTTCATGAAGCATTACTTTTCTCAAAGGACAAAATAAAGGCAGTAAGCCAAGGAGGCATTTGCTGAATTTGACATCGTTTGATGGCTGGGGATTTGGTCGGTCGAAAGCCGATTGGCACTGTAGCCATACGATGTCCGATGCGGATCCGTTTAACCTGCACGCACAATTGCATGCAGTTTCGTGTGTTGGCCGACACACACACACACACACACACACACGGGCTACGGATGTAGAGTGAGGTACGGGATAAGGCGATGTCTTCTGTCTGGAAGGGGATTAGCTTTTTCGGTAATGGAAAGAATCGGAAGAACTTGCTCGAATTTCTGCAGTGACAAGACGATGTGGTGTCGGAGAAGATGGAAGAGGATACAGTGCCTGGAGAGTGGACAAGTTAATGCAGTTGAACTTTGTTGAAAGATTTTGAAAGTCAGCAGCTGAGCTTCATCTTGCATTCTGCGTTGTTGCAACAGGCGTTCTAAGTTTTGCCATTGGCTGTATAGGCCAGTGGTTCCCAACCTATGGCCACATGGCCAAAATGGGCCACAGCAATTTTCAGGTGGGCCAAGGAAATATCATAATTTTATATGATTTCAGAACATACTTTTTATATACAAAATCCAATCATATATGTGGGAAATTTATATTTTCTAGAAACCAATTGTCGTTAAATTGGAAATGAAAAATAAATGTAGTTTAGATACTTCCTTTTTATGTTTTTTTCTTTTTTTCTTTTTTTTTTACCCAGCTATGGGTAAAATAGTACCACTGCTGTTCTTTTTTTCAAGACACATCTCCGGATTTAATGCTGAATTGGATTGTGTAATCTTTATTGACACGTGACTTTATACCAAGCAGTTGTGAGTTAACTGTAACTAAAACACTATTCACAAGTTCGTTATTAGTCGAACAACGAGGAAGTCTATCCACCTTTCACTATTAAACGGTAATATAGCGATATTACCTTTTAATATGTCACATCGTGCAACAGAAAAAAGAAAGTCCTGTGTGCTGTGGCTGTAGAATACGCTGAATGCACCTCTGCAGAGGAGTAAGACCCCTCTCGATGGCCGTCAGTGGCTACTCGTGATGCTTAAGGACGGAATCCTGGTGGCTGCGCTGTCCATGACATGCAACATTCCCATTTGGCCCTAACTCGGATTGAACGGGCGGTCGGAGAGGCTCCCTTCGATCAATCGGTTGGTCACATCAAACCCTAGCACCTATATGATTGTACCAACTGTACTGCCCTCATGTCAAACCTCCAACTCTATTTATCATTTACATGCTAGAAGGTGTTGGCTGAGGGTCTTAGTATCCCGAGTATACGCTAAACTAGTGGTAAGGTATCAATTCTGGGGTGTGTGGAGTCCCCTTTATTGCCATTACTCTCAGGTCCACTCTGCCTCTGAGTGGTAGTACCTGTTAGGCTGTCATCTATGAGTTAAATAGATAAAAATGAGTTTAAATATGTCTTTATAAATGAGTTAAAAATAACTTTTTGAATACTCAACAAGAATGAATAGAAATAAAAACGTCTCCGGCATAAAATAATCCATCAAGGGTTGACATGCCGTAAAATCCAACTAGCAAACCAATTAACCAGAAAAAAAAGAACAATATTTACTCGTAGTTTCTTTGGTCAGCATACCAAAACTTAAATCTTTGTTTATTTATGTTTGTTTGGTTGGTTTGTTTTGTTTTGTTTTACGACACATCAACCTCAGTGGGTCATTTAATGCCGACAAAGTTTTGAAATAAATTCAGTCTTAATGGATACTCAATTATTTTTGTATAAACTCATGTTTTTCTATTTAACACATAGATAGGGACCTAAGAGGTACTGCCACTCCGGGTCAGAGTGAACCAGGGAGCAATAGTGATGAAGGGGTGCTCCACATTCCCCAAACTTCCAGAACTAGAACCTCACCATCAGATAGAGTTTAACGTCATTCCCAGGACACGAAGACCATCAGCTACCGCCTTCTAGCACCATATGATAAAAAGGGGTTGGGGATAGGGCTTGATATAACCAGCCGATTGATCGGAGGTTTATTTATGTTAATGTCATTAAATTTTGTGTTACGCTCTCCTATATATCTAATATAATATATATATATATATATATATATAATATATATATATTAAGAGAAAGGAAATGAATCCGACGGTATGAGTATAGATAAAAGTATATGAAAACAACACAATATGCTGTTATAGTGAAAAGATTTTATATCATATTCATAGCTAATATTGAACAATATTTCGATTTTCCGGAGTATAAACAAGCTCTGAAGATGATTTTTATAAATCGAAATATTGTTCAATATTAGCTATGAATATGATATAAAATCTTTTCACTTTAACAGCATATTGTGTTGTTTTCATATCCTTTTATCTATACTATATATATATATATATATATATATATATATATATGTGTGTGTGTGTGTGTGTGTGTGTGTGTGTGAATAGATTGTGTACGAGCAAAATTTGAAAATGGTTTTAAAAAGCGTGTGCCTTGTGAGATGTTATAATAAATACAATTTACAAATTTTTATTTTTTTCCTTCTGAAAAAGATATCTTTTTTCTTTTTTCTTTTTTTTTTTTTTTTTGTTACTTCCACATCTGCGGATTTACACATTATTCCTCGTACAAACATTAGTGTCACGGTATGCTTCTCTGATGAGACGTGACCGAAAAAAAGATATCTTTTTTCAGAAGGAAAAAAAAATTGTGGAAATTGTATTTATATAACATCTCACATTCACACCGCTTTTTAAAAACCATTTTCAATATATATATATATATATATATATATATTATATATATTATATATATTATCGATTTGATGTTATTAATTAGAAATACCAACAGCAATTATTCTTTTTTCATATTGCATGATTTTACTTTATAGGATGCGATTATGTTTTCATGGCCATCCGTAGAAAAGAAAACAGATCACCACAAAGATAATATTTTGTTTTTATCTATTAAATTCTGTATTCCCGTTTTCACAGTAAAATCGACACAGATATCTTATAACAGAGATTTGTGTCTATCTGTCTGTAACCGAAACTACGTCACTGATTGCGTCACAATACCTACAGGAATTGCGTAAGTTTCATAATGAGTAATTAAATTATAATCAAAATCCGTAATACATAAGATAAATAAATCTTATTTTCTTATTTATTAAAGATGTCCCTATGAAAATCTGAGTTAGATTTGCCTCAAAACAGACCATGTTATTAGGCTATTTACCTCGCATCCCACGTATGCGGGTAGGACTAAAGGTCATATTAATGTGGGACCACTCACAAACCGAAGCTCATGGGATGACAGGTGCACGAGAGGGAGGGGAGAGAGAGAGAGATAAGATATTTATTTTTAACTTTCTAAATCACGGGCAGCGCCGGGGGAACTCTGCTAGCTAGTTAACCAAGACGCTGTTTTTCTGCGAACGTCCGAGTGTTTATGAATACGGAAAATCTCCTTTCCCCACCTAAAGGAAAAACATGTTGAAAAGAGCTAACAACGGACTTTTCGCTCTGTCCTGACATTGTCCTCTCAGAGAATGGTAATACGCCTTTTGGAACTGCTGATCTGCAATTAGCTCGTACCGACAGAAAAGCAAAGATTATTCCTTCAAGTGTACAATGCAAATGTTTAGATGCCAGACGAAGTCTGAAGAATAAGCCAAAATCAATGGTGGCTCAGTTTTACCAGTAAGAGATATTCGTCCATCTAACATTATAAATGACAGTTACCGCTTAACGTATCGGCCATTTCACAATGAAAGAAAGAAAGAAAGAAAGAAGAAAGAACTAATTAACACGTTCAGTTGATATTCGAAAGCTTATATAAGAGATTCCCAACCTTTTCATCCGGAGGACCACAACGTTTAACTCAAGAGAATTTGGGGTCAGTATCTTAAATGGACAAAAAAAAATAGTGTAAATATGTGTAAATTAAGGCAACCAGTTTTTAAAATGTGTAAAATGATGAGATATGGTAAAACCCAAGATTTTAGTTATACGTTATGTAATAGTGGAAATTAACAAGCATTTGAGATAACGTATGAAAGGATGACCTGTCGACTTCTGATTGGTCAAGGAGTGTCGACAGTGCCAAGAGTGAAAGAGAGAGTGAAAAGTTTAGGGATTCTGGCTGAGGTTTTAGGAGGAAACGCATGACAATGGCGTTGTGTCAGTTCGAGACCCAAATCTTCTACTTGGGTAAATGAAAAGAAATAAATGAGCTAAGTAGAAAAAAAGAATGTTGATATTTTTTGGATATAAGGCGTATGTTAAAAGCCCACTTTTACTTATAGACTCGGCAAGAAGCATGTGATCTTTCTTGGCCAATCACTGGCAGTAGTCTGCTGTTAATACAATACTTAAACGGGGCATACTAAGCATAACTACTTTGACTTTCGTGGACGACGGACATAGGATTAAATCACTGGACCTTTAACAATACGCAGGATAGGACTTATTCGCAGGATTCGTAGGATACGACTTATACGCTTACCAAAGGATTCCATAACTCAGGACTTACTTACTTTAAGCCCTTTTCAACTGGCCAAGGATGGCATTTAAAAACTTAACAAAGAATGTCTTGAACAAAGACACAAGACAAGATATCCCAAAAGACTCCCAAGTTGTTCCGAACCCCTCAAAGAATGAAGAGAAGCCAACAACAGATATGGTAAACCAACAACTCCGTTCCAGAATAGCCGAGACCCAAACGGATCAACTCCTTAAATTAGACGCCACGTCACATCGAAAGTAATGACTGTACATAAACACACTCGATGTCACACATAGAGATTTACCTACCACTTCATTTCTTTTTAATCGAGCCCGAAATATTAAATATTCACATACATGAAAGGGAGTGTGAAAAGTGTGCGGTCTGTTACGATTTTTGTGGCCATTTTTAGACTTCAAGTGAGAGCACTTTACAGTGAAGATCCCTTGGGTTAAGCAGAGCCCGATCTTTAGTGAAGAATCCTTTTGTTGTTCCTTGGTGTCCCTTAGTGTTGGGTATGATCCTTGCTTTGAGCAAAGTCGTTGGTTGCAAGTCCACAAGTCAGAAAGAAAGAAAGAAAGAAAGAAAGAAAAGGGAAGGAAAGGAAATGAGTTAACAAAGAAAGTGAGCACAAAAAGATCGATCAATCGATTGAAGAAGAAGAAGAAGAAGAAGAAGAAGAAGAAGAAGAAGAAGAAGAAGAAGAAGAAGAAGAAGGTTAAAAAGAGATGTATTATTATTATTGTTATCTATTCATTGTGTGAATTGATTTTCTTCTTCTCCTCATCTTTTAGTCATCCCTGGGAAGAGAATATGAAGGTGACGTCATCGAAGTTTTTTCCTCAAAATCCTTAATCTCTTAACTCTTAACTCAGTAAAAGAAAAGATGTTAAGTTGGTTTATCTCGTCGGAGATATCTAAGGTCATAAGTGAGTCTTTACCCATCGTTTTGAGAGAGATTCGGACGCCCCCTGGTGTTGGGAGTAGGGAAATAAGTAATGATCATTCGGTAAGTAACTTTGCAAAGGTAGCACAAAGGTTGGAGGGGTCACAGATGGTATGGGTCGAGATGAAAGAAACTTCTTTTATAATCAATAAAAGAGAGTCCGTTCTATTGACAGGCAAGATTAGTCCACAGTAAATATGAAAATCCAGTTGTCGGTCTTTGACCAGAGAAAAGACATCGTCGTCTGACATAAGAAATTTGAAACAATAAAGGCCAAAATTACTTGGAAAGTCGCGAAACAAAGGATTGTTAATCTGGGTAGGAATTCTTGATCGATAAAAACGAACCCAAAAAATTGAATCTAAAAGTCGTAAAAAATATTCTTGTGAAATCAAAAGTTTTGGTTTAAACGTTTGGGGATAATTCCATGTCAAATCATCCAGGCCATGTCACCCAACCCCTTCAAATGTCCAGGTGAGGACTATGTTAACGTTAGACAATCCCCAAAATTTGAGCTTTCAATTCCAAAAATTGGCAGAGTTATGTCGATTTTTAGCTCTCCAAATTTGATGGGGTTTCGCGAGAAATGGTGACTTTTTGTAATCTATTTTTGTCTGTAAAATAAGTTCTAGAACTTCCCTACTCCTAAAAATTGGTTTATAAAAGCATTTTTGCCCAAGGAATCCAAAACATGATAAAACATTTTGCAAAACTTTGTTAAAATTTTGCACTTCAGTTTTTCTTAAATTTTGCCCAGGTGTGGATTATCTTAAAGTTAGACAATCCCCAAAATTTGAGCTTCCAATTCCAAAAATACCGACTGACAAAAATAGATTATAAGAAGTCGCCATTTTTCGCACACCCCACCAAATTTGGAGAGCTAAAATTCGACATAACTCCGCCAGTTTTTGGAATTGAAAGCTTAAAATTTTGAAGATTGTCTAATGTTAACATAGTTCACACCTGGACAAAATTTAAGAAAAATTGGGTGGTGACAATTTTACTTATTTCTGGATGATTTGACATGGAATTTCCCTTGATCTTGTAGCGAATTCCCTCGGGAAGTAACGGTGTGGGTCAAGGTAGTACCCTTGGTCTTGTAGCGAATTCCCTCGGGAAGTAACGGTATGGTCAAGGTAGTACCTTGGTCTTGTAGGAATTCCCTTGGAAGTAACGGTATATGTCAAGGTAGTACCCTGGTCTTGTAGCGAATTCCTTCGGGAAGTAACGGTATGGGTCAAGGTAGTACCCTTGGTCTTGTAGCGAATTCCCTTGGGAAGTAACGGTATTGGTCAAGGTAGTACCCTTGGTCTTGTAGCGAATTCCCTCGAGAAGTAACGGTATTGGTCAAGGTAGTAAACTTAGTCAAAGAAGGCGCTAAAATTTTTGTCACCATTTTAGGCGTTTAGGTCTTCTGTTGGTAAACACAAGTCGGTATTGAGCTTAGCTTCAGATGGTTAATCCTTGTAGTGTTCCTTGAAATCTTAGGTAGAAAAGAATGTAGTATTAGTAGTTTTCCCTGTAATCCTTGTCTATAGGTCTTGATCACAGAAAGTTCAATTTGCAACTGATTCCAGGACACGTGATGTAATGGTTAACAATCTAGATTCGCAGACCATTGTTAGTGAGTTTGATTCTCATTGGGTGCTTCATACTTCTGGCCTTGTGCCATATCTAAGCTAAGCTTAGTAAACAACTAAATGCGTTCTGTATCGATTCTTATTGGCTGGTTCAACCATTACATCACGATTACCTCATCTATTTGCATACCATTCGTATACAACGTTTCACATGTCAGAAAAATGTCATTGTAATCCTATATGAAAAGTATCTATGGCTAAACATGCAAATTGGTCGGAAAATTAAAACGGAAAGTTTTTTGGTGGTTCCCCATGACAGTTTAACTACAGTCTATGAATTAACTTTTTGCGAATTGGATTACGGTTTAGGGGTTGGGGATTAAGGTTGTTTTTAATTACGAATTGCTTAAAAACCAACAAAAAAACAGAATTGATATACATTTAATTAACCATTGAAATTAATTATTGATCCCAACGGTAGACATATTAGTCTCAGTTGTTTGTGTTAGTATTGCAATGTATAATTTCAATTAAACTTGGTTTTAAAAACATATTTTTCAAAATTAGATGTATAGTAATTTGGGTTTTTATTTGTTTTGTTTTTAAAGCAATACGTAATTAAAAACAACCTTAATCCCCAAACCCCTAAACCGTAACCCAATTCGCAAAAAGTTAATTCATAGACTGGTAGACTGTAGAACCACCAAAAAACTTTCCGTTTTAATTTTCCGACCAATTTGCAAGTTTAGCCGGATTTATATATACCTCATTTTTTCTCCCTTCCTGTTAATCCAATCACGACATTATCTTACATTTTTACCCAATTTATACACCCTTGACTTTTAAACAATTTACCGGTTGTTAACTTTTGACAATGCACCGATCGAAAGTCTCCTTTTTCTTTCGTTTTTTTTTGTCTCCTTTAACTCCAGTTTTTTTTATGTTTGCTAATTGATCGAACCAATAAAGTATGATACTACTTCTGGTTATCTATATGAGGATGACCTTACTTGTGTATTATGAGATATATCCGTGGTTATATCTCCCATATCAAATCTTCTACTGTGTACTCATTTATTCTGTTGTCTGGAATAACTATCTTCATGGCTTCTTCTGTATCTCGAGAGGTACTTCTTTCTACTTCGGGGCCTGGCCTGGTTTCTTGTTGACTAGTGTCTTAAGATGCTGGTAAGGTTCTCTGGTTCCGGTTTCTTCTAAGGTGTTGGTTAAGCCTTGGTTATCGTAGTTTTTAGGGAAAAACTCAAGGCATATATTTGTGTGAATTCACATTTCTTTAAATCTCAAACTTAGGCCTTAAAGCACATTTGACTGAGACCCCGCCCGGTGCGTCCTTACATTCAACAAATCAGCAGCAGACTGGTTAACTAATCTTTTTCTATCTATTCCCAGTGTTCCCTAGCAACAGGAAATCAGGGGTCAGATTGAGGTCATTGATTGTCACTCAATCTAACGGGCTCAAAAACATCTGAATTTAAATCTATTTTCTACACTAACCATCCAAAAACGATGGTACGCCCATCAATATACAATGTGTCAAAAAAGTATCGAGATTTTTTGTACTTTTTGACACACCTTGTATTCTAAAAAAAGAAATAACACTCCATTAATTTTTTGTGTCAAAAAGTTTTTAAAAATCACGATACTTTTTTTATACGCCTTGTATATATGCAAGGAGTGTCATAAAAATATCAAGTTTGAAGCTGTATTTACCATGATAGAAATGAAGAAAAAATGGAACGTCATATTTTTTTCAGAACACAAGGTGTGTCAAAAAGTACAAAAAATCTAGATAATTTTTTGATAAACCCTATATATATATATGTATATAGAGAGAGAGAGAGAAAGACAGACAGACAGACAGACAGATATGGATATAGATAAAGATATAATATATACACATGAAAATAGACTCATCAGATATATTTCTTATATATTAAAAAATAACGTTCCATTAATTGATTTTTTTCACAATACAAGATGTATCAAAAAGTTTTTAAAATCTCAATATCTTTTAATACACCTTGTATATATACAAGGAGTGTCTTATAAATATCGAGTTTGAAGCTGTATTTACCAAGATAGAAATGAAGAATGAATGGAACGTTATTTATTCACAATACAATGTGGGCCAAAAAACACAAAAAATCTCGATACCTTTTTGACACAACTTGTATGACAAATGTATGAGATAGGAAAATGGTTGTTTTCTTCTCTCATAGTTATTAATGTTCAATTAAGTAAAAAACGGAGAAAAATATGGAACTATGTAAATGTGATAAGTGGTTATTGATTAACCAAATGAATGCATATTTTATCGATTGAAAAATCTATTGAATTCTGTATGCATTATATCAGTATACAGTGGTACTTTGACTTAAGAGTTTAATTCGTTTCACTCGTAATTCTACTTCCTCGTATATTAAATCAACTTTTCCCATTGAAATAAACTGAAATTCTATTAATTCGTTTTAGGTCTCTCCCCCAAAAAACACCTTATTTTTTGTCTTTAGCAAAACTTATCAGTATACAGTGGCACCTTGACTTAAGAGTTTAATTCGTTCCACTCGTAACTCAACTTCCTCGTATATTAAATCAACTTTTCCCATTGAAATAAACTGAAATTCTATTAATCCGTTTTAGGTCTCTTCCAAAAAACACCTTATTTTATGGTCTTTAGCAAAACTTATTTACTACTCTCTCTCTCTCTCTCTCTCTCTCTCTCTCTCTCTCTTCTCTCTCTCTCTCTCTCTCTCTCTCTCTCTCTGTGTGTGTGTGTGTGTGTGTGTGTGTATGTGTGTGTGTGGAAGGTGCGTGGTGTAATGGTTATACTCGTAGGAAATGGACTCATAGACCCGATGTTAAATGCTGGGCGAGGCTATTTGCATTTCACACAAGACTAATACCCTAGGGAAAGGTGGGAATCCAATTATTCTACCTCCAGCTATGGGTAAATAAAGGGCAGACTGAGCTCTTTACCCCTGACTAGGTAACCAGTCTAGGAGAAGGAAAGCTCTGAATTCCAGCCCGTTAAACTCCGTTTAAGAAATTTACCTTGTGCTACATCCTACTCATGTGCAGGGGTAGGTATATATATATATATATATATATATATATATATATATATGGGGGGGTCAGAGAGAGAGAGAAAGGGAGAGAGAGGGGGGAAATAAGTAATAATATACTTATAGTTAATCAATCATCAATCTGCAAATATGTAGGGCGATTTCCATGTTGAAGGTGATGATATTTGTATGAGAAAAAAATAAGCAAAGATTCAAGGTGTGCGGAATCCAGCACGGTAAATATCGATTCTCATATACAAAAAGAAAATCCTCGCCAATCAATACCATAACAATCTCCTTACACGCCATGCCAAGCTTAATGATTGGGGAAATGCACAAGGGTTTTAAGGTTCAATCGGACGAATGAAATTGCTTTTATCCGAATTAAGCAACAGACGTTAATACTTAATTTTTGGTAATTATGAACTTTTGTTTAGTAAATAAGGGTGTCCCAGAAAAAACAGAACCCACAAATTTTGTAATAAAATTGCTAATTTTAACTAGGGGGTTTAGGGTTGGGGTTAGGGTTGGGGTTTAGGGTTAGGGTTGGGGTTTAGGGTTCAGGGTTAGTTTAATGGGAAAATAAATAAATAATTTGGGTTCTGTTTTTTCTGGATCTCCCTGTACAGGGGGATCCAGAAAAAATAGAACCCAAACTCTAACCCTAACTCCAACCCCAACCCTAACCCTAAACCCTAACCCTAACCCTAAAACCCCATAGTTAAAATTAACAGATTTATTACAAAATGTGTGGGTTCTGTTTTTTCTGGGACTCCCTAATTTACTAAACAAGAGTTCATAATTACCTAATTTTTAAGATTATTAGTTAGTGAATTAAGTCACTAATTAGGACTGAGCCTATTCTAATAGTAATCATCCCAACCGGTATGTGAACTGCAGTTTCGTCCAGAATTTGAGCTCGAGTAGACGAGTCCATTTCCTACGACTTTATCTATTACACCACGCGTCTCCCGAACACCATTTTAAATCCCCCTATTGGAGTTAAAATGGAGTTAAGAGTTGAAGGTGCGTGATGTAATGGTTATAGTCGTAGGAAATAGGCTCGTCGACCCGAGTTCAAATCCTGGATGAAGCTGTTTGCATTTCATATAGCGCTAATACCCTTAGGAACGTTATGAATCCAACTACTCTCCCTCTAGCTATGGGTAAATAGTAGGGAAGACTAGGCTCTTTAAACTTGGCTATGTAACCAGTCTAGGCAAAGGAAAACTCTAAATTCAGACCAGTTAAACTCCACTTAAGAAAATAACCTAGTGAATTCAAACCTGTTAAGCTCCGCTTAGGAAACGGACCATGTTTTACACCCTGCTCGTACAGAGGGGTTAGTATATATATATATATATATATATATATATATATATATATATATATATATTGATTGGAGTCAAGATGTTTCCGTTTTTCTTGTTCAACCGATACATGTCATTGCATTGTATTGAGTAAATACACACTTATCTGCCCTTTTGTTTTAGGAGGGTTTGAAAATATGACGGTTTGGTTGTAATTTAATCTAAATTTACAATCCATCATCATAAGGTTGCGCTGACATAACAGAACTAAAAAGTGATGTTGTGTACTGCCTTGAACAAATGTTGGTAGCAGCTACCCACAAATAAAGCAGCTCTAAGTTCATTTACCTCCTCTCCCACAAACGATCCAAGTAAGACGAACAAGACATGCTGAACCCTACTGGAGAAGCAAGGACGAACTCATAGGCGACGTTCTTCTGTAGACACCTACTCATGGACACGTCGATGTACACCATCCAGAAAAAAAAACTCATTAACTCTGCGGATATTGGATGCCGTGTAAAGGACCTGCCTAGAGCGATGAATGATAGGGACGGGTATCGAAAGAGAGTCATAGGAATCCGTGATGTCAGCACAGGATGATGATGATGATGATGATGATGATGATGATGTAAGTTAAAGAATATCAATCTATCTATCTATCTTTCTGTGTAGCCTGTCCTTTATCTTCCGTTTTTTAAGAAAGAAAAATGTTCCATTATTTAGCTAAGGTGACGACACTCATGAGAAGTAAGCATTCGGCGGATAAGCAGCATCAGATAATTATGATTAACATTTTTGCATTCCATATAGGACGATCTCATTTTTTACGAGAGGGTGTTGCAAGATGATAACGGTCTGAATATTAAGGAACAAGAGTATTATTAATTTATCATATTGTATACGGACGTACTTTTAAGGAACAAGAGTATTAATATATATAATTACCAACCCCTCCGCACGAGCAGGATGTGATACAAGATCAATTTCTTAAGCGGTGTTCAACAGGTTTGAATTCAGAGTTTTCCTTCTCCTAGACCGGTTGCCTAACCAAGGTTAAAGAGTTCAGTCTGCACTACTATTTATCCATAGCTGGAGGGAGAGTAGGATTCATCCCTTTCCCAAGGGTAGTAGCGCTAAGTGAAATGCAATTACCACATCACGGGGTGACGATTCCATTTCCCATGACTTTAACCATTACACCACGCGCTTCCACGGGAGTATATATATATATATTTTTCGTTTCTTCATCCAGAGTCCACCTCTCTCTCTCTCTCTCTCTCTCTCTCTCTCTCTCTCTCTCTCTCTCTCTCTCTCTCTCTCTCTCTCTTAACCTCCTGTTAGTCAGTCCGTTAGTCTATCATTCCATCTTCCCTCAGTCTAATCCCGCCAAACATCCGGCTTTTTCCATTTAGAGAGATAAAAAAAATCATATTTGCAATGGTTGAATAGCCGGTGAATGCTTCGCAGATTTTTTTTTCCGGCGTAAAAAAAACATATTAAAAAAGAGAGAGAGAGAGAGAGAGAGAGAGAGAGAGAGAGAGAGAGAGAGAGAGAGAGAGAGAAGAAAAGAAAAAAGAAAAAAGGAAAAAAAGAAAGACGATCGAAACTCCTGGTATCGATTTCTTCAACGAATCAATAAATTCTTTTCCGTAATGCGCGCACAGAGTCAAAACTAAAAAGGGTGGCGGGGGGGGGGCGAAGAAATAACCGATGCTGTTCGATAGAAACGAAATGAATTGATACAGTCACAAAGAACAGAAACGTTTTCCTCCAGAGGAGAAACAAATTTTCTATCGGTTCAAAATTGCAGCGATAAAGGTAACGAGGCACTTGTTGTGTAACGGTTATCGCATTACGTTCTGAAAACGAATGACTACACGAAATTCGGAACTCCATAAGAAATAACTGGGCGTGACAGTGGGTCATGCATAAAAGTTAAAATGTGGAAGTGGCCTATTGTTGGTATCAGCCGAACAGCGAGGGAGTCTATTTCCTTATCGCTAGCGCTAGACCAGGGAGATTAATTTTACTGGGGTGGAGCGCCACCTACTGTCATCTCCCCACTTTACCACACAGGATTACCTCATACGCTGAGTTGGCGGGAACCGGTAACGAACCAGGAACCTTGCGATTCCTAGGCGGGTGCTCCACCGACTGAGCTAAGGCACAACAAATACAACAGTGTTGCCAATAACTGCACGAACAGTTTCCCTGTGTCCCTGGTGCTTTGGAGACATTACTTGTGGTTGGTTGTTGGTTGGGTTTTATGGCACGTCAACCCTTGTTAGGTTAATTTATGCCAAAGACATTTTTTCTCTTCTTGCTGGATATTGATTTTTTTTTCAGACTCAATTTTTAAAACACATTTTCTAATATTTATTTTTTATCTATTTAACCCATAGATGAGACCTTAGCAGGTACTTCCACCTCGGGTCAGAGTGGGCCTGGGAGTAATGGGAATAAAGGGGTACTCCACATTCCCCAGGGTTTCAGAATTGGAACTTCAACACTAGATGGAGTTTAACGTCATATCCGGGACACTAAGAACCTCAGTGGCCACTTCTAGGACATATATAATAAAAAGGATTGAGGCTCGCTATAAGGGAAATAGGGTTGACGTAACCAGCCGATTGATCGGAGGGGGCCTCTCCGACCGACTGTCAAAAGTAAGTAACGGCCAAAGTGGAGTGATGTGTGTCATGGACTCCTCAGCCATCAAGATTCGGTCCTTAAGCATCACGAGTCTCCACCCACGACCAGATGATTCCGTTGTGAAGATTTTGTTCCTCTACAGAGGTGCAATCGGGGTATTCTACAACCCCAGCCGACAGAGCCCATAGGAAATGGACACGGCGACCCGATTTCAATCCTGGATAACCCTGTTTGCATTTCACATTGCACTAATACCCTTAGGAAAGGTATTTATTCATCAACCCCTCCACACGAGCAGGATGTGACAAAAGGTCATTTTTTTAAGCGGACGTCAAAAGGTTTGAAATACAAATTTTCCTTATCCTAGATTGGTTGCCATACCAAAGTTAAAGAAAAGTAGGCATAAAAATGTTCACCCTCCAGCTATGGGTAAATAACAGGACAATCTGTCCTGTTATTTACCCATAGCTGGAGGATGAACATTTTTATGCCTACCTTTCTGATCAGTATAAGTGTATTAATGGGTATTTAATTCATAGTTATAGTCAAAATCATTCATTAATGCATAAAATAAATCTCAAGAAAAACCTAAGAAAATCTGAGTTAGATTTGCCTCAAAACAGCCCATGTTATTAGTGCGTTTGAAATCCTACAATGTGTCTTCTGTATCACTAAGAAATAACGGTTTACATATTATATGGTGTGGTTAATTTTCATACTGGTTTTAACAAACCTTGGTTTAATCAATAATTACTTGGTATTATTGATCTCTAATATTATTGTTTTATTCTCCAATGTATTAAAATCAATCTATGAATGATTTTATACAGATTCCAATAAAAATATAATTAAATAAGTCTAATCATTTTTAGGCATTCTTACTTAATTTCCTTAGTCTTTTTAATGTAATATATTTCATTACATTAATACTTAAATACTTACTCCCGGAGGGCACATATATTCTTGTTTGTAACATAGAAACATTGATATTCTTTAGTTTACAGTTTCGGTAATGAGTTGTAAAAATTTCAATTAGGACCACTTTACGAAACAAGGACTGGTACAAGGACAGTAGCAAAATAAATTAACGATACTAGCAAAAGTACGAGGTAATAATGTTATAATAGATCACAATATTCTCTCTCTCTCTCTCTCTCTCTCTCTCTCTCTCTCTCTATATATATATATATATATATATATATATATATATATATATATTTCACATTCTTTTTCTATATATATATCTATTAATCCATACATTAGACTCGTGGTCAAATGTTTAGCATCATAGAAAATGGATACGACAAACCGAGTTCAAATCCATGGCGAGTCTGCTTGCATCTCACATAGAGCTAATACATTTGAGAAAGGTATGAATCCTCATCCACCCATACGATAAAATAGTAGGTCAGTGTGGGCTCTTGATATGGCAACCGTTTAAGAAGAAAAACTGAATCCAAACCTGGTAAACTCCGCTTGTATCGCATCTTGTTCTTGCGGAAGGGTTTGGTAAATACATATGTATCTCTCTATCTACCTCCATCTGGTAATATCTATCTATCTATCTATCTCAGTATCTTTATATCTATCTAGATATTTTTGCTATATCAGTATTTTGATATCTATTTATCTATGTGAAGAAAATATTTTCAAAAAATATAACAAACACAGGATGTTACGATCAGAGGAAACAATTTTATGTGTCTATACTTAAGTATTTCGGTATTAAACTATGATCAGGACACTGTTACTTATCTATATAACTCAATCTCTTCGTAGATATTTCACTATCTAAATCTGTTTATGTCTATCTATCTATCTATCTATATATATAATATATATATATATAATATATATATATATATATCTTATTATAATGGAAATTGTGTGTTTTTCTGTCTGTAACCGAAACTATATTACTAATCGAGTCACAATTAACATAGTTATTTTAATCACATTCTTCATGATTTTATTTATATTTAAACCTCAATTATTAATAAATTTGCTTCACCTTTTTATTAGTGTTGTCCATATCTACATACAAATAACATGCAATTGTATTTATATATACAAAAGATAGCGGTTTACAGTATGAATGGGAAGGATAATTTGCATATTGATATTAAAAATGTGATTTTATTAAATATGTGCTTAGCATTATTGATTTCTAATTGTTTGGTTTTATTTAATGATATAAAGCAAAAATCTCTTCAATGAATCTTAAATGAAATCCATTAACAAGAAAAATAACTGTCATTTTATTCTTTATTTCCTAATTTAACTAAATAGTTAAATAAGTAAAATTCAGCAATGAAAGACGGGAGTGATGGAAGAGTAAGTTTCATTCCTATTTTTCTATTATACTCCCACTCTGTTACATATCTTTTTATCTGCCTTCTTATTAGACTTTCTAATTTAATACGATATTTCATTACATTAAAACTTAAATACTTGCACCCGGAGGGTGCATATATTTGCTAGTATACATATATGGAGAAAATGTAGAATAAACACGGGTTGTTATAATGGATGGAAAATTATATGAAAATTATTTGAGGTAATAATGTTATAATAGATCAGAAAAGTTCCAAGTTGATCGCATTCTTAAGTGAGGGGCATCGTCCACTGCGAGTTCTTGCCACAGGGCCAGACGATCAACCAGCATGTCTACAAAGATATACTGCGGTGTTTGCTTCGTTCAGTGCGCGAGAAGAGGCGAGAGACGTGGCAGGAAAACTCGTGGGTGCTTCACTATGAAAACGCACCTGCCCACACTGCCCTGAGTATCCGAGAGTTCCTGACCCAGAAGAACATTATTGTGCTGGAGCAACCTCTCTACTCGGTCGACCTGGCTCCATGTGATTTTTTCCTCTTCCTCTAGCTCAAGGGGGTCATCAAGGAAACCCGTTTTGAGGATGTGCACGACATCAAAAAGGCCGTGACGACAGAGCTACGGAGAATCCCGGAAGAATCATTCCAGGAGTGCATACAAGCGTGGCAGAGAAGGATGGTAAAGTGCATTAGACTCCAAGGGGATTGTTTTGAAGGGATAACTTCCCAAAGCTCAAGGGGGTCATCAAAGGAATCCATTTTGAGAATGTGCACGACATCAAAAAGGCCGTGACGACAGAGCTACGGAGAATCCCTGAAGAATCATTCCAGGAGTGGATGCAAGCGTGGCAGAGAAGGATGGGAAAGTGCATTAGACTCCAAGTGCATTAGACTGCTTTGAAGGGGATAACTTGTAGTTTGTGGTTTGGATTTGAAATAATTTTTTGTGACACCAATCCTGGGACTATTCTGACATACCTAGTATGTGCCCCCTGATCGCAAGTATTTAATTTTTAATTTAATTGAATATTATCTCAAATTATAAAGACTAATGAAACTAAGAACAAATATAAAAATATTACACTTGTTTTAATGTTGTTTTAATTAATTTCTTTCAAAATTATATAGGATTGCTTTTAATACATTTGAGAATAACATAATAGTATTACAAATCAGTAACAGCAATTAATT
Organism: Doryteuthis pealeii; assembly: GCA_023376005.1. NCBI lineage: Eukaryota > Metazoa > Mollusca > Cephalopoda > Myopsida > Loliginidae > Doryteuthis > Doryteuthis pealeii. The sequence continues at coordinate 86,391,321 of CM042153.1, forward strand.
ATTTATCAAACCCAGTTTTGTTAAAATCCTTGTGCAAATTATTCCCACCATAAACAATGTAAATGTTTATTTCTTAGAGATATAGTTATTTACTAAAGCGTAGCTTAGATGCGACACAAGGCCAGAGATATGGGGCACCCAGTGAGATGTAGCATTGTAAATTGCCTTCAAAAATCTTTATATTACACATACGCACAATGCTTCAAACATACTATAAAAAACCTTTATTTCACTATGCCTGAGCGAGACTAAATTTATAGTAAAAAAAAAAAAAAAAAAAAAAAAAGAAAAAAGAAAAGAAATTAAAAGAATTTCGAACAATCTTCACGGGCGCAGGAGCAGCCGACCAGACTTAACATCACGGAAATAGCCGACTTAACATCACGGAATTAACCGAAAAAGAAAAAACTTTCAAATATACGGCGTTCCTCAACTTCTTAAAACAACAGTTGATTACACCATCGCCGTGGGATAAGTACTATAAACAAAAACACCTAGTACTTTTAATAACTCTGATGATGGAATTTTATTCCGAAAATATTTAGAAATAAAAAAAAAAGTTAGATAAATATAATTTTCAACACATATTGCTTTGTCAATTGCCTTCAAAAATCTATATTATATATATATATATATTATATATATATATATATATATATATATATATATATATATATATATATTGAAAGTAATTTGACATCTGCTCAAAACGAAGAGTCCGAACGTCCTTATTGTTCGATTTGACTTTTATTTCTTAGCTTGACATTTTTAATATTCCTTCAATCAAAAATGATTTTATGAGAATTTTCAAGAACTGGAGAATTTATTTCATGCTTGATTGAAAAATTTTCATACACTTGAAGAGTTAATTCTTATTTTACATTTGTAATTTCTTTTTATTGTATGTCCAATTAATTTCTCGTACTAAACGAACTTAGAAGGACGTCATTTTGATTTTCACGAGTTTTTATTTTAATTCTATTTTGCTGTGTTGTTTTTATTTGTTTGTCTTGTTTTGTGGGTTTTTTTGTTTTGTTTGTTTGTTTGTTGGGGTGCGGGGGGGGGGGTAATTCATTTCGTTTTTCTTTTTTGTCATGTTTTAGAGATTAGTAGTCTTGAAAGCCATGAGAGAGAGAAGACAGACAGACGAACAGACAGACATATGCAGAAACAGGGGCAGAGAGGGACAAAGAGAAAGAAAGAAGGAGAAACAAGTGAAATCCATGAGATGGGGAGAGAGAGAGAGAGAGAGACAGAGAGAGAGAGACAGAGGCAGAGAGAGAGAGAGAGAGAGAGAGAGAGATAGACAAGGTAGAGGCAAAGGCAGAGACATATAAAGACTAGTTTTCTTCTAATTCTATCTTGGTATGTTTTTTTGGGGGAGGGTGATTTATTTTGTTTTTCTTTTTTCTCATCTTTTAGAGATTAGTAGTCTTAAAAGCCGTGTGAGAGGGAGAGACAGACAGACAGATAGATAGACAGAGGCAGAAGCAGAGACATAGAAAGAGAAAAGATAGACAGACAGATACACATACAGGGTGTTCGGGATAAATTTGACAGTTTTATAAGGAAAAAGAAAAAGTGCTTGGTAATTACAAAATTTAATGGATTGTAAAGAAATTCAACACGCACGGAATTACACTACTGTCAACAAGTTTCACCCAAAATAACCGCTATTAGCGTCGATCACAGCCTCAATCCTGCTCAGGACCTGGAGCAAGCTGATGTTACAGTTTCCCTGGAAGGGTCTTAATTCTGTCGATTAACTGGGCTTTTGTATTACTGGCATGGCGATTGGTGTCTATCTTAACAGCGCCACATACATAATAATCGATGGGTTAAGATTTGGGGAGTTCGGGGCCAAACATTGGGACTGGTGTAGTCGTAAAAATTCGCCGACAACCATATTTTACTTTTCCCAGAGGTGTGACAGCGGACCGAATCCTGCTGCCATACATATGGCCTACCATTGGCTACCCTTGTTATCCAGGGTTTCACTACAGTGATTAGTAACTCCACGTAAACATCTGAATTCAACCTGATACCCTCTCTGAAAAAATGCTGTGCAATCAGATCGTCTGTCTGTCTCCATTGAAATTCTCCAGTTCATGCCTGATTGTTTTTACAGTGTTCAGGAGCATTGGGCAGCAACCATAATCTCCTTATTTTGGTGGCCGGCGCAGATCATCATGATACAATTTATTCTCTTCCATGATTCATGTGGGTTCCAGTCATTCATTCTATCTGTCATCACGTATATGAATGAAGAAGAGTCCACGCTTTTAAATGATGCGTAGTGTGCGTCAATACCTCCAACCTACGGAGAAAAATAACCAAATATAAATATGGCAAATTTATCCCGAACTGTATATTTTAATTTACACTAGTTTTTTTTGATTATTACCTGTTTGTTTTGTTTTTTTAGGGGAGAGGGTGGAGTGTGTCATTAGTGGACTTGGAAGCTATGTGAGAGGGAGAGGGAGATACAAAGAGAAAGAGAGAGAAGAGATTGATGGAAATACAAACGAAAGGTGAAAACAAGTAATTATGGAAGACAGACAGACAGACAGAGAAAGAGAGAGAGAGAGAGAGAGAGAGAGAGAGAAAGAGAGAGAGAGTGAGAGAGAGAGAGAGAGAGAGAGAGTCAAAGAAAGAGAAAGAGACACAGATATACAAGGTGGGTCAAAAAAGCATCAAGATTTTTGGTACTTTTTAACACACCTTGTGTTCTGAAAAATGAACATTCCATACATTCTTCATTTCTATCTCGGTAAATACATCTTTAAACTCTGTACTTTTTGACACACCTTGTATTATGAAAAAATTAACGTTCCATTTATTGTTCATTCCTATCTTGGTAAATACAGCTTCAATTTCGATACGTATTTTACACACATTGTACATATAGATAGACTGAGATATATTTTGTTTTCTCTAGTTTTCTTTTAATTATAACCTGTTCTGTTTTGTTTGTTTTTGTTTTTGTTTTGTTTTGTTTATTTGTTTGTTGTTGTTTTTTTTTTGTTTTTTTTTAGGATGGCAGGTTGGTGAGCGTCATGTTTTTGAGATTAGTGGAGTTGCAATGGCATGACGTCAATGGTCCAATTGATAGTGCAAGTAGATGCCGTCCATTAATTGAATTTGATAACTTAAAATTTTATTTCAGACTGAAAAATGAATTATTTGATTCTTTGATAGTCACTTAAAAATTCACGAATGAAATGTTTTCTTCTTTCTTTTTTTGTTTTTTGGGGGTTTTTTGTCATCATTTATTTATTTTGATAGTTGAAGATAAAAGAAAAAATGTTGTGAAACATTAGAGACTATAACTATGACTAGGAAGATGATCTAATGATATGTCCAGTGGCTGAGGCAATTGCATGTTTAATCCAAGCTCTGGTAGTCGGTTTATATATATATATATATATATATATATAATATATATATATATATATATACCTTTTTAATCATTTAAAACAAAATCATAAAAAAAACGTCTAGACAAAACAATTTTTTATTGATTTACTTATGTATATGTATATTTTTTATGTTTTTTTTTTTTTTTGTTTTTTTTTTGAGAAGTCAGTTGAACAGAAAACTAGGATTACATTGTATCTTTTTCTTAGACTTGGAATTTTAACTTTATACGTGCTATCTAACATACATTTTGCGAATATTCTGGTTATATAACTCCTTCTTTCAGTGAATCCAATTATTTTTGTAAAATCCGTCTGATGAGGTTGGGCTCTTATGGATTTTTTTTTAAATTCTTTTAAATTTTAAAATTTTTTGAGTTTCTGGTCGAAATATATTATTACAGAGTGATGGTTTAAGTTTTTCTTTCTTTGAAAGTTATATATATATATACATATATATATATATATATATATATATATATATATATATATATATATATATATATATATATATATATATATATATATATATATATATATATATATATATATATATATATATAGGGTAAACTGTCCAACTGCTGCTGACACAATCGGATTTTTAACCGACTGTAGGTAGCTCACAAAATGTCTAGCCACACTAAATAGACTTGATAAGTCGAAACACGTGTCTGTGGATGACTATATATATATATATATATATATATATATATATATAGTTGGATTCGTACCTTTCCCCATGTGATTAGCGTTATGTGAAATGCAAAGAGCCTTGTTCATGATTTGAACTCCTCTCGCCGCATCCATTTCGAACGACCGTAACCATTACACCACACGCCTAAAACAACAGTGATCGATTCAATGCCCTAACCTTCTGCCAGACTTAAGTAAATTCCAACATGGCTGTTAAAGAATAACTGAAACCTTTCGCTTAGAGGCCACAACAGCGACTCAAAATCTTTGGTGGGTGCGTTTCATTTTCGGAACACGTTGTATTTTATGTGCTCAATTTTTTTTAAATTTCTATTTATTCATTTTTTAAAAATCTTCTTTTATTTTTTCATTCAAGAGAATAATGATTTTGTTCATCTAATCTAACAAAATCAAAATTATTTCCAAGGAAGAACAAAAAAACAAAACAAAAAACAAAATACTCGACTCAGTTTAAAGTGGCCGGCATTTTGTTTGAAGAAATGAGTCGAGGTTCCTCTTTGATTTAAAATAAAACCAAAACTAAAATTTAAAAAGACGTAAAATGAAAAAAGAAGTAAATTGAAAAAATGTAAATAAAAACAAATGCAAAAACAAAAAAAAAAGGTTTAAAAAATCAAAAGTTAAAAAAAATTTCTCTGAAATTAAAAGAATGAAAAATTGTCCCCATCCACCATTACGCGCCAAAAAATTTAAAAAAAAATAAGCCCACGTCTAATACTTGATCATGTTGAGTGTTTCTTCACTTGTTTAAGGTTATCATTTTATAATTATAATCAAGGCGAATTATGGCGTCCACTGGCTGTGTAAAAAGCAAGAATCTAATAAATTGAAGTTTCTTCGAATTCAATTCTATAAAAAAATCAGAGAATCGGGTGAAGAATAACAAATAAATATCAAGAAGAGAAAAAAAATGACGGGTGAAATAAAAGATTCACTTTAAAAAAGAACGAATAATATAAATAATGTGGAATACCCAGGATGGATGGATTTTACGACATTGTCAACCCTTGTTGGGTTATTTTATGCCGAAGATGTTTTGTTTTATTCATTCTTGGTGGCTATATTAATAATTGAACAGTGCTCAATATCATGGATAGAGCATTTATATCTAAGTTAAGGTATAGAAGACATGGACATAGAGATAACGACGTTGTTGACTACATGTTCACGATACCTTAACTTATATATATATATATATATATATATATATTTGTATATGTATAAGTATTAACTTACCGGTGGGTATAAGAACGATCGTTGGAAGCGCACACTATCCAGAGGTTAAGGTTGAGGAAAAACAAATACAAAGTGCTCAATACAATGTAGAGCATAAATTTATTTAAGAATGGAAATGAGTAACCTACTCGAGTTTCATCGATAGATTCTTCAGGGTTACTTTTAAATTAATCGAGTTTACGATTAATCTTTGGTGGTGCAATATATATATATATATATATATATATATATATATATATATATATATATATAGATAGATAGATAGATAGATAGATAGATAGATAGATAGATTTTTTTTGAGATGAAACAAAGAAATCACAGTGCTCGATCACAAATTTGTAGGAGCTTTATTTATTTATTTGTTGAATTTTTTAAATATAATTGTTTTCCATTGGCAACTACCCAGGTTTCAGGCTATTTTGTCATCATCAGGTTGCTAATAATTCTTCTGGTGTTTATGCGAAGACATTTCTTGCTGTTATCAATAACATATTGAATAACAGCAAGAAATGTCTTCACATAAACACCAGATGAATTATTAGCAACCTGATGATGGCAAAATAGCCAGAAACCTGGGTAGTTGCCTATGGAAAACAATTATATTTTTAAAAATTCAACAAACATATATATATATATCATTTTTTGTTCTTTTTTTTTTTTTTGTTTTTTGGTAGGTGTGAAAAGTTGTTGAGGTTGGTGGCACTAAGTTAGGCCATTAGTTTTATGGTAGGTGTGGATAGGAATTTTGATTCTTTGAGTGTGCAGGGAGAAGAGATGAGATAAAAAGGGGTAGTGTGGTCAAATTTTTTGTTGTTGTTTAGATTAAGAGAATTTTTAAATCAATTCTAAACAATATAGAGTTTGAATCTATGGAAAACAAATCTGAAAGAAAGGTTAATTTTGCTTTAAAAAAATTCCCTTTTCTATTGAATGACCCTCGTATATATATATATATATATATATACCCTGTTTCCCCGAAAATAAAACAGAGCTTATATTCATTTTCACTCCGAAATATAACACTGAGGCTTCATTCTCCATATATCGAACAGCCATGTCAACTGGGTCTTTAGAATACACAGATTGCACCACTGCTTAGGGGTAAGAACCTCCAAACGGAGTCACCTGTTGGCTGGGGGTGGCGATTCGTTGCTTAAGGACGGAATCCAGGTGGATGAGCAATCCATGATATGCAACTTTTCACTTTGGCCCTTACTTAGGCTAGACGGGCGGTCGGAGAGGTCCCTCCGATCAATCGGCTGGTCATGTCAAGCCCTAGCACCAGTATAATTGTCCCAAACCTATTGCCCTCATGATAAGCCCCAAGCCTTTTTATCATATCTGTACTAGAAGTCGGTGACTGAGGGTCTTCATGTCCTGGGAATGACGTTAAACTCTATTTGATAGTGAGATTCCAGCACCCCTTCATCACTATTGCTCCTGGTCCACTCTGACCCGGAGTGGTAATACCTGTTAGAGTTCCATCTGTTGGCAAGGTTCTTTTTGGAGGTTTGGAGAATGTTGAGCACCCCTTCATCACCATTGCTCCCAGGAACACTCTGACCCGGAGTGGTTGTACCTGTTAGGGGACCATCTATGGCTTAAATATGTTGTAGAGGAGTTGACACCCCTACAAAATGGACTGGCTCATAGCCTTATAAGAGTCGACGGAGCAATGATAAAGTCGGTAACAATATATATTCGGACGAAATCATTGCGTTTGACTACAGACATTTGACCCTCCTCAGTCTTGTACGCTTGTCTTGTGAATTGTACTACTTCTTGTTTTATGTAATAAGTATCTGTTAGCACCAGATACAAGTGCCGAATAAAATATATATCAAGCACACTATTTCTCTGTGCATCTTTTACCACCTCAACGATTCAACAAAAAAGAAAAACATGAGTTTATGAATAAAAAATTGAGTATCCATTAAGAATGAATTTATTTCAAAACTCTGTCGGCATTAAATGACCCACCGAGGCTGATATGTCGTAAAACAAAACAAAACAAACCACTTGTCGATAAATTACTTGGAGGCCAATGGTCTAATCTTTACCATCGTAGGAAATGGACCCGTCGAGGCGAGTTCAAATCATGGACGAGGCTGTTTGCATTTCACATAGCACTAACACCCTTGAGAACGGTATCCATTCAACTATTCTCCCTCTATCTATGGGTAAATAGTACGACAGACAGGGCTCTTAAACCTTGGTAAGGCAACCGGTCTAGAAGATGGAAAACTCTGAATTCAAACCTGTTAAACGACCTTGTTTCACATCCTACACATGCAGAGGGGTTGGTAAATATGTATTTTTTTAAATTACTAAATTTCTAAATAAACAGAAATAACGAAAAACGATCTACATTTATTTACCATTAACATGTTAATTTATTTAAAAAGTCATTAACGAAAATTCATTAACAAAAATAATCCTGTCATCATCCTCTGGAATATTATTGCTTTCAATTAAGGATAATTTTAATGGGGGGGGGGCTTATGTTAGAATCATCCTGAAAAATCAATGCAAATTTTGCAGGTAGGCCTTATTTTCGAGGAAACGCGGTATATATATATATATATATATATATATATATATATATATATATATATGTGTGTGTGTGTGTGTGTATGTGTGTGTGTGTGTGTGTGTGTGTGTGTGAAGAAAGGAAGTGAATCCGACGGTATGTAGTATATTAGGAAAAATGAAAAAACACAGGTTTAAATGGGTTAAGTGGCGAGTTTATTGGCCGACGCTGCAGTGTTTCGATCTATTAATTAGATCATCTTCAGGGCATTTGTTGGTATATATAAGGTGATAAGAAATTATTTATCACAGAATAACGAGAAAAGCGAGTGGTAGTTATGTGTTATTCAGTTTTAAAATTTTTGAGGTTTGAAAGAAGGGACGGTTTTGAAATATGACGTCAAATGTTCTATTTTACGGCGTTGGTATGGGATGGTGTGTGTGTGTGTATCGAAAGGAAACACTGAGCATTTTTTAGGTGTGTGGTTGTGTGTGTGTGTGTGTGTGTGTGTGTGTGTGTGTGTGTGTGTATAATTTTTTTTTTTTGCGAAGGACGACAGCGGAAATGAACCTTAAGGTTGTGTGTGTGATGAAGATGATCTAATTAATAGATCGAAACACTGCAGCGTCGGCCAATAAACTCGCCACTTAACCCATTTAAACCTGTGTTTTTTCATTTTTCCTAATATACTACATATATATATATATATATATATATATATATATATATGTGTGTGTGTGTGTGTGTGTGTGTGTTGGCTGTCAACTCGTGTTCGAGTAAGACCATTTTTTGTTTTATTTTTTGTTTTCATAGTTGGGTGCCAGTAGCATTTGACACTCAATCCTTGTGTTTTCTCAGATGACTCACCAGGCCAGTCCTGGAGAGACATACTCTTCCACATAAACTAAATGTTGGAACTTCTCCACTTTGAATGATGCTGGGCAGAAAATCATCCTTTCTAATAGCCCGCTTCAATTTTTGGCATTTAATTCGGTTGGACTCAAATTCTTCCACAGACAGGTAGATGGTGGCTCTCCAGCCAGGTCTATAACACACACACACACACACACACACACACATATATATATATATATATATATATATAATATATATATATTCATTTACCAAATAATGTTAACCTATTTTTGTAGTGGACATGATTTTAATGCAATACATTCGCTTTTTAAATAAAGGCTGTCTATCTATTCATTTTAAGTACTGAAAATTTACAAACGGTTTTAAGCAAGAAGCAAAATGTTGAATGCCCCTATTGAGGTACATGAATAGGAAATTTATTTTCCAAAGATCTGAAAAATGGTTTGTATTCAAATACAAATTTCCATGGCACTTAACAAAATGGTTTCTTCTGTCAGGAAGCCGCGTGAGACACATTACCAAAAACAGAGTTCGATAAAGACGAAGAGAATAAACGAACGCTTCGCAGTTATATATCAGCATAGATAGATAGATAGATAGATAGATAGATGGGGATAGGAACTAAGAAATATATAAAGAAAGAGAGAAATAAATGAACAGATATAAGATATATATATGTATATATATATATATATATATATATATATATAGAGAGAGAGAGAGAGAGAGGGAGAAAGAAAGAAAGAAAGAACGAAAGAAATTAACAGACTTAGATGGATAAAGATCAAACTGAGATAGATAGATAGATAGATACATACATACATACATACATACATATATACATACATACATATGGCCAGATAGATACAGAGATAGCGAGGGAGATATGAACTATATCTTAGTTCATCTCTTCCTCAGATATATATAGAGAGAGAGAGAGACAGAGAGACAGAGAGACTGAGAGAGAGAGAGATGAAAAGACTTATACAGACGGACAGGCAGATATATATAGATAGATAGATAGATAGATAGATAGATGGATATGGACATAAGATCGATAGATAGATACATAGCGAAAGGAGGAAATATGACCAAACTGAGAGAGATATATAAAAATGAAATATAGAGAAATGAATACTGAAATAGATAGATAGATAGATAGATAGATAGATAGATAGATAGTTGGATAGATATAAACGGACAGATAGATTTATGTGAGCAGAGAAAGATACGATGAATTGAATAGTAAAGTTAAAATATTTCTCCGTTTTGGAAAAAGGAAGAACAAAAGAAAATGGCGGGAATGTCTAAATTCAAGAATGACAACCGATAATTTAATCTTTTTTCTCGTCTTTCGACTTTCCCAATGAATGATGGTTTCTTTCTGGGTTTTTTTCTTTTGTTTGTTTATTTGTTTTTAGTTTTTATTTTCTCTTTCTTTTTTCCTTTTAGGTGGGAATTTGTTAGTTCTTGTGTGTCAGCCTTTTTTCTCGTATGGAAGAATTTAATCGGTAGATTCGAGGACTCTTCTTCTGCAGATCAAGAACAGTTGGAACGAGCCGAATCAATACAGATCAATGCCGAATGTCTGGATACGTTTGGCTGGGTGACCATCTATTTATATCACTCTGGCACTGCCAAAAAGAGATTGAATGACCTCTGGGGTCAAGTCTTTTGTGATACTTTGTGTGTGATTGTGTGTGTGGGTGAGAAGAGAGGAGGAGAGAGAGGAGGGGAGAGAGAGAGATACAAAGAAAGAAGGAGATGAAGTAAGACGGTTTGGTTTGGTTTGGTTTGTTTTGTTTTACGGCATATCAACCTCAGTGGGTCATTTAATGCCAACAAAGTTTCTAAATAAATACATTATTAATGGATAATCAAATTTTTGTGTATAAACTCATGTTTTTCTATTTAACCCATAGATGGGACCCTAACAGGTACTACCACTCCGGGTCAGAGTGGACCAGGGAGCAATGGTGATTAAGGGGTGCTCCACATTCCCCAAACCTCCAAAACTGGAATCTCATCATCAAATAGAGTTTAATGTAATTCCCAGGGTATGAAGACCCTCAGCTACCGAGATGAAGTAAGAGTATATGCAGCTACTTAAAAAAAAACATTAATTTTGTTCATTAGTGTGCAAAAGTTTCCAGCAAGATTTCAATTGCGAAGCATTGCTCAATTTCAATGTAAATGAGGAAAGGGAAAATTTTCTTGCCCTAATCTTACAAACCCATTGGCTATTAGCACAATGTGGTATGCAAAAAGCTTCGATCAGAATGAATGGATCGTTTTGTTTTTTTCAGAATACAAGATGTGTCAAAAAGTACAAAAAATCTCGATACTTTTTGACACACCTTGTGTATATATATATATAAAAATCGAACGAGTCACAATTTTGATAGTCGAGTAAAAGAAATAACCGACTAAGTCAAAACAATGAATTAATTTTTTTTTTTTAATTTTAAAACTTTTATTCAATATGTAGATCTGGTTTAGAAAACCGATAATAGCAGAATATATTTAACTAGGTTTCACGGGAGGATCTTCAGGATAACTCTGACTGAAATTGATTTATTAGAACAAGCGGAACATTTGAGAAGGGACGCAGCACGGGTTTGAATTTTTAACAGTCGTGACGCAATTTTCTCTTATGCCTACATCCGTTCAAAATTTTGTATTTTTGATTTAATGATTATTTTGAATAAGTATAAGATGCGATAGCTATTTTTTCTTTCATACAGAGAAGGTAGAATTTATCCCCGATTTATATTCATGGGTTCTTTCACAATCTCCCATTTTATGATAGAGTCTATGAATATATATTTTTAACATCCCAACTCTTACCTTTCAGCATAGGATATGATAGGTTGGTTGGTTGGTTGGTTGGTTGGATTTTATGGCATGTTGGGTTATTTTATGCGGAAAACATTTTGCTTTATTTATTCTTCATGGGTACTCAATTTTTTTAAACACTATTTCTCTGAATTTTTGAGATGTGGCTTGATAATTAGTATTATTTTTATTATTCGGACTATTGTCCTTATCTTCGACAATAAATACTTGAAGAAGGCCGGAGGGCACATCGACCGAAATGTTGTACAAATAACAATGAAGATGAGGGCAATAGTCCGAATAATACAAATAATACTAATTTTTAAACACATTTTAAACTCATTTTATTCTGTTTAACTGTTTGAGAGGTAGTACCTGTTAGGTACTACCTCTCAATTTCAGAATGGACCTGGGAATAATGGCGATTAAGGGGAGCTCCATACTCCCCAGAGGTCCGGAATTGAACTTCACCATCAGATAGAGTTTAACGTCACATCCAGGACACTAAGACTCTCAGCCACCGCCTTCTAGCACATATATGATAAAAAGGTTTGGGGTTTGCCATAAGGGCAATATGGTGGGGACAATCATATAGGTTTTAGGGCTTAATGTGACCAGCCAATTGATGCTAGAGGGGCCTCTCCGATCGCCCGACTAGCCTAAGTAAGGGCCAAAACGGAGTGCTGTACGTCGTGGACTACTCAACCACCATCCCGTCTTTAAGCATCACGGGTCACTACCCACAGCCACAACAGATGGCCCCATTGTAAGGGGGAGATTTTACCTCTCTGAAGGGGTATAGTCGGTGTATTCTAAAGCCCCAGTCGACAGGGCAGCACATGTTAGCGTATTCTAAATTTCACCTACGAGGCGGAGTCAATTCGGGGAAACTTTTCTTCGTAACTAAAAAAAATTCCTCTAAGCGATTTGTTTTTTGTTTTTTGTTGTTTTGTTTTTGTTTTTTTTGTTTTTTTTTTGTTTTTTTTTTTTTTTTTGTTTTTTTTTTTTTTTGGGGGGGGGGGCAATTCTGTTTCGATTCAAGAAAATCTCCTGGTAAATTAACATGGCTCAAATATATATTTACCAACCCCTCCGCACGAGCAGGATGTGACACAAGGTCAATTTCTTAAGCGGAATTCAACAGGTTTGAATTCAATGTTTTCCTTCTCCTAGACCGCTTGCCTAACCAAGGTTAAAGAGTTCGGTCTACCCTGCTATTTACTCATAGCTGGAGGGAGAGTAGGATTCATACCTTTCCCAAGGGTATTAGTGCTAAGTGAAATGCAATTACCACGTCCAGGATTTGGACTCGGGGCAACGAGTCCATTTCCCATGACTTTAACCATTACACCACACGCTTCCATAATTCCTTGTGTGTTTCATCCGATAAATAACTATTGATTCTTGTTCGGGGTGTGTTCCTCGCTTATTAGTTATGTCTGATAACATTCTAGCAAGCATTTGACTGAATAGAGACGGAGCTATGTCTATTAGTGAAAGAGGATTTTCTGATTTACAAACAGGTTGGTGTGTAACTGATATTAAGAAGGGGGAAAAGGAAAATGGCCGAAATGCAAGGAGAAAGAAAGAAAGAAAGAAAAAAGGATGTAGAACGGGTGGTTGTTGGTTGGTTGGTTGGTTGGTTGGTTGGATTTTACGGCATGTCAACCCGTAGACGTTTTTGTTTTATTCATTCTTGATGGGGATTCAATTTTTTTTTAAATTTAAACTCAATTTTTTCAAGCACATTTTTGATATATTATTATTATTATCATTTTCATATTTATCTATTTTGTTTAAACAAATAATTTTAAACAATTTTAAACAAATGTTTTTCCTTATATGTATGGAAGGGTCAATCACCCGAGTAATGCGCTAGTTTAGTTTATGGGGCATGGTGGGAAGGCTGGTTTTCTTTTTGTGTAGAATCATGGGAAGGGTCCATCACCCAAGTCATGTGCTAGTTTAGTTTATGGGGCATGATGGGGGCCGGTTTTCTTTGTGCAGGATTTTAGGGACGGCATTGTAGTCTACTGTTGTATTTTGCTACTTTATTTCATCAATTGCATTTTTTTTTGTTCATTTTATATATATTATTATTATCATCTTCATATTTTTATGAATCTTTTAAGTTTGTAAACTAAACAAACCCTCCCACCATGACTCAACTGGTTGACTCTTCCCATGATGCACCACACAACAGCATATAAGGAAAAACACAAACGAATAATTCACTTGGTTTGAAAATTGCATAGGTGAGAAACTGCTGTTGATTGTTTGGTTGGATTTTACGACATGACAACCCCAGATCATAAATAAAAACCTTACAATCTATTAAGAAACTTTACTTGAGACCTATTAATTTTCCTGGGGGCAAAGCAAATATGTGCGTCCCAGGACGCACTAAATCAAATAAAAGTTTTAAAAAAAAAGTTTAAAAAAAATAAAGTTTAAAAAAATGAATGCCATCAAGAAGAAATAAAACAAAACGTTTTCGGCATAAATTAATCCGACAAGGGTTAGCATGCCGAAAAATCCAACCAACCAACCAACCAACTAATCTGAACAGCGTAGACCTGTGAGAAATTACAATGAAAGAGTTATCCACACTACCTAAATCTTCAGGACTGGAATCTCACCATTAGATTCTGTTTAGTGCTTTTAGATGCTCGGTATAAGTCATAGGGGCTTACCTCTTTGCATGGATGAGAGTCAGCATATTCTAAGCCCACCAACATATACAAAATAAGGACACAATAAAGAAATGTGTCATGTTTTTTTAAAAAAGACGAAAGAAAAAACTTAAAGAGAGAAACAATAGAACGATAGAAACAAATATCAAAACCTAAAAAGAAAAATAAGAATAAATGAATGAAAAAAGAAAGTTAGAAGAACAAAAGAAAAATGAAAGAATGGGAGAAAAAAGGAAAAAAAGAAAGAAAAAGAAATGAATGAATAAAAAAATGAATGAAAGAAAAATGAAAGAAAGAACGAAATAAATAGATAGATAAATAAATAATCAAAGAAAGAAAGGAAGAAAGAAAGAAAGAAAAATGAATGAATGAATAAATGGAAGAATGAAAGAAAGAAAAATAAAAGAAAGAACGATATAAAAAGATAGATAAATAATCTAAGAAAGATGACTGAATGAATAAAAGAAAAATGAATGAATGAAAGAAAAATGAAAGAAAGAACAAAATAAATAGATAGATAAATAACCAAAGAAAGAAAGAAGAAAGAAAGAAAAAGAAAGAAAAATGAATGAAGAATGGAAGAATAAATACAGGGAAAGAAATAAAGAAAGAAAGAAAGAAAGAAAGAAAGAGAAGGGAATGAATGTATGAAAGAAAAGGAAATACAAGTGAAAAGAGTAAATGAAAGAAAGAAAAATCGAATAAAGAAGAAGAAAAAAGTGAAATAAGAAAAGGATAATCAGAAGAAAATTTATGAAAACCAAAGAGTTGATTTATGGAAAAAGAGAGAAAGAGATACCTACTATGAAAGAGAGAGAGAGGGAGGAGAGACAGGATAGAAAAGGAGGAGAAAGGAGAGAGGGAGAGAGAGATAGAGAGAGAGGAGGAGAGAGGAGAGAAAAGAGAGACAGAGAGAAATCTGTAAAAGAGATGAAAGAAAATAAGTTGAGTTTAAAAAAAATGAATAATGATGAATAAAACAAAATGAAGTCATCATAAAATAACCCATCAAGGGTTGACATGCCGTAAAATCAAACCAGAAAACCAAACAAATAACTAACCATGTATCTCTACATAGGCTCTATTACAGATATTGAGCACGCTTTATTTATAAATATAGCAAACAATGTAATTATATTATTCATATATATATATATATATATATATATATGTGTGTGTGTGTGTGTGTGTGTGTGTGTCAAAGAAGCCCCATCTGTTGCTTAGCTAGGAGAAATTGAGTTAACAAAAATGTGTTTAAAAATTTGAGGTAAAAAATACCCCTAAAAATGGATTTAACAAAACGGCTACGTCATAAAATAACCCAACAAGAGTTGACATGCCGTAAAATCCTAAAAAGAAAAAAAAAAAAAAAAGAAGTATCCAAAAATGATATATGCATTTTTGGATATAAAAGTGAAGTCTGTTATTGTTGATATCAACCGGATAGCGATAGATTCCATCCCCTATTCACTAGCGCCAGACCAGGGAGATTTCTCAAGTCCATGGTGGGTATATATTGATAGATATCAAGATAGAAAGGAGTAAAAACAATAACAGAGATACATAACTGAAGAATTGAAAGGAGAGAATAACAGAACTTCCTACGAACAATAGAAAGAACGAGAAAGACAACGGGCTTTGTGGAAGGGGGTACTGAACAAGAGAGAGAGAGAGAGAGAGAGAGAGAGAAGGAAGGAATTTCAAGGCCGCGTTGCAACTTACTTTACGTACTTGCTAGTCTAGATGAACTGATCGATCAATTGATCTTTATCGATTAGTGCCTAGCCTGCAAAGCGGATACACCGAACGAAGACCCGGGCTCAATTCGGTGAGTCATCAGCTCAGCACAGCTCAGATAATCAGACGAGAATGCTACGGAGTAAAAGAAACAACAACAACAAAAACAAAGAAAAGAAAATACCGTTACACTTTGCACACGTACGAAGAATCCTAGCCCAAAAGTTGGATGCCACTGAGCGAAGATAATCCCAAACTCACATCCAAACAGAAATCTCTTGAAACAACACCTAATCGTCTCTTCCCGTTCACGTATGATTTCAGCCTGCACCCAACTCCTTTCCCTTCTAATAATCCCTGCTCAGGATTTATTTGTCCTTCTTCGTTTGCCAACTTATTTAGTGATTCGTTTGTTTAGCTTATTTGGATTTGAGCCCGTAACTGACTCGATCGTTTTGGAAGGTCAGTATTGCTTTGAGTCTTAAAGCCAAGAAATACCAGATGGACATCAGGTGACCTTTTGGGTCAATGTTAATAATTTCTCATATAAATGTGTTTCGGTGTGAGAATTATTAAGCCTTTCATGTTACCGCATCGCTAGAGTTGTCAATTCAATCCAAGGATTTCCAAACTATCTCGCTGGTTTGCTCTAAGATCTAGCTACGTGAAAATCTTTTCTGCTGAACAACTCAACCTCATATTGTGTATATTCTCTTAAGATCATATTAGTCGTTCGCAGGTTTGGGATCGAAACCGTACAAGCCCCCACTCAGCTCCACAAAGAATGTTGCATAATTGACGATGGTTCTTACTTGTTAACCTCTGCTAACTTTGTCTGACTCGTCCAGCCACCCCGCCCAGTCGGTGGGGCGTTAGAATGGCACCGACTGCACCTCTGCAGAGGGGTAATACTCCCCCTGTTGGCCGTGGGTGGCGACCCGTGATGCTTAAGGATAGAGCCCAGGTGGATGAGCAGTTCACGACATGCAATACTCCACTTTGGCCCTATCTTGGGCTAGACGGGCGGTCAGAGAGGCCCCCTCCGATCAATCGGCTGGTCACGTCAAGCCTTAGCACCTATATGATTTTCCCAACCCTATTGCCCTTATGGTAAGCCCCAACCCTTTTTATCATATAGATGCTAGAAGGCGGTGGCTGCGGGTCTACATGTCCTGGGAATGACGTTAAATGTATCTGATGGTGAGGTTCCAGTTCTGGAGGTTTGGGGAATGTGGAGCACCCCTTCATCACCATTGCTCCCTGGTCCACTCCCTGTTAGGGTCCATCTATGGGTTAAATAGAAATATGTATTTATAAAAAAATTGTATTATCCATTAAGAATGAATTTATTTCAAAACTTTATCGGCATTAAATGACCCACTGAGGTTGATATGCCGTAAAACAAAACAAACCAAAAAAACAAACAAACAAATCGTCCAGCCACCATGTTCTCTTGTTGGGCCGATCATTTGGGTTGCTTTTAGTTCTTTCTTCTTTCTTGTCGGACTGGTCATTTCTTGTTTATAATGATCAATTAATAAGACTTGTTTGTTTTCTGATAAAGCTTTATTTCAACAACCCAGCCCATGATTCTGTCACGGGGGGAGAGCGACTCTTAAAGCCGAGAATAGTGTTCGTGCTCCACGAAGGTCTGTTCGCAACTGAAGCAAAATCTATCTTACGCCGAATCGCGTCTACCGGAAGGCCAACAGAATATCACCGATTGTCAATTATCAACCATGGTAACTTTCCACTGAAATCCCGTTCTCCTGACTACAGCAGTACATATTAAATTTTATTAAAATCGTATCAATCATTCTCGGTTAGTGTAATGAATTTGAATCCAAGTTAACGGGGAAAATACAACGGTGACGGGTATTTGTGAGTGAAGTCTTTTAACCTTATTTTCATCCCTCTTCCTGTTTGCCAGGCAAGCGTGGGAGAGAGTTTAGTTTTAGATAATCACTTTCTAGTCAGCCGTGGAAGAACGAAGACGCAATGGCCTGCGGTTAGCTTGATTTTCACAAGAACGGTTGAGTGATCCGAATCCAAGACTCAAATAAAATACATGTGAATTCAGCAAAGTAATGTTTGTCAGGCAAGCGTGGGAGAGAGTTTAGATAATAAGTTTCTGGTTGACTGTTGAAGAAGGGCGCAATGGCACTTCTCCTTCGATTACCGAGATTCTCACGCGCGTTAAGTGATCCGGGCCCAAGACTTTAATAAAGAATGTGAATTCATCAAAGTAATGTCTTACGTTGTTAATCAAAATCAAACAACGGCGCAGCAAATCTCAGATCATGAATAACAAGTGAGGATCTTAAGAAGAGTTCCGGATCTAGTTAAAAACAAAAGAATACCTCAGAAGAAGAAATACAAAAGGTAAGACAAGAACGAGATTAAGAATGGTCTACAGCCAACTTACTGGAGGTCGGACCCAGAACGGAACCCATCGAAATACCGTCGTGCTGGATATACAAATTGCTCTGGTGGTCATAAAATGGAATTTCTGTTGGGCAGCAGAGAAGTTCTTTTAAGAATGTTGGGTTAATTCTAAGTGGACGATATGTGGGGTTGTCGTAAATATTTTCGGACCATATGACCTTTAGGCACCCCTTTTTGATCTTTTTGATCTCGATAAAGAAAGGACATGTTTTTCATTTACACCGTCAATATCCGGTTTTTAACAGACGATTTTAGATATTTTTTTAAATTATAAAACTAACCCTAACCCTAACCCCTAATCCATAACCCTATCCCTTAACAAACAACCGGATATTGATGGTGTAAATGAAAAACATGTCCTTTCTTAATCGAGATCAAAATGGGGTGCCTAAAGGTCATATGGTCCATGTTTTCTATGATTATGTTGATAGTTTCTTTTGCTGGAACTTTTGTAAAAATATTTTAAATATCGAGTGAAGGTTTTATTTAGTTTTGAGGTTTATAGAATTTGAATTAGTTCGTTATTGGATTTGAAACGGTACTTGGTGAGCATATATGGTGGAATCAGTTGATTAATTTGTTTTGTTAATTAGTATAGATCCGATAATGGAAGCGCGTGGTGTAATGGTTAAAGTCATGGGAAATGGACTCGTCGCCCCGAGTTCAAATCCTGGACGTGGTAATTGCATTTCACTTAGCGCTAATACCCTTGGGAAAGGTATGAATCCTACTTTCCCTCCACCTATGGATAAATAGTAGAGCAGACTGTGCTCTTTCATCTTGGTTAGGCAACCGTTCTAGGAGAAGGAAAACTCTGAATTCAAACCTGTTGAAGAGAGAGAGTCATCAGATATACCAACAAAGAAGCATACCTGAACTCCATGTAAATATCATATATATATATATATATATATATATATATATATATATATATATATCCTTGGCAATTCAGTCTCGAAAGACTATGATAAAGCTTTTGTGTGCCCCTGAAGTTACAGCGCCTCCTGTGACTGTGAAGTCCGACACAACACCACGAAGCTAAAAGGTTCAGAAAGAAACAGCGACAACAAAGCATCGGAACATCATTATCTACAGGGACAACCTTCAAATACCAAATCTGTGGTCGAGAATGATTTTCAAACATCTGAGTTCACAGACAATATATATATATATATAATATATATATATATATATATATGAGGAAAAAATGAGTAAAGAAAAGAAATGTAGATGGATAAAAATGAATTTTATCGATATTTTGCCGACCATTCAAACATCAACAAGTTTTATGATTACTAATAACATTTTAATCTTTGCAATACAAATTATACCCCTCCACCAGAACTTTCAAAAATTTGTTAACCGTCCCTAATGGCGTCTGCCTTCATAAACATTTTTTTAAATATTCTTTTTAGAACTTTTTGAAATTCTATTCTTGTCTCCAATTCAAAAAATAAAAATACTACTCTGATGAAGGTCGGCAAAATCTGTGCACAGAACATTTTATGCATTTTTCCTATTGGTATTATCATCATCATTTCAACTGCATCTGATTATTTTAATAATAATGATAAATCCGTAAATCCGTATACATTTTTATAAACAGACCGAAACACATGTGTAAGTGATATCGATTAAAAGTGATATCGATAAAATTCATTTTTATCCATCTACATTTCTTTTCTTTACTCATTTTTTCCTCATATTGTCGGATTCAATTCCCATTCTCATATATATATATATATATATATATATATATATATATATAGAGAGAGAGAGAGAGAGAGAGAGAAAGAGAGAGAAAGAGAGAGAGAGAGAGCGAGAGATTGGATTTTGTGTTGGTTATACGGCATGATAATTCAATTATGCTATACTTCTTTCCATTGGTGCTAATGATTTTTGTCAGTTTTAATAGCCAATGCCAAATTAGTAATGATTGCTCTAACAAAGATTAATGTTTATTCATTGTTTCATTTTCTTCTCAAACAAATGAATGTCTGGTCTTAAAACATTCATACGCAGCTGCACTTACAAATCAAAAATGCACTCAACTGACGTAATCTCTGTGCGCTTATGCGCTATGCACGCCAAGATATTGCCTCAGAGACTGACATACGAATGAGTTATTTCCTAGTTGTGTAACATGATATTATAGGGTGACCCAGAAAAAACAGAACCCAAATTATTAATTTATTTTCCCCATTAAACTAACCCTAAACCCCAACCCTAACCCTAACCCTAAACCCTAACTCTAAGCCTACCCCACTAGTTGAGTAAGATGATATTACAGAGTGACCCAGAAAAAACAGAACCCAAATTATTTATTTATTTCCCCATTAAAATAACCCTAAACCCCAACCCTAACCCTAACCCTAAACCCTAACCTAAGCCTACCCCACTAGTTGAGTAACATGATATTACAGGATGACCCATAAAAAACAGAACCCAAATTATTTATTTATTTTCCCCATTAAACTAATCCTAAACCCCAACCCTAACCCTAACCCCTCTAGTTGAGTAGCATGATATTACAGTGACCCAGAAAAACAGAACCCACACATTTTGTAATAAAACTGTTAATTTTAATTAGGGGGTGTTTAGCGTTAGGGTTAGGGTTTATGGTTAGGATTAGGGCTTAGGGTTAGGGTTGGGATTTAGGATTAGTTTAATGGGAAAATAAATAAATAATTTGGGTTCTGTTTTTTCTGGGTCACCCTGTAATATCATGTTACTCAACTAGGAAATAACCAACGAATGAATGTGTACCGTCAGTGTAAC
Source organism: Doryteuthis pealeii (assembly GCA_023376005.1). Lineage (NCBI taxonomy): Eukaryota > Metazoa > Mollusca > Cephalopoda > Myopsida > Loliginidae > Doryteuthis > Doryteuthis pealeii. Next base: position 86,412,581 of record CM042153.1, read on the forward strand.
TTTTTGTTATGTTTTGTTTTCGTTTTGTTTTGTTTTGTCTTTTGTATATTTATAACAATGGTATTTGCCAGCCGTGTATTTATTTTTGGCTTTCATAATTTCTCGTTCGACTGTAAATTATTGGAACTAGCAGGACCCGGAATATACCACAGTATGATAAGTTAATTATCATAACGTTTGGTATGCTTACTTAAGAATCAGTGAAAAATAGTTCAATATGTAAAAAGTATAATAATAATCTTGATTTAACACACAAAAACACAGACACACACACACACACTCTCTCTCTTTCTCTCTCTCTCTCCTCTCTCTCTCTCTTCTCTCTCTCTCTCTCTCTCTCGTCCGATTGAAACAGAATAGCGTTATCGCTTTCGCGCACTCACCCTCTCTATCTTTCCCCAACTTTCTTCCTTAATATTTTTTCTGTGTAGTATGCCATTTTTCTTCCCTTCCATTAGTTTAGCCCATCTACTTCTATTATACTTTCGTCTAACAAAAAGGTTTTCATCTACAGTCATACTAGGCCCAACAAGTACAACATTTTACTTTAATAAAATCCCCGTATAATAAAGTATAATAAAGTATAGGAAATTATGGAAACTAGCAGGACCTGTGGATATACCATAGTATGATAATTTAATTATTACAACGTTTGATTTTTTACTAAAGAGCTATTGCTATATAGTTCAATATATGAAATAAGAGTAAGGAAATGATTCCGACGGTATATGTATAGATAAAAGGGTATGAAAACACACAATATTGTTAAAATGAATATATTTTTATATAATTTTCATTGCTAATATTGACAACATTGAAATCGAAATATTGTCAATATTAGCAATGAAAATGATATAAAAATATATTCATTTTAACAGCTTTGTGTGTTTTCATACCCTTTTATCTATGCATATAGTTCAATATGTAAAAAGTATAATAATCTTAATCAAACTCAAACTCTCTCTCTCTCTCTCTCTCTCTCTCTCTCTCTCTCTCTCTCTCTCTCTCTCTCTCTCTCTCTACCCTTTTATCTATACATATAGTTCAATATGTAAAATGTATCCTCTCTCTCTCTCTACCCTTTTATCTATACATATAGTTCAATATGTAAAATGTATAATAATCTTAATCAAACTCTCTCTCTCTCTCTCTCTCTCTCTCTCTCTCTCTCTCTCTCTCTCTCTCTCTCTCTCTCTCTCTCTTCTCTCTCTCTCTTCTTTCCTTCTACTTATCTTTTCATTATGTTCGATTGAAACAGATTAGCCTTATCGCTTCCGTGCCCTCACACCCTCTCTCTTCTTCCCTTACTTTCTTTCTTTCTTTCGTATTATATTTTTCTATATAGCATGTCCTATTTCTTCCTTTTCTTCCTTTATAATAAAAACTGAATGGTTTATTATTTGGCTGGGTGATGACACTCATTAGAAATAAGAATTCGGTGATTAAGCGACACCAGAATTTACATTTTTGCATTTCATCTTGGACAATTTGGACGGTCTCATTTTTAACCAGAGCGTGTTGCAAGATGATAACGGTCGGAAGATTAAGGAACAAGAGTATCAATACATATATATAACTATAATAACGATAATAGTATTTTTTGTAAAAACATTAAAATGAATTAAACTCAAAAGTTTAATAATATTGATTTAACTCACTCACTAATTTTTCTTTCCTTCCTTAAACTTTTCATTATGTTCGATTGAAACAGATTAGCGTTATCGCTGTGAAATTTGGTAAGTGTTCTCTCACGAAATGTATGTATTTATCCTATCCGTTTGCCACGGGTAGGATGTGACACAAGGTCGCAAGTATGTGTCATCCAATGAAGATCGAACTCGCTATTCAGTAGTAATGGATCTTCGAAACCAGCTTACTAACCATTACACCACGATTTGTGTGCAAAAGAAAATAAGAATAAAATTTAGTGGAATTAACTAAAATAAAAGGTAAATTTAGACGCTTCCAGTGGACTTACCCCCTTTTACTGCCTACTGGCCTCGAAGAAAGGGATGGCATGACGCTCCTTTACTGATGTCATTAAGTTTATTTAATAAACACCGTGAAACTGTACAAGGAAAAACAAATAACATTTAATGACGTATAACAGCAAATACTTCTAAAAATAAATAGGAAATCCTCAAAGAAATAGAAAATCCTTAAAGAAATGTGAAAGCGCTTACCGTTGTCGCCTGTCCCGACCAGTGACATAAACTCTAAAAGGCTTGTAAGTGACTTCCTCGTACCCTTTTCCGGTTAGGGTTCATAGACCGCAGAAACTAGTGGTCGGCACACAATAGTATTAATAAACCCATTAAACTACTCTAAATTGATACTGTGGTTGTAGTTAATTTATATAAACAAAAATAACTATTTGAAAAATAAGATATAATTAACTGGTCTGTTTAGCGGCAGTTACACCCAAAAAAAAATCGATATGAAGTTACTGTTGCTTATTTGATACATAAATGCAAAATATACCGTATTCCTAATCTCATTTGATTTCCAGGAATACCGACAGTAGTAGAATTGGATTACTTACTACTCACATAAATCCCCAAATGGGTTAAAAGGAGCTCCTTAGCCTTGGTCGGCAACCCATCTAAATCTGACACAAAACCTCCGCTACCTAGCGGCTTTACCCCATCCCAAGGAAAGGCTAGAGGAGTTAACCCCGAAAACAAATCAGGAGCCGGAGTCCCTAAGTTGGTGTGATGCTGAAATCCAGGGCTACCCAGCAATTCCCGCGACACTACCGCTACCAAACTGCATTGGTTCCTTACTTTTCTTTTGAATCATAGCGGCGGTGTGGAAAGGGGGGGATCTGCTACTTGGGCAACAGCTCATCCTCCATATGAACCCACCCAGGCTGCGTAGTTAAAAAAAATGACACTACTCCATCGTCTCTTGTAAACGGAAGGATGCCAACCACAAAGTATGCAAATGAGGTTTATTTTTCAGTATCGCACGGTCCACGCATTTCTTTCATCGATGCTTGGATCGCATTCGTCAAAAAAGTCATCAAAAAGCAGATATGACGTCTTTATATAAACTTTTCAGCCAATGGATTTTTCAGCCCACACTTGTAGAGTCAAGAAATAATGTCTAAGCAGTTGTGCTTAATGGCATTTAATGGTGTTTAATTTGGGTTATTCAAAGCCAAATCTTGTTATTTATATGTAGGATTTGTTTAACTTAATGTGTATTAATACATTGGTAGAAATAATTTTAATGCCCCCCTCTCTCTCTCTCACACACACACACACACACACACACACACAATAAACAATATATATATATATATATATATATATATATATATATATACGGTGATGGGATAAAAAGTTTGGAGGCTAAAGATTTAATATAATTGCATCATATCTGCTGTTGAGGACCTTTTTAAAAATATAAACGGATGGAACAAATTTGTGGACCACAGAGGGAAATATGTTGAAAGGTAAACGTCATTTCATCACATTCCATGAGAGAATCTTGGTCAGCTTATGAACTTTTCAGCCGACCTTCTTATCATCCTGACCTACATATATATATAATGGCTGTCAACTCGTGTTCGAGTAAGGCCATTTCCTGTTGTTTTTTGGGGTTTTTTGTTTGGTTTTTATCATCATAGTTAGGTGCCGGTAGCATTTGACACTCTATCTTTGTGTTTTCTCAGATGACTCACCAGGCCAGCCCTGGCGAGACATACTCTTCCACATAAACTAAATGTTGGAACTTCTCCACTTTGAATGATGCTGGGCAGAAAATCATCCTTTCTAATAGCCCGCTTCAATTTTTGGCATTTAATTCGGTTGGACTCAAATTCTTCCACAGACAGTTAGATTGTGGCTCTCCAGCCAGGTCTATTACGAGCTAGCTTCTCCCAGTCCTCCACAGTAATAGCAGTGTTCTTCAGAGTGTCCTTGAGGCAGTCCTTAAACCTCAATTTGGGTTTGCACTGGCGACGTTTAATATATATATATATATGAATAAGATATAATGAAAAAACAAAAGATGTTTACAACTGAAATAGGCTCATCAGGAGAGAAGTGTGCAAACCGTTTCGGGGCCAAATCTCTCGACGGTTTAAAAAGCAACACAGGCCCATCCGTCGAGAGATTTGGCCCCGAAACGGTTTGCACACTTCCCTCCTGATGAGCCTATTTCAGTTGTAAACATCTTTTGTTTTTTCATTATATCTTATTCATACTGTCGGATTAATTTCCATTTTATTTTCACAATATATATATATATATATAATATATATATATATATATATATATATTAATAGGGCCGGTTTAGCTCAGTCGGTAGAGCGTCCGCCTAGGGAACCACAAGGCCAACTCCGCGGATGAGTTGCACAGGAATCTGTGTAGTAAAGTAGGGGCTGACGGTAAGTGTGGTGCTGGAGGTTACAAGTTTAATTTCAGTAGCCTCCCAATGCATCCATATTAAAGTCATCCTGGCAAATAAAGCTAGGTCTAGCAGGGCCTGTAGTTGAATGCAGTTTTACAATAGAGATTCGTTGTGGCATAAAGTTTTAATCCTTGCCTGTTGATCTGTCCTCAAAGTAGAAAGATGTATCAAATATAATCCTTGTCTATTGATCGGTCCTCGAAGTAAAAAGATATATTAGATATAATCCTTGTCTGTTGATCCTGTTGGTCTTTCCTTGATGCAGTCCATTAAGCAAGTAATTTTAGGACAATTTATCAACGCCTTTAAATAGTAAATTAAATACATTTTGGGGCGTTTTTGAATTGTTAATTCAGCTCCTGCTGTTTGGAACAGTCTATAAATATAAGTTGTAGTCAATCGCACACTTTATACCTGAGGATAATTCAACACTATGCATATTATTTTTTTAATCTAGGAACCATTCCATTATTTTCCGGGAAACATGGTAATAATAAAAACAATAAAACAATAAAAATAAAATAAAAACAGTTCTTCTCAATTCGACCTATACACGAGTATATACGGCAAAAATTAAAATAGGTTTCGGGAAAAGAAGTGAATTAGAGAGAAACACAAACAGACGTCAATGACGAAGAGATGTAAAGAGATAGAATCAATGGATCGTGTTCGTCTCTCCAATGGAATATTAGAAATAATAAGAGAAAATGAAAGTTAATATCAACATGGTGGATATTTGAGACGCTCTTCCCGAATCTGACGCGCGATTTTAAATTCAGGTCATCGTTATGAATTTTTACACCCACCCACCCACACAGAGTTTAGTTTGAACTGAGAATGTTGAACTGGGTGTTTTGCTATTTTTCTTCCTTACTCACCAACGGAAGAAATCCATCTCGCATACTACTACAACTTAAGAAGCAGAAAGGAAAGAGAAGAAAAAAAAACAATTTGATATACCTTTGTAAAACATGGCCTCGTTCTGATAATAATCAAAATGGCGACTCTCGTAATATGGGCGCTACATTCGTTTTTCTTTTAAAACCTACACACTGTCTGAATTAAAATTAGGCGCTGTATCTAATTACTGTACCGATACTCGCAGTTCTAACAGAGATCAAAACTGGTTTTCATCCCAAGAATAATAGTGTATACAAGAGTTCGACTCCGGTAAAAGGTGTTATTGCTCGTCAGGTGCTGATAATTTCCACCGCACACACGCACACACACACACACACACACACACACACACGCCCGCGCACGCACACACACTGTATATAAGGGATGGGGCACTCTATGGCGGCCTTATACATAGAGATGTGTGTATTAAAACAGTTAAAATCCCCTTCGCATTCTGTGGGTAACTATATAGCCTAGCGGTTAAGGTGTCTATATATATAGGGTACGCTGTCCGATTGCTGCTGAAACAATCGGATTTCAATCCCGGTTCTAGGTAGCTTACAAATGTCTAGCCACACTGAAGAGACTTGATAAGTTGAAACACGTGTCTGTGGATGACTATATATATATATATATATATATATATATATATATATTGGGAGAATATGTGCTTTTTAATTGTAGTCATGCCTAATTTTTGAAAGTTAATTCATTTATGGTTAATTAGGCGGGATTTAACTACTTAAATGTAAGGCTAAACAAATCGAGAAAAATCTCTGAATATATATTTCGACCTATTAGGTCTCATCAGCAGAGCTATAGATACCTAAACAAAGCGATAAAAATTGCGATTTCCGTTTGGCATGATGGTAAGAAGCTGGCGTGTCGTTTCGACACGAGGGTTTCGAGTCACACGCGGGGCGATCTTCGTATCTATAGCTCTGCTGATGAGACCTAATAGGTCGAAATATATATTCAGAGATTGATTTTTCTCGATTTGTTTAGCCTTACATTTAAGTAGTTAAATCCCGCCTAATTAACCATAAATGAATTAACTTTCAAAAAATTAGGTATGACTACAATTAAAAAGCACATATTCTC
>CM042153.1:86423997-86426497 GCA_023376005.1 Doryteuthis pealeii
AAAAGTATAAAAAATCTCCATACATTTTGTACACTTCTTGTATATATATTCGTTCTTTCATCTCTTCTTCCTTTCTTCCTTCTTTCGTTCTTTCTTCTTTTCTATCTTCCTTTCTTTCTTTTTCATTTTGTCTTTCTTTTTTCCTTCTTCCCTTCTTTCTTTCTCTCCTCCTCTCTTTTTACTTTCTTTCCTTTCTTTTTTCACCCTTCCTTTTTTTCATTCTTTCTTTCTTTCTTCCTTCTTACCCCCTTCCTTCCTTCCTTTACCTTCCTTTCCTTCAATCCTGTATTTATTTATTTCTTTCATCTTTTCTTTTCTTTATTCCGTCATTTTTCCTTTTCTCCCTTCCATCCTTTCTTTTTCTCCTTTTTTTTTTTCATTTCTTCTTCTCTCTTTTCTTTCTTCCTTCTTCCATTATTTCTCTCTTCCTTTCTTTTTTCCTTTCATTCTTTCTTCCTTTCTTTCTTCCTACCTATCATCCCTCTTTTTTTCTTACTTTTCTTTCTTTCTTTCTTTCTTTCTTCATTTATTTATTCATTTATTCATTTTTCCATTCTTCTTTATTTATTTATTTCTTCTTTTTCTTTCTTCCTTTCTTTCTTTCTTTCTTTATATCTTTTTTCTTTATATCCTTCTTTTCTCAATTCTTCCTTTCTTTCTTTTTATCTTTATCTTCCTTTCGTTCTTTCTTTCGTTCTTCCATTCATCCTTCCTTCCTTTTTCTTTCTTTCTTCCCTCCTTCCTTCTTTCATTCATTCCTTCCTTCCTTCCTCTTAACTCCTCTCTTTCTTTCTTTCTTTATTTCTTTCTCCCTTTCTTTCTTTCTTCTTTCATTCATTCTTCTTTCCTTCTGTCTTTCTTTCTTCTTTCTTTCTTTCTTTATTCCTATCTTTGTTTCTTCGTTTCCTTCTTTCCTTGTTCTCTTTCTTTCCTTCCTTCCTTCATTCATTCCTTTCTTCCTTTCTTTCTTTCTTTCCTTTTCTTTTTTTCGCCCCTTTCTTTCTTTTTTCTTCCTTCCTTCCTTTCTTCCTTCCTTTCTTCCTTTCTTTCTTTCTTCTTTCTTCGTCCCTTTCTTTCTTTATTCTTCCTTTATTTATTTCTCTCTTTCTTCCTTTCTTTCTTCCTTCCTTCTTTCCTATCTTCCTTTCTTTCTTCCTTCACTCCTTCCTTTCTTTCTTTCTTTCCTCCCTCCCTTCTTTCTCTCTTTCTTTCTTCCTTTCTTTCTTTCTTTCTTTCCTCTTTCTTCGTCCCTTTCTTTCTTTCTTCCTTCCTTCCTTCTTTCCTATCTTCCTATCTTTATTTCCTTCCTTCCTTCTTTCTTTCCTCCCTTCCTCTTTCTTCGTCCCTTTCTTTCTTTCTTTCTTCCTTCCTTTCTTCCTTCCTTCTTTCCTATCTTCCTATCATTCTTTTTTTTCCTTCTTCCTCTTTCCCTATTAATACACCACAATATTTTCAGATGCCACCTTCAAAGCACCAAACTTATTCATCTAATCAATCGAACCTTTCTTCTTGGCGCTTTCCCTTTTATCTTTTCTTTAAAATCGATTAATTTATTTGTTTCTCTGTCAATCATTCTCACCTTAATCTTCGATTTCATGCACAAATTGGTTCCCTGCCAATCGAACATACCCTGACCGAACGGACAATAACTTATGTTCACATGAAAATATAATTAATTGTTCACAAAGATTTTTTTTGGAGTCCCTAATCAAAAGGCAAGACAACGTTTTGTGCCCCTCACGATTAGACGGTCAGTCATTACAAAATTAATTACTGTTTATGCAGGAATTTGGAAAAATATCAAAATACTGATTTGTATCGATTGATGCTAGTTTCAAATAACTCTCTCTCTCTCTCTCTCTCTCTCTCTCTCTCTCTCTCTCTCAGACATGCACACACACTATCTCGTCCTCTTCTACCTACCTATCTATCGATCTATTTCTCTCTCTCCCTGTCCCCTCTCTCTCCCTCTCTCTCTCTCTCTCTCTCTCTCTCTCTCTCTCTCTCTCTCTCTCTCTTTTTCTCTCACACACACACACACACTCTCCCTCCTCCTCTCTCTTTGTTGGAAATGAAACATGAAAAAAAAGGATTTGCAATATTTCTCTCTCCTCTCTCTCTCTCTCTCTCTCTATATATATATATATATATATATATATATATATATTATATATATATATCAGAAGTAGTAAAATGACGTAAAAGAAAATTGGATTCTGGATTCTTGTGAATCGTACATTTTCATCTTTCCGCTTTTATCATTCATCTTTCCATCACCGCTTTTGATTAACCCTTTCTGTACAAGTCGATACAATAAAATGATTTCAATAAACAAAAAGTTAAAGTTTTAAAAAAAGAAAAAATTTAATACCCATTAAGAATGATTAAAACGAAATTTATTCGGCATAAAATAACCCAACAATGGTTGACATGCCGTCAAATCAAACCAACCAACAGACAGTAAATATAGATAGATAGATAGATAGATAGATAGATAGAT
>CM042153.1:86431497-86437240 GCA_023376005.1 Doryteuthis pealeii
ATCGACGCAATTTTTCTACCTACCACCCATGAGTCTCGGCTTGTGGGTGGTCCCACGTAAAAAGGCATTGTGCCGTATCGTGTACAAGTGGGGTACATGTAAATACCAGGACCTGTGGATATCGCACAGTATGATAATTTAATTATTACAACGCTTTAAACGTTTACTTAACAGCTATTACAAAAAAGTTCGATATGTAAAAAGTATAATAATCTTGATTTACCCCCCTCACTCTTTTCTTTTCTTTCTTTACTTCTTTTCATCTTTTCATTATGATCGACTGAAATTGATTAGCGCTATTGCTTCCGTGCGCTTACCCCCATTCTCTATCTTTTGCCTAATCCCTATCTTTCTTTCTTTCTTTCTTATTGTATTTTCCCTTTCCTTCTTTGTAATGAAAACGGAATGATCCATTATTTAACTGAGGTGACGACACTCATAAAATAAGAATTCGGGGATAAGCAACATGAGATAATCAGGATGTACATTCTTGAATTTTATCTTGGACGATTTGGACAATTGCATCTTTAACCAGAAGGTGTTGCAAGATGATAACGGTCGTACGAACACGTATATATATATATATATATATTATATATATATATATATATATATATATATATATAATCTAAAAAGAGAAACATTAAAAAATTACAACTTTCAAGTTTGTGTTCTACTTCGTTTGTCTAGTGCAGGGGTCACCAAACTACGGCCGGATCCGGCCCGCAAACGCATTTTATCAGGCCCGCCGACTGTACTTGAATTTGTTTGTTAAAACGTATGGAACGCAATACGTTCTGATACCATTTAAATTTAAATATCATGTTAAGCTTACTAAATCCCCATGGACTTGACTACGGAACCAACCCATCGAACGAAATTGACTGATAAACATTTGAAATCATTTCTCTTGATTGGATGTAGCAATTCCAAACCAAACATTGACGATATCTTGAAAGACAAACTTCTATTTCACAAATCTCACTAAACCTTTCAACTAATGTTGCGTTCTTTGATAATGTTTTGAAAATAAATATGTTGGTTGAATTTGTTTTTGTGCATCTGACGCCACTCATCCATGAATGGAAAGATAAATTTTGTTTTACATCTTTTTCTCAGAGCTTTCGTTCTGGCTATCAAGTACTGACCACAATAATAATGTGGCCCGTGCTCATTATTTTTTCAATTATCCGGCCCTCCGTGAAAAAAGTTTGGTGATCCCTGGTCTAGTGACATATCTTCGTTTACAGAATCCTCTTTGTATGTGGGGGAGGGTTATGGAGAACAAGGCGAGTATTTTACAAGTTGCAAATGGGACAAGGCATGATGCAGCCGATGTTGTAATGTAAAATCAAGTGCCCGCCCGTCTTATCATGCTTTCAACCTTTTAAGTTTTATTAACTTTATAAAACTTTATCGATAAAACAAGTGAGAAAAAGAGAGAGAAAGAAAATGAGACGATGCCTGTGACAGGGGGGGGGTATACAAGCCGAAAAAAATTTTTTTAAAGTTTTAAAAAAAGAAAAAGAAAAAAAGTGAAAAAGTAAATAATAAGCAGTGAAAGAACATTGGAGATAAGTGAAGAAAAAGGTCGGAATTAAATAAGAAAAAAGTAATAACTTAGAGAAAGTAAGTGTATTTCAGACAGGAGAAGAAAGAAAGAAAGAAAGAACGAAAAAAAGAAAGAAAAAAAAAGAAAGAAAGACATCATAATGAAAGAAAGAAAGAAGGAGAACTATATAATCAAAGGTAGAAAAGAAAGACATGAAATAATCGAAGAAAGATAGTAAGATTGCGATTCTAAGAAGAAGAAAGAGGAAGAAAGAAGAAAAGAGAAAGAAAGAAAGAAAAAAGACAATATATTTCGAAGAAAGAAAAAAAGAAAGACATATATCGAAGAAAGAAGAAAGAAAGAAAGGAAGGAAGACAATATAGTCGAAAGAAAGAAAGAAAGAAAGAAAGAAAAAGAAAGAAAGAAAGAAAGAAAGAAGACAATATAGTCGAAGAAAGAAAGAAAGAAAGAAGAAAAAGAAAAGAAGAAAGAAAGAAAATATAGTCGAAGAAATAAAGAAAGAAAGAAAGAAAGAAAAGACAATTATATTCGATGAAAGAAAAAAGAAAAAAGAAAGAAAGACAACATAGTCGAAGAAAAAAAGAAAAAAGAAAAAAGAAAGAAGAAAGACAATACAGTCGAAGAAAGAAGAAAGAAAGAAAGAAAGACAATAATATAATCGAAGAAAGAAAGAAAGAAAGAAAGAAAGAAAGACAATAATATAGTCGAAGAAAAAGAAAGACAATACAGTCGAAGAAAGAAAGAAAGAAAGAAAGAAAGAAAGAAAAGAAGAAAGAAAAGAAAGAAAGAAAAAGAAATATAGTCGAAGAAAGAAAGAAAGACAATACAGTCGAAGAAAGAAAGAAAGAAAGAAAGAAAGAGAGCGTATTCTTTGTTTCTTATAACAATTTCAGGTTGATGAACCACAGATCTTTTGGTCAGATCTTGACTGACTGAAAATTCATCAATCGTCGTTTCAACCCCCACACCCCACCCCCTAAGCCACTCTACTCATTTGTTTCTTCTTTGTTTTCTTTCACCACCACCACCACCACCACCACCCTCCCTTTTTACTCTTTTTCATTATTTGCAACTCATTTTTTTTTCTTGTTGTTCAACAGGCTTCCCGCTTAATTTTGCCAGAGTCGACCGGCCATAAACTGACTGGGCAACAAAACTTAAAGCTTCTCTCCTTTGCGTTGAGACCAGACATCATCCGACACTTATTAATGGTGGCACTGAGAATCGATCAGATAATAAAATGAACTCTATTACGCACACACACACACACAGATTCTCCCTCTACCCTCTCTCTCTCTCTCTCTCTCTCTCTCTCTCTCTCTCTCTCTCTCTCTCTCTCTCTCTCCCATCATATTTTATATACTCCTTTTCCACCATGCATTTTTATCCCTCTTTTTCTTTTTCTTTTTTCTTTTTCTCTCTCCTCTCTCTCCCTCTACCCTCTCTCTCTCTCTCTCCTTCTCTCTCTCTCTCTCTCTCTCTCTCCCATCATATTTTATATACTCCTTTTTCCACCATGCATTTTTATCCCTCTTTTCTTTTTTCTTTTTCTCTCTCCTCTCTCTCCCTCTACCCTCTCTCTCTCTCTCTCTCTCTCTCTCTCTCTCTCTCTCTTCTCTCTCTCTCTCTCTCCCATCATATTTTTATATACTCCTTTTTCCACCATGCATTTTTATCCCTCTTTTTCTTTTTTCTTTTTTTCTTTTTTTCTCTCTCCTCTCTCTCCTCTACCTCTCTCTCTCTCTCTCTCTCTCTCTCTCTCTCTCTCTCTCTCTCTCTCTCTCTAACCATGTTTTTATATACTCCTTTTTCCGCCATGTATTTTTGCCTCTTTTTCTTTTTCTTTTTCTTTTTTTTATCTCCTCTCTCTCTCTCTCTCTCTCTCTCTCTCTCTCTTCTCTCACACACACACACACACACACACACACATTCTCTCTATATCTCCCAGCCTTCACCATGTTTATATACTCCTTTTTCCCTTATGATTTTTCCCCTCTTCTTTTTTCTTTTTTCTCTCCTCTCTCTCTCTCTCTCTCTCTCTCTCTCTCTCTCTCTCCTCTCTCTCTCTCTCTCTCACACACATACACACACACACACACACATACACACACTCTCTCTCTCCCAGCCTTCAACCATGTTTATATCCTCCTTTTCCCCTTTGTATTTTTGTTCCTCTTCTTTTTTCTTTTTCTTTTTTCTCTCCTCTACCTCTCTCGCTCTCTCTCTCTCTCTCTCTCTCTCTCTCTCTCTCTCTCTCTCTCACACACACACACACACACACACAACTCACACACACACCACACACACACACTCACAAACCTATTCACACCCTTTTAAACTTACAGTTAGTACACAACATGACATACCATGTGAGACGAATACGTTGGACATTACTAAACCAGGATATAACTGTTGGTAGTTCTCATAACTTAGAATTACTAATATTAGAGTACTAAACTTTCATCTACATATTTGGGATTTGCGTCATTCTATGGCTCTTCAGGAAATGTGTGTCGTAAGCTGAAATCTTTGAGTTAAAACAAGTGGAGTTCTGTCGCTATTTATCGTCTATAACAGTATACGAATTTTAGAACAATCCCAACCTGTCTTTACATTACAGTATGCCTTTAAAGAACACTAGAAGCAGCTACCCTGTGTCGCCTGGGTAGTGGGCGTGGGACAAAAAATACCTGGTGTATTGATTTGTTTGTTTTTGAGATTCACAAATACTGGACATTTTAAGTAGAATTTCAATGCTATTTCTGTGTATATTTTGATCTTTTAAATATCTTCGAATATAAATCAAATCTTCATAATTTTTGCACAAAAAGCAAGAACCGGGGATACTTATATATATTTACTTTTTCGTTGATTGTTTCATTTTCGTAGTTTCATCTGGATATAATATATATACTATATATATATATATATATATATATATATATAATATATATACTAAATGCCCATTATATATGTAAGATAGATGGCAGAATTAGTTAAGGAGCGGCTTTGATCAAGCGTCAAGCAGTCATATTGACAAACCAATGAATGAAACGAACGAAAGAACGAGAGGGGTTAAAAGACAACTAGAAGGGAAGCTGAAATGCAGCGTATAAACTGGTCCAACACCAGTTTATACGCTGCATTGCGTTGGACCAGTTTATACCCTGCTTTGCGTTGAGTCAGTTTATACCCTGCTTTGCGCTGGAACAGTTTATACCCTGCTTTTTGCTGGACCAGTTATTACCTTGCTTGCGTTGGACCAGTTTATACCCTGCATTGCGTTGGACCAGTTTATACCCTGCTGTGCGATGTTCTGTTTATACCCTGCTTGCGTTGGTCAGTTTATACCCTGCTTTTGCGTCAGTTTATACCCTGCTTTGCGTCAGTTTATACCCTGCTTTCGTTGAGTTTATACCCTGTTTGCGTTGGGCCAGTTAAATACCCTGCTTTGCGCGTGGAACAGTTTATACCCTGCTTTGCGTTGGGCCAGTTTATACCCTGCTTTGCGTTGGCAGTTTATACCCTGCTTTCGCTTCAGTTTATAACCTGCTTTTTTTGCTGGAACGCAGTTTATACCCTGCTTTGCGTTGGGTCAGTTTATACCCTGCTTTGCGCGGAACAGTTTTATACCCTAGCGTTTTTTGCTGGACCAGTTTATACCCTGCTTCGTTGGGCCATTTATTACCCTGCTTTGCGGTTGTGTGCTGTTTATACCCTGCTTGCGTTGACCAGTTTATACCCTGCTTTGCGTCGGACCCAGTTTATACCCTGCTTTGCGCTTGACCAGTATACCCTGCTTTGCGTCGGACAGTTTATACCCTGCTTTGCGTCGGACCAGCTTTATACCCTTGCTTTGACGTGACAGTTTATACCCTGCTTTGCGTCGCGACCAGTTTATACCCTGCTTTGCGTTGGTCAGATGTTATACCCTGCTGCGTGGAAACAGTTTATACCCTGCTTTTTTGCTGGACCAGTTTATACCCTGCTGTTGCGTTGGGCAGTTTAGACCTTGCGTTTGCACTGGAAACTGGCGTCGACGCATCCTGCTGTGGAGGGGTCTGGTAAATATATAAATATACTATCAGATTGTAAACATAGATTAAATCTTTTATCTAGTGATATCATCAAACATAAAAAAAATAAACAATGGGGAAGTATCCTCTCCCT
>CM042153.1:86437250-86457250 GCA_023376005.1 Doryteuthis pealeii
GGTATTAAAACTGGCCCAACGCAAAGCAGGGTATAAACTGACTCACGCAAAGCAGGGTATAAACGTGGCCCAACGCAAGCAGGGTATAAACTGGTCCGACGCAAAGCAGGGTATAAACTGACCCAAGCAAAGCAGGTATAAACAGACACATCGCAAAGCAGGGTATAAACTGGTCCACGCAATGCAGGGTATAAACTGGTCCAACGCAAAGCAAGGTATAAACTGGTCCAGCAAAAGCAGGGTATAACTGTTCCAGCGCAAAGCAGGGTATAAACTGACTCAACGCAAAGCAGGTATAAACTGGTCCAACGCAATGCAGCGTATAAACTGGTGTTGGACCAGTTTATACGCTGCATTTCAGCTTCCCTTCTAGTTGTCTTTTACCCCTCTCGTTCTTTCGTTCGTTTCATTCATTGGTTTGTCAATATGACTGCTTGACGCTTGATCAAAGCCGCTCTTAACTAATTCTGCCATCTATTTACATATATAATGGGCATATTAGTATTATATATTATATATTATTATAATATATATATATATATATATATATATATTCCAGATGAAACTACGAAAATGAACATCAACGAAAAAGTAAATATATATAAGTATCCCCGGTTCTTGCTTTTTAGGTGCAAAATTATGAAGATTTGATTTATATTCGATAGATATTTAAAAGATCAAATATATCACAGAAATAGCATTGAAATTCTATTTAAATGTCCAGTATTTGTGAATCTCACGGTTACTACCGCTGCTTTGCGCTGAACAGTTATACCCGCTTTTGTGGACCAGTTTAATACCCTCTGCTTCTGCGTGTGGGTCAGTTTATACCCTGCTTGCGCTGGAACAGTTTATACCCTGCTTTTTGCTGCGCTTTGGGCCAGTTTTATACCCTGCTTTGCGTTGTGTCTGTTATATACCCTGCTTTGCGTTGGGTCAGTTTATACCCTGCTTTGCGCGACCAGTTTATATTTTATACCTGCTTTGCGTTTGGGCCAGTTTATACCTGCTTTGCGTCGGACCAGTTTTATACCCTGCTTTGCGTCGGACCAGTTTATACCCGCTTTGCGTCGGACCAGTTTATACCCGCTTTGCGTCGGACCAGTTTATACCCTGCTTTGCCAGTTTTATACCCTGCTTTGCGCTGGAACAGTTTATACCGCTTTTTGCTGGACCAGTTTATACCCTGCTTTGCGTTGGGTCAGTTTATACCTGCTTTGCACTGAAACTGGCGTCGTGACACATCCTGCTCGTGGGGAGGGGTCTGGTAAATATATAAATATATCTATCAGATTGTAAACATAGATTAAATCTTTTATCTATTGATTATCATCAAACATTAAAAAAATAAACAATGGAGTATCCTGTGATCTGAATTTTTTTTATAATCCATTTAAATAAATAAACAAAATGGTTAAAATAAGCCATATTTGATATTCGCACTTTGCTATTTGATCTGCACTTTGCTAACAGCTGATTTTGTAATTATTATACAAGCGAGTTCGATCCTCACTAGAAGCCCCTTACTTGCAACTTTGTGTCACACCCTGTCCGTTGCGAACAGATTTGTTAATACCCGCTAGCCTGAATAGGGCGTGTTCTTTAAGAATTTGATTTCAATTAATTTCGTAACCCAATCCAAAAAGTTGGACAATATAAACACTGATTATGTCAGGCATAAATACACACATCAAACATTTGGGTCAGTCTGATAAGAAAATGTTATTTTTTATTTATTTATTTATATTTCTCTCCAAGCGTAGATGCAGACAAAAGGCAAAAATTACATTATATAATACCGTGTTCACTTTATGTATATAACCAGACCTGTAGACCCGCCCTCGTGGTGGGGGTCCAGTGGCTTCGGCACTGGATCTTTACAAGTTAATAGCGTTGATCCTAGGGGGCTATCCAACCAGGCAATACCTGCCCCCTTGGTTTAAAGGGGCAGTGCTGGATTTATTGCCCAGCGCCTGAGGCGCCTCCTTGAGGAGGAATGCCGACGGGATCAACGTATTTTTGTGCTTACCACCCATGAGCTTCGGCTTATGGGTGGGCCCACATTAAAACGAGACGTTGTGTTCAGCGCTCATAAGTGGGATGAGAGGCAAATATCTGTTATATAGTCAGGCCACATGGGTGAGAGAGAGAGAGTGTGGAATATTCCATTACAACAATATTTTGTTACTAATTTAACCACCACAATATGTAGTCTTAGAATAATTGGACCATATTATCTTTAGGCACCCCTTTTTGATCTCGATTAAGAAAAGACATGTTTTTCATTTACACCGTCAATATCGGGTTAGGGTTAGGGGTTAGGGTTAGTGGTTAGGGTTAGGGGTTAGTTTTATAAACAATTTTTAAATCTAAAAATCGTCTGTTAAAACAAGCGGATATTGACGGTGTAAATGAAAAGCATGTCCTTTCTTAATCGAGATCAAAAATGGGTGCCTAAAGGTCATATGGTCCGAATAATTTAATTGTTTTTTTATAAATCCCATTTTATTAGTTGCTGCTGACCCTTAAATTCACTGAGAACATAAGATTAAGCAGAAATTGGTAAGGAAAGCAGAGCCTATATACAAATCCTATTTAGTTTACAATTGCTCGTGAATGCTATCTATTTCTTCCTTTGTACAGTTTTCACGATTTTTAATAAATATCGTGAAAATAAACTAGATAACATCAGTATGAAGCGTCGAGTATGTTTTAGTGTTTTAGATCAAACTACTCTCTGAGAACCTTTTATTTTGGGGGGTCAGTTTATGATTGGTTGAATAAAGGGATTTTTTTAATTGTCTGTGAATTTAGTTTTTTACCCAGAAGCTTGCATGAAGCATCATGCGCAAATATATGTTTTGTTCACTGTGCTTGAAGCTATTGTCGGGTCAATAATGATGTTACATTTATTCAACCAAATATATCTTTGTTGAATTCTGTTCCGGGGTGTTTTCATTTGTTTCGCTCGTGGGTGGGTGTATCGAGTTAGTGAATTTGTGAATCAGAAGAGATATTCATTTCTGTTGTATAACAGTATCTTATGTGGGGATTAAAATAAAATTAAAATTAAAATTAAATTAAAATTAAAATAAAAAAGACAACAAACTCCCATGGTGCTTTAACCGGAAGAACGCTCCGCGCATGTCCGACAAAAGGACTGTCCCCCGACCCCCAAATGAATCTCTCGGCCATTTTGAGTCAGACCTTAACTGAGTGTAGTCGCTCCTACTAGCCAGGGAGATATTCTCTTGCTACCGGCGACTATGACCCGGTTAATAATAAGAGTATTTACGGTTTTCGAAGGAGTTCTTATTTCTCCGTAGTTGTAGGCAAATTGTCGGTCAAAGAAGGAACAAACACGAAAGTAAATGCAGACACTTGTATTGACAAAATTACATAAGATTGTTGCAAATTTAATGGTATTTGCTACGAGACTTATCTGAGTTAGTAATTTTCTTGGGGTAATGGTGATAACAGGGTATTCTTTTCGTCGGTAAGAAATGTTGATAAGACGCTTCGTCTCGATAGTTTCTCGTCCTTCGGTAAGTGTGCTATTGTACCTGCCTTTTAACGTATGCAGATAAAATGCCTTAGAAGGGAGCTGGTTGTAGAGTTATGTGATAAGTGGGCCCTGGTTGGGCTTGGTAATGAGAGCTTGGTGTTTTTACGTCTCTCCTCCAATACTGCTATGCGATAAGTGAGCCCTATTTTTGGCCTAAGTGATGAATGAAGTGTGGGGACCGCTGTTTACGCGACTACCCTCAGTGAATGCTCCGTGATTAGTAGGCCCTGTTTGGGCTAAGTGATGAGAGCGATTGTTTTTACGTCTCTCGTCCAGTAACTGCTTTTCGATAAGTGAAGTTTTTGGCGCCAAAATACGATGTTGGCGACCCGCCCCCCAGCGGCAGGGGGAGATAATTGGTTATGGAATTTCCAATAATAAAGCCTAAATCATAAAACCTCCTTTGTCTTTGTCTCTTTCTTTCCTTCATTCCTTCGTTTTCAACGAGACACCAAATGAAATGGGATACAAAGCAAAAGCACCCGAAGAACACGTACCAAGAATATCCAGATAGTTTAAACCTGTAAAACACTCAAAACCACTTATGTTGGAAATTCCATAGCTAATTATCTCCCCCTGACGCCAGGGGGCGAATGCCAACATCGTATGTTGGCGCCAAATACCAAAACTTCACTATCGAAAAGCAGTACTGGAGGAGAGATAAAAACACCAAGCTCTCATTACCAAGCCCCAAAACAGGGCCCATTATCACAGAACTCTACAACCAGCTCCCTTCTAAGCATTGTATCTGCATACTGCATAAAGGCCGGTATTATTGCACACTTACTGAAGGACGAGAAACTACCGAGACGAAGCGTCTTATCAACATTTCCTAACAACGAAAAGAATACCCTGTTATCACCATTACCCAAGAAATTACTCCACAGATAAGTCTCGTAGCAAATACCATTAAAATTTGTCAATACAAGTGTCTGCATTTACTTTAGTGTTTGTTCCTTCTTTGTCCGACAATTTGCCTACAACTATGGAGAAATAAGAGCTCCTTCGAAAACCGTAAATACTCTTACTTATACCCCATATCTAAATAGTTCATTTTTAAATCGTTATTTTATAAAACTTTGTTTCTTCTTTTGTAGACTTAGCCATCATAGATTGTTTATGTGTTTGTGGGTGTGAAGGTGAGTGCCGGGGTCGCTTACGGTATTGTTTAAACAGCACAAAGACGACGACCTCTTTGTCGAATGACAATTATAAACGAAACAATAGAAGAACAGTGTGCGACGGTCACAGTTCAAACAAGCAACGTCTTTGAAGTATACAGTTAAATAAGGGCTGCCTCATAAGATATTAAGTATTATCCTCTTCTCTTTTGTCCTTCTTTAAAATGTTTTGTTTTCCTTTTCTCGCTTAGTTTAGTTTTCGTTTTCTCGCTTAGTAACCTCCTATGTAAATGATACTGTGCAAATATACACGTTTTTACATAGAAAATAGGTTAATTTCTAAATTTCATTATCCGGAGTAGAAAAGCAATATATATATATATATATATATATATATATATATATAATATATATAATTGAGAATAGCAATGGGAGCTGCACCAGAATGCGGGCGTCCTGAATAGTCGTGGAAGCAGCACAAAAAAGCAACTGTATGGTACCCCCATCTCACAAACCATACGAGTAAGGCGGCTAGGCATACAGGACACTGCTAACAAGGACGAGATCGTAAGCAACGTACTATTATGGAAGCCAGCACATGGACACGCTAAAGTCAGGACCTACATTGACCAACTATTATGGATGCTGGCTGCTAACTCCCAGAGTCGATGAATGATTTGGCGAGAGATTATCATGGATATCTGTGCAAACTTGACATATTATATATATATATATATATATATATATATATATATATAGAGAGAGAGAGAGAGAGAGAGAGAGAGAGAGAGAGAGAGAAATAAACAAATAAATGTTTTAGTTTATATTTATTTGCATTGGAACAATTTTGCTACCATTGGTTTCTTGCTCTGTAGCAGTTTCGTAGCCTGATGACTGCTACAGAGCAAGAAACCAATGGTAGAAAAATTGTTCCAATGCAAATAAATATAAAGTAAAACATTCATTTATTCATTTATCTAGTTATTTATCTATTAACGCTCTATCACAGATATTGAGCACTCTTCTAATAACATTGTACGTTGGATTACTACTGAATCGGTAGTAATCCAACGTACAGTGTTATTCAAGTATAATAGTGCCAACCATACGCATTGATATATATATTGGACCTTTCTTCCAACAGCAGAATGTTAGAGTTGTTCAGATTCAGATCTTTGTTCAATATTATTGAACAGAGCAATATAATTGGTAAAGAAAAGGGCTTAAAATCGGCAGTTTGTGGTTATATATCTATTTCTACCCACAATAAAGTTGGAGGTCTGATGAAACTCATAAGTACACAGATACCTGTGGGTATAAATAGATCTATATGGTCGAATTTTAAGCCTTTTTCGTTACCACACACACACACATACACACACACGCACGCACACACACATATATATATATATATATATATATATATATATAAGAGAGAGAGAGAGAACGAAAGAGAGAGAAAGAAATAAAAATATAGACTGATTATTCTTGTCATAGATATTTAAATAAATATACAATTTGCGTTCAATCATTTATTTTGAGAGTTGAAAACAGGAACACTACACACACAAACACACACACACGCACGCACATACACACCCGCACAACACACACCTATATATATATATATATATATATATATATATATATATATATGAGAAGTAAATACACAAACGATGTGTTTTGATATGGCTTCTTTTTTTTTTAGCCGACAATTTTTGGGAGAATATGTGCTTAATTGAAGTCGTAACTAATTTTGAAAGTTAATTAATTATTAATTAATTAATTCTAAACAAAACGAAAAATCTAAGAAAGTCCGGTTGGTGTAGCAGTTACGGTCATCGCCTGTCAGCTGACAGTCAGGGTTCGAATCACGCACAAGGTGCTCTTCCTATCTATAGCTTGCTGATGAGGCCTAATAGGCCAAAATGTACATACAGAGATTGATTTTTCTCGATTTGTTTAGCCTTACATTTTGAATAGTATTCCCGCCTAATTAATTATTAATTAATTAACTTTCAAATTAGGTACGACTTCAATTAAGCACATACATACTAGTAAATATGCACCCTTCGGGTGCCGTATTTAGTTTTGATGTAATAAATATTGTATCAAATAGAAACTATTTAGAAAAGATAAACTGAGGGGGTATAATCGAAAAATAAACAGCTTTAAATCTAGCTCTTTCATTTGCATCATTCCCGTCTTTCGGTATTTAATAAAATTACAGTTCTTTCATATGGATTTCTTTTAAGATTTATCGCCGAGATTTTTGCTCAGATTCGTTAAGAGAAAACCAAACAAATAGAAATCAATATACTAAGCATGTATCAAAATCAAATTCTTAATATCAATATGCAAATTAGCCTTCTCGTTCACACTGTAAAACTTGCATGTTATTAGAGTAATCCAACACTATCAATTAGGTATAACAATTTTATCACTAATTCAATAAAAAATAAATTCATGGTGAACATGACGTCAATAACTAAGGAATTGTGACTTGAGTAGTGATTTAGTTCGGTTACAGATAGACAAGCACACAATCTCCATATATATATATATATATATATATATATGGGGGGGGGTATATGGGTGTGTAGTAATTACATATTCACGAGTCTTAGAGAAAACATTTCAACAGCAAAAGCCCAATGTGCACCGCTCCAAGCCATGATCATATCTTTTAAAAAAAGGATGGTAATACATTAGCTATATAGCATTGCCAATGCCACTTGCCCACCAAGGTTGGATAGGTATTTCTACCTCACCCCGTACATTCCTTTTCAGACCATTTTATTTTGTATTCATTCTAGTAGGTTTACTCAGGCAATAAAATATGTTGTTAATCTCACGTGATTATTTTTGTATTTATCATGTATGAGTAAGCAATATTAAATCAACCACATTTCCTCTCTCAAAAATCTCTCTCTCTCTCTCTCTCTCTCTCTCTCTCTCTCTCTCTCTCTCTCTCTCTCTCTATCTATCTTTCTCTCTCTCTCTCTTGTTCACACACAGATACACATACACAATACTATGTAAAATATATATGTGGGGGGATTTTTTGTTTGACCTCCAAGTAGATAGATAGTTCACATCACACACACACACACACACACACACACACAAACACTAGATAGATAGATAGATCGATCGATCGAGATAGATAGATAGATAGATAGATAGATATGAACTGACTAAGATAGATAGATCCAAAGTGGATAGAAAACTCTAACACATACACACACTAGATCTGGGGTGCGAGAAGCGGCCGTTCACATTTAGATCAATTATTTTTCTTTTGTAATTAATATTATTTATATTTTCGTTTCTTTGTTTCAAATTATTACACTGGTTTACAAAAAAAATATTTTTTGTCTGAGGCAAGAATGTGAATAGGTGTTTTTTACTAATTTGGGTGTGCTGAATTCAAATTTATAAACAGTTTTGCTTTATCACCTCTAGTTTTCTGTCTTTTAAATAGTCTCATTTTAGTATATACAGAGTATATACATGCTTATTTCAACAGTTGCAGCAGCTTATTACTGATAAAACAGGATAGATAAAGAACATTGACGGAATAAATATATTTGGATGACACAATGTACACAATTCATAGTACCGTAGACAGAAGTATGTTTTCTTAGATGATCTGCTGTATTTTGCCTCCGGGATGTCACGCAAGAGCATCCAGCAGAAGTCTCCCATCATGCCGGGGTTCCACTTGCCTTGGTAGTTGCTCTCCATCTTTTTAATGTCTTGGTGGAATCTTTCTCCGTGCTCATCACTCACTGCTCCAAGTTTGGAGGGAAGAAGTTGAGGTGGGAATGGAGAAAATGAATTTTGAGTGACATTCGGCATCCCATATCCTCATAAGTCTTTAGCAACTTCTCAATACAGGCTTGGTAATTTGGTACGCGTATGTTACCAAGGAAGCCACTACAGACTGACTTAAATGCTTCCCATGCTCTCAGTTCCTTTAAGGTAAGAAGCTCCTCAAAATCAGTATCCTTCAGCACTTCTCGGATCTGAGGTCCGACAAAGATGCCCTCTTTGAGCTTAGCAGCACTGAGACCTGGGAACACAGTACACAAATGTTGGAAGGCAGCACCATTTTTGTCCATGGCCTTCACGAAATTCTTCATCAAACCAAGCTTGATGTGAAGAGGAGGAAGAAGCACCTTATTCATGTCAACCAGAGGATTGTGTTGACTGTTGATTGAGACGTGTTGGCTACGCTTAACTGCCAAAATCCGTCTTGATATATAGCTATATATATATAATGTAATGCTATCACTTACATTTATTGCATAATAACTTAAAAAGAAGACATAAGTCACAAAATATTAGAAATTAACCCTTAATGCATATACGCCTTTATGTACAGTATGTGTACAAAATGTACAGTATGCATATCTAAAAGAAACTAGAGGTGATGAGTAAAAACGGATTTCAATCTGAATTCAGCACCCCCAAATTAGGTTAAAACAGCTATTTTTGTGCTTGCCTCAATTTCTTTGTAAACCAGTGTTATTATTTAGAGAGTGAAATATATATATGATCTTTTGATAAAACTGTAGTATGGATTCACACTCGATATTTTTGAACAAAAGTATAAATTGTAGGGGTGCGGGGTCAGAGCAAAACTCTTTTAAGGGTGCAGGAATAGAAAAAGGTTGGGAACCACTGCACGAGATAGATAGATAGATAGCATAATATTTACATGCCGTCTCTCACAATTCTATAGCCCCACCACCAGAACCTTTCCTCTCATGATCCCTCAAATGACTCATCAAACCCGCAGCAGATCCACAAAGTTTAATGCAAATATGACATGGGAAGAACGTCATTCCCGTTGGATCAAATGGATCAGATGATAAAATGTTATGCTTATGCACCACCATATGTCTCTTAAGACTAGAATCTGACTTACAGACTTTGTTACAGATTGTACAAGACACATTGTTTGTTCCTGGAGTTTGCATGAATTGTCCCTGATGAGATTTCCTATGATTGACATATCCAGCCTTAGAAAGCAGAATTCGACCACATGTCTGACATTTCCAACCCTCCATGTTCTCTACAATATGACAGTTGTAATCCTTTCGAAGTTGACGCTTGAGGTTTTTATGCTCAATTCTTTCACTCTCAAAATTGGTACAACCATCATCCACATGAATTTCTTTTCTCTTCAATGCCAGCTTTTCCCAATTATCAGGATCTATTTTTTTTTTTAAAGGTTGTTTTTTAAGCAATCTTATACCTCTTCCAAGGCTTATGCTGATAGATAGATAGCCTTGGAAAAGTACTTCGAGAAAGAAGAACGGGACCATATTACCTTTAGGCACCCCTTTTTGATATTGATTCAGAAGGACATGTTTTTCATTTACACCGTCAATATCCGGTTGTTTGTTAGGGGTTAGGGTTAGGTTAGGTTAGGGTTAGGGTTAGGGGTTAGTTTATATTTTTTTAAACTCTAAAAATCGTCTGTTAACAAACAACCGGATATTGACGGTATAAATGAAAAACATGTCCTTCTGAATCGAGATCAAAAAGGGGTGCCCAAAGGTCATATGGTCCGAAGAACGTAATCATCGGAAGAAGAGTCGAAACGGAAGAAACATTCGGTTTGTTTTTAATTTAAGTTTATTTTCCAAAATAAGAATACAGAATGCCAGCTAACAACAATGTTTCTTTTGTGCATATATATATTCTAATCTTTTATGAGGTAGAGTGTGTAACGAATTGGCATAAAGTGTCACTGTAACAAAATGTAGCATTCTCTGCCGGCGAATACGCTGAGTGTAACCCCCTAGAGAAGGGTAAGACACCTCCCACCCCTGCAAAAAAGTACAGTCTTGGGTATACGCTACACACTCCCCAGATCTCCAGAACTTGAGCCTGCAGTTTTGTATCATATCCAGGAAACCTGTGACACTATGGTTAAGTGGGAAAATGGTCAGAAAAAAAATAGAATATGTTAATGTGTATATGGGTGGGTGGTTGTCCTTTAAGGACACAAAGGATTGGGCAGTAAAGTTTAAGAGAATCGAACGGCCACCATGAAGTTAAGCCAGTTAGAGATATTATCTTTAGGTATCTGTGTTAAGAGCAAAAGCTGTTTTTATGAGAAAATCTCTTTTGAGGAAAATTAATGGTCGAAATATTGGGGACGCTCAAACTGAAAAAAAAATAATTGCTTTAATTCTAAAAGAAATCAAAGACAAAAAGTCTGAGATTAAATTAAGTGCCGAGCATCTGAATGGTCGGGTCCGTGGGGATGTGTGGGTAGAATTTTACATATATTCAGCCAAGCTCCAGCCCTTAAGTCAGTTTCAGATCAACCTTTGGAGTAAGAGGTTGTCCCCGTAGCAGTAGACAGGAATAGCCAGACCACATCAGTGGAGCCAGTAATCGACTTAGAGTTAAAACAACTTTCCTACCAGCTGACATAAACACTACTCCACCACAAACTGCACAAGCGTCACAGCTTTCTCTTCCATCAGCGTCCTGTTATCAGACTTTGTGTTTTGTTTTCTTAATCCTTGTGAACCTGTCTCTGACTCGTGCCCTTCGAATCGGCCAGCACAGAATATCACACCGTTGGGGTCATAAACATTGTGCAACGAAGGTGCAGCGAGTGCAGACCGGGTATTGTCACACACCCTTTAAACTGCATCTAATGGTGAAGTTTCGTTTTTGGAGCTCTGGGGAGTGTAGAGTACCCCTTCCTCGCCATTAATCCCAGGTCCACTCTGACCCGGTGTGGTAGTACCTGTTAGGGTCCCATCTATGAGTTAGATAGAAAAAATGAGTTTGAAAAAAGATTGAGTTTTCTTTTAAAAATTGAATGCCCATCAAGAATGAATAAGACGCTATAAAATAACCCAACAAGGTTTGACATGCCGTAAAACCCAACAAACGAACCAGAACACTCATTTGGATTGGGTGGCTTACTCCTCTGCAGGGGATGCAGTCAGCGTATTCTAAGCCCCGCCGACAGATTAGGACTAGAGATAAAAGTTTTAGTAGTCACCATTTACCGACCTTTTTTCAATGGAAGGAAAGGGATTTCAACAAAGATGTCTAGCAGTCAGCACGGATTTTTTTTGTGCGTGATTTTTGTTGTGAATTTTCTAAACTCCGGTACAACATACTCGAGTACAGGGGGCAAAAGGTTAATGTTGACGTCAGTCTTAAAAAATCTGTTTTATTTAATATTCTAGTTTCTCACTTACTCTGACCGATAAACTCAGGGTCGAATTCACACAGCTGGTACGTACGGCGTATAAATTAGGAAGTTATTTCTTTTGTTTCGGAGTTTTTTAAGTGGGGGTGATTTTTGGGACGTTTTGGTGTTGTTGTTGTTGTTGTTGTGTTGTTGTTGAGGTTTTTTCTGGTCTCGAGATATACCAGAATGATAATGAATATGGGCACCTCACTTGGTACAATGGATTAGTAGAGAATTGTAGGTGAATTTGATTCTCACTGGACGCCCAACACTTCTTGCCTTCTACCAGGTGAGTAAATAACTATTCTTCTATGAATTAAGGTGTCACAGAAATACTCAGGTGAGTTAAAAAAATTTGAAAATAGTTCGGTAACATGAAGCAGATGCTTTTGTGGAGGTCATGAAAGTGACGAACCACACTGGACTGTGAAATACCCAAGTTCGCCTGATACTCTCCAATTGCTACTTGTTAGATTTGCCTTAATGGCTTAGAGCACAATTTCAGAATCCAGTTTTAACTCTACCTAACCTTACAATTTACCTGATTGTTGAGGTTCTGACCCGGAGTGGTAGTGCAATTCTTGGTCATATTTCATTCTTCTTTGGTGCAAGAAACTTTTGGTATGGCTGTACTACCAACAGTAAGATGCTATACAGACAATGGTTAGTGATAGAAGATTGAGAGTCAAGATTGAGGAGATGGTGCCAGAGGGTGAAATTGAGGTATTTTGGGTAGATGGGAAACTACAACTGGCAGATCCCTTGACCAAAAGAGGAGCATCTATGCTAAAATTGCTAGAGGTACTGATACATCCCAACTTTAAAAAAAAATTTAAATAAAAAATGAGCTGCAATGTAAATCAGTATCTCCCTTGGACTGTTTCAGTGAAGGAACTCTTTAGCTAGTTGGCAACAGACTACATATTGTAGGGCGTATGAATTAGGAAGTTACTTGTTACCAGCAAAATTTGTTTTGTTTTGTCTTTTGTGGGGGGGGTCAGGTTTAAAATATCACATGACATATCAGAATAGTAATAAAGTTAACCATAGTGATTGAATCAAAATATTCTAATTTCTTGTAGACTCACAGTCCTTGTGTCATCAGAATGGTACGAAAATAAGGTAAAGTCAGTGGGGCGGCCTAATGTCGGTATCAACCAGACAGTGAGAGGAGTCTATCTCCTTTTCACTAGCGCTAATGACCAAGGAGATTATTTTAGTCTGTGTAACGGAGCGCCACACCTACCATCAGCTCCTCACTTTACCGTACAGATCCCTGTGCTACTCATATGCTGAGTTGGCGAGGGCTGGTATCAAACCAGGAACCTTGTGATTCCTAGCCGAATGGTACGTAGGGCGTATGAACTATCGAAATTTCTTGTTACAAGCAAAATTTGTTTTGTTTTTGTTTGTTGTTGGGGGGGGGGTACTTTGCTTTGAAATTTTTTTGTTTTTTTTTTTTGTTTGTTTTTGTTTGTAGTTTTTTCCGGTCAGACATACCACGTGACATACCAGAATTGTAATAAAGGTAACCATAGTAATTGAAGCACTGTATTCTGATTTTCTTTTAGATTGACAGTATTTAGGTCATCAGAATGGTACGTAGGGTGTGTGAATTAGGAAATTGCTCGTTACTAGCAAAAATTGTTTTTTCTTCTTTGTTTTTTGTTTGTTTTTTTTGTTTTTTCAGGTCAGAAATATCACGTGACATATTAGAAAGGTAATAAAAGTAACCATAGCGACTGAACCTGTTTTCTTTTAGATTGACAGTCCTTAGGTCATCAGGATTGAAAATAACATCATCTCTACTCCAGAAATATATCGCCCTGTCAGTGGGGTTTAGAATAAGCTGACTATATCCCGTAGGACGCTTTGCATGGTGTAATGGTTAAGCAAACTAAACTAGAAAACTATTACAGGTGAATTCGAGCCTCACTGGGTGCCCCCTAAATGCGGGCTTGTGCGACAATTAAGCAGAGCTTATTGAATAACAACGCTGACTGCATCTTTTACCAAGGGATAAGACCCCTTCCAAAAAGGGATATCCTAGATATGACACAAAACTGCATCTGATGATGAGGCTCCAATTCTGGAGATATTAAAAGTGTGGAGAATCCCTTCATTGTCATTACTCTCAGCTCCACTCTGACCCGGAGTGGTAGTACCTGTTAGGGTCCCATCTATGGGACGAATAGATCTGTTTGAAAGTTATTTCTCTGAATTTTTTTAGATGAGGCTTGATAATTATTATTATTATGATTATTCGGACTATTGTCCTCATCTTCATCGGTATCTGTACAACATTTCGCCCGATGTGCCCTCCAGCCTTCTTCGGGTATTTCTAGTTGGACGGGAACCTTCTCGGACTCCTGGAACCTTCTTGTCATAATCGGGAGCCATCACGGAACTTTGAAGCTAACCCTTTATTCAATCCACGGGGGCATCCTGTTCTCATTCCGCTAACCATAGCTGGGGTACAGGTGTTAAGCTGTGTTAAGGGGCAGCAGTAACATAGAATAATAATTAACACAGCTTAATACCTCTACCGCAGCTATGGTTAGCGGAATGAGAACAGGATGTCCTCGTGGACTGAATAAAGGGTTAGGTTCAAAGTTCCGTGATGGCTTCCGATTACGACAAGAAGGTTCCTGATTACAACAAAAAAGTTCCCGAGTCCGACAAGAAATACCTGAAGAAGGTCGGAGGACACATCGGCCGAAACGTTGTACAGATAACAATGAAGATGAGGACAATAGTCCGAATAATACAAATAATACTGTTTGAAAGTTGTTTGAGTTTTTTATAATGTGGACTTTTCGGACTGTTGTCCTCATCTTTATTGTTATATACACAACGTTTCGGCTGATGTACCCTCCGGACTTTTTCAGATGCTTCTTTCAGAACTCGGGAATTTATATTTGATAGTTAATACATGTCACCATATATAACAGTAAATTATAGGAAGCGCGTGGTGTAATGGTTAAAGTCATGGGAAATGGACTCGTCGCCCCGAGTTCAAATCCTGGACGTGGTAATTGCATTTCACTTGGCACTAATACCCTTGGGAAAGGTATGAATCCTCACTCCCACCAGCTATGGGTAAATAGTAGGGCAGATCGGGCACTTTGACCTTGGTTAGGCAACCGGTCTAGGAGAAAGAAAACTCTGAATTCAAACCTGTTGAACTCCGCTTAAGAAATTGACCTTGTGTCATATCCAGCTCGTGGGTTGGTAAATATATACGACAGTAAATTATTTTTATTAAGAATAGTTGCTTGAAGTTATAATTGTTTACTAAGGACATTTGTTACTTGAAACCCTATAACTGTGCAAACAGATGACTATTATCAGATAGAAATTATTACTTGAAAACATAAAAGAGTTTTATAATTTGCTTGAAGCATTGTGTTTATATTGGTTTGGTGGTTGGTTTTGAAGGCTATCACAATGCAAGCGTAAAGAAAAATCAGGTAACTATGATGCTGTTTGTTTACCTTTGATTTATTCTTAATATTTTGGGTAAAGATCTCTTCGTCAGAAGATTTTTGAAAGCTAAGTCTGGAACTGTTACCTTGCTGCTAGCATTTGTCCATTCTATTTTATGCCTGGTGATTTCTTCCAAATTCTCTGCGTTTATGTGTGTGTGTGTGTGTGTGTGTGTGTGTGTGTGTGTGTGTGTCCAGCAATGTCTTTGTCATTCCAGGTTTGGCCTATTCTTTTTATTATTAGGCAGGCCTTGGTAGTTTGTTTGCTATTGTGTGTGTGTGTGTGTGTGTGGTGTGTGTGTGTGTGTGTGTGTGTGTCCCCAGGCACAGCTTATTCTTTCCTTTTTTATTTCATTATATTATATGAAAACATTATTGGCAATAGATAGGAATACTTGAAATCATACAACTGTGTGCAAATTATTTGTATTAGATAGGAATACTGGACATATAACTATGTTAAAAAAAACTCTTAAGTTACAGATACATAAAAAATGTAAATATATTTGTCCAATGAATTCAATTAACTAATTTCTACAACATAAATGGAAATTTTTGTCTGTTTGTGTATAACCAGTTGGCGTCCATTCCAGGGATCCGATCATGATGAAACTTTACATGCATTAAGCTAAAATTCATAAACAAGACTGGCTAATTAGATTTCAATAAAAATCAATAATGATACCTCTGGGGGATATCTTTACGACGGGGGAGGAAAGAGATGACGGTTCAGTGAGAATTTATAAATTTTAAAAAATCCCTTAAAAAAATATTTTTAAAAGTAGACAACAGGAACTTTTGATATAAAATCCCTTAGAAAATAATCTAACAATTATATCTAAAAAGAAAAGAAAAAAAAGATACATTTTTTCTTATTTACGAGATTTAAGTTTCAAGGTTTAAGACGCCCTATTAGTGAGTACTACCTCTCCGGGTTAGAGTGGACTTTGGAGTAATGGCAATGATCTGTATCTGTTAGGGTTCCATCTATGGGTTAAATAGAAGAAAAAAATGAGTACAAAAAATGAGTTTAAAATTTGAGTTTAAAAAGAAAAAATCGAGTACCCATCAAGATATATAAAATAAAAACGTCTTCGGTATAAAATTACCTAATGGGTTGACATGTCGTAAAATCCAACCAGCCCTTTGAATAAGGCTAGTGCTATGGTGTAGTGGGTAATGAACTGGTCTGCGACATCGGAGTAAGTGAGTTCGAACTCCAGTCGCACGATTGCATTCACTTTCGTACTAATCCTCTTGAGGAAATGTATATTGCAGCACATAATTCTATTTTATTATGTTTTTATACAATACACTAATATTTTTCTTATTAAAAATGTAATAATTGGGTGTTTGGTGGGGGGGGGGAACTGAAATAGATTAATGAGTTTATTTGGAGGACCAACAATTTTGTTTAAGTGTTAAAAGACATATTTGACAGTACCAAATTGACACACACACACACACACACACACACAACGATAAGAAAAAATTACCAAAAACCAGGGAATTCACCGATTTTAATGAAATTCTGTGTTGATATATTAAATGAATCTTATAGCGCACGTAAATAACAAAGGGATTTGTGACTTGAGTAGTGATATAGTTTCGGTTACAGACAGACTAAATATACAATTTCCATTATAATAAGATGGTACGAAGTTTTTTCTAATAAATTCTTTCTAATGATGCAAATATTTTGACGATAATATTAAATTTTATTCAAGTTTCATTGTATTAAATATAGAGGGTAGTTTTACACATTGAATTGGACGTCCCTATACGACAGACGATTTTTTTTTAAATACACCCTCTTGAATCTTATAGCACACCGGTTATTTTATTTAAAAACTTTCCCTTTTTTTCAGGTTAGTTAACTTTGACCCGCCTATCTTTTGGGGCGCTACATATATATTGAGTATTTAAGGCTGACTCTAATTTTTGTAAGAATAAAAAGAGAAAAAAACTGAAGATATGAAGGGAATGAAAAATATATTTCTTTTTAATTGAACAAATTTGGAAGAAATTGAACCCTTAGAATAACAAAATTAAACAATTTTTTTCAGATATTTTTAATTACTCTCATATATATGATTATCAGAAAAGTAATTATGTATCAATTATTTTTCCGTTCAAATGAGGGGGGGGGGTTTTAAACTGAGATTTAGATTAATGTTCTATTATATCTGACAAATCTAAGCATGTTATTAAATAAATATTTTTTACAAAATGCTAGAAATTGAACGATTTTAATCTTAAATGAATTTTATTTATTAATTAGATATAATAAAAAAATGATAGAATAAAAACAACTATGGATGGACCTATCAGTAATATTGATTTTAAAGAATTTCGATTTAAATACACTGTGCAGAAAATTTCATACACATTGGCAACTTTTTAGACAAGTAATGTCCAGTTTTTTTTTGTTTTTGTTTTTGTTTTTTTGTTTTTTCTATTCACACATTCGGTCTTTTGTCTTTTTATTTATGCAGAAATTATTTTCGTTTATATATAACTCCACCGATATTTTGCGCCCCAAAATAAAAGGGGGCAAACTTAAGTGACTTGAAAAAATCAGAAAGTTTTGGACCATATTACCTTTAGGCACCCCTTTTTTATCTCGATTAAGAAAGGACATGTTTTTCATTTACACCGTCAATATCCGGTTGTTTTTTAGGGGTTAGGGTTAGGGGATATGGTTAGGTGTTATGCTTAGGGGTTAGTTTTATAATTTTTTTAAATCTAAAAATCGTCTGTTAAAACAACCGGATATTGACGGTGAAAATGAAAAACATGTCCTTTCTTAATCGAGATCAAAAAGGGGTGCCTAAATGTCATATGGTCCAAAGTCTTTAAATAAAATAATTGATGCATTATAGAATTCATTCATTGATAAATTAACGCTGAAAATTTTAGAAGAATCGGATAATTCCTTGATTCTTTGATTTTTTTTTTTTTTTTTTTTTTTTTTCAATCAGGGGTAATGTTCGGTACTGCAAAATAGGTCTACGACGTCATAGTTGTTTGTACCCAGTCTATTATTAATGTTTGTTTTTTTGTTTTGTTTTTTTTTTGTTTTTGTTTTTTGTTGGTTTTTTGTTTGTTTTTATTGATTTCTAAGAAGAAACATTTATAAGTGTTTAAAAATTTTAACAACGTGTTTGTTTTAAGTATGTAAATTTACTTCACGCGAAGCTCCCGTTTTCATAAATTTTGGGACGAATCTAATTTTAGAGATTTATTAGACATTTATCAAATATGTATGTAATATCATTTCGGTTTTTTTTTGTTTTGTTTTGTTTTTTTTACCGATTCCTAATATGTAGGTATGGTCAATTTCGCGCACCTACTACTGCAGGGGATCACAGGAAATTCTTCTAAAAATCAAATAAAATAAAGTAACTATACGATTTAAGAGTATTTACGGAATCGAAGGAGCCCTTATTTCTCTGTAGTTGAAGGCAAATTGTCGGACAAAGAAGGAACAACACAAAAGTAAATGCAGACACTTGTATTGACAAAAAATTACATAAATTGTTGCAAATTTAATGGTATTTGCTACGAGACTTATCTGTGGAAGAATTTCTTGTAGTACTGGTGATAACACGGTTTTCTTCTCGTCGGTGGGAAATGTAGATAAGACGCTTCGTCTCGGTAGTTGTTCTTCCTTTAGTCAGTGTGCAGTCGTACCGGCCTTTATGCAGTATGCTGATACAATGCCTTAGACGGAATCTGGTTGTAAGGATCTGAGATAAGTGGACCCTGTTTTGGGGCTTAGTAATGAGAGCTTGGTGTCTTATGTCTCTTCTCCAGTACTGCTTTGCGATAAGTAAGCCCTGTTTTTGGACTAAGTAATGAGAGCGATTGTTTTTGACGTCTCTCGTTGGTAACGGTTCTTCGATAAGTAAAGTTTTGGTATTTGGCGCCAACATACGATGTTGGCATTCGCCATCTGGCGACAGGGGGAGATAATTAGCAATGGAATTTCCAATAGATTTTAATAAAACTTTCGGTATATGAAGTAATAACAGGCGAACTTTTTTGTAAATAAATGTTTACTAAATTGAAAATGCTAATAATTTTTTTCGTTAGTTTTTGATTCGCGCATTGATCCCCCGAACTTGGTAATTTTTTTTTCTGTATGAAAATAAATTTTACATTTTTGAAAAGAAATTCAATGACGGAACATATGTAAAAAAAATAATAATAAATCGATACTAGACCAGGTTTGGTAATAGGGCGTCTTAAACCTTGAAACTTAAATCTCGTAAATAAGAAAAAAATATGTATCTTCTTTTTTTTTCTAAATTGTTAGATTATTTTCTAAGGAATTTTATATTAAAAGTTCCAGTTGTATACTTTTTTATTATTTTTTTTAGGGTTTTTTTTTTATTTATAAAATGTAAAATAAATACTTTTGTTTAGTGTATAGCAAAATCGTATTTATTTACTTAAAGAAAATATTGTATAAAAATATTTAGCTAAAAATAATGACATAATATAGTAGTCTTTATTTTTTAAAAATATGAAAATAATGTTTGAATTAAAAATTGTCGTCATTTTTATTAATGGAAGTATGTAGGTGACATAATATT
>CM042153.1:86462250-86467150 GCA_023376005.1 Doryteuthis pealeii
AGACACACACCCTACTGAAGACATAACCTTAACCACATTATCTAAGACAGACATAAAAGCCAAACCTGCTTAGATGTAAAAAAATCACTCAAGCTAGCAACATTTAACGTTAGAACACTAAAAACGATGGACCAACTCCCCGAACTTACGGCGTCCTCAGCCGAAAAGAATATAGACATCATATGTGTGCAAGAACACAGATTTGACCATGGTGATATAGAATTAAAAATTCAATAATACCGGTATGTATTTATTAAAACTTGTTTTAAAAAACACGATGAACCGTCAAATGTTTCACACACCCTCTTTTTGAGTATATATAAACCGGCGTTGCGTTTTATACTATGTATTAATGATCTTGACTATAAATTAAATATGCATTGATAAACGTACTTAATCTTTGACGACAGTGTGACGTAAACAGGGGCGTAGTTTCGGTTACAGATAGCTAGATACCGAATCTCCATTCAGGGCCGGGTTAGCTCAGTCAGTAGAGCGTTCGGCTAGAAACCACAAGGTTCCTAGTTCGATACCCGCCCTCGCCAACTCAGCGTATGAGTAGCACAGGGATCTGTGCGGTAAAGTAAGGAGCTGATGGTAGGTGTGGCGCTCCACCTCAGATGCTAAAACAATCTCCTTGGTCTAGCGCTACTGAAAAGGGGATAGACTCCCTCGCTGCATGGCCGATACCGACATTAGGCCGCCCCGACGACTTTATGTGGAATGTGGAGCATCCCTTCATCACCATTGCTCCCAGGTCCACTCTGACCCCGAGTGGTAGTACCTGTTAGGTCCCATCTATGAGTTAAATAGAAAATTTGTTCATAAACATTTTTTTAAATTTCGTACCATATGACCTTAAGGCACCCTTTTTTAATCTCGATTAAGAAAGGGCATGTTTTTCATTTACACCGTCAATATCTGGTTGTTTGTTAGGGATTAGGGTTAGGGTTAGGGGTTAGGGGTTAGGGATTAGTTTTATAAAAAATTTTTAAATTTAAAAATCGTCTGTTAAAACAACCGGATATTGAGATTAAAAAGGGGTGCCTTAAGGTTATATGGTCCAAAATTTCTACTAAACTATCGCTTATAACAAACTTGCACTTTCCCCTATAAACTTATCCCTTAAATTGATTTCCAATCCACTTAGCAACAAACACCCTACTGTCAAAATCAAGAAAAATCCTCGAAACAAAGAAATAACAATAAATTTGACTATCCCTCACAACCTAACGCTTGGCATAAAATAACCCTGGATGGGTTGGCATACCGTTAAAATCAATCAATCAATCAAGTTAAGAATCAGAATTATCAAAGAGCAGGTGATAAATTCTTCTCTTTGAAATAAAATGAAAGAATAACAAGAGAATCCACATGTACATCTGTTTATTCTCATATTTCTGAAGCAATTAAGATATTTTTGACTGCATCGAGTCTGTCCTAAAAGAAAAACGTCACTCTCGCTATTTAGTCATTAGAACTTTTAAAAATACATAGTCCATCTTTAAACTCTGATGGTGAGGTTCCAGTTCTGGAGGTCTGGGGAATGTGGGGCATCCCTTCATCACCATTGCTCCCAGGTCCACTCTGACCCGGAGTGGTAGTACCTGTTAGGTCCCATCTATGAGTTAAATAGAAAATTTGTTCCAATCCATTTAGCAACAAACAACCTACTCTCAAAATCATTAAATGACCCAAAAAGGATTGATGTGCCGTAAAACGAAACAAAACAGAACAGGCTAGGAAGACAAGTCTTGATACTTTATTGCTCAATCGGTAGAGCGTCAGACTGGTTCGATACCGGCCCTCGCCAACTCAGCGTATGAGTAGCACATGGATCTGTGCGGTAAAGTAAGGAGCTGATGGTGGGTGTGGAGCTCCACCTCAGATGGAAAAAATAATCTTCTTGGTCTAGCGCTATTGAAAAGGGGATAGACTCCATCATTGTATGGCTCATACCGACATTGGGCCGCCCCGACGACTTTTACTTTACATCTTTAATGTATTTAGATATACTACCAGAACCTATGGATTGTCTCAGACTGTGGATTTGGCTCAGACCGGGGGTTCAGTGGATTCGGCTCTATACCGGTTGATCCCAGGGTGCTATTCCCCCCCCCCCAATAGTGCTGGATTTATTGCCCAGGGCCTGAGGTGCCTCTCCTTGAGAGGGAATGCCGACGGGATCAACGCATTTTTTTTCACCTACCATTCTATTAGTCTCTGCTCGTGGGTGGTCCTATATTAAAAAGACTTTGTGTCACACCTGCACACGTGGGATGCGAGGTAAATACATCCCATAGTATGATAATTCTATAATTACAACGTTTGATATATTTACTCAAGATCCATTACAAAATAGTTCTGAATCAAAAATGTCCTGATTCGGCATTAA
Organism: Doryteuthis pealeii; assembly: GCA_023376005.1. NCBI lineage: Eukaryota > Metazoa > Mollusca > Cephalopoda > Myopsida > Loliginidae > Doryteuthis > Doryteuthis pealeii. The sequence continues at coordinate 86,464,646 of CM042153.1, forward strand.
ATGACCCGAAAAGGATTGATGTGCCGTAAAACGAAACAAAACAAAACAAAACAAAACAAACAAGCTAGGAAGACAAGTCTTGATACTTTATATCTCCACTGTTCAAATAATTTTCAACTACTAGCAGGACCTGTGGATATGCCAAAGTATCATAATTTAATTACTACAAGTTTTGATATGTTCACTGAAGAGCCATTGCTAAATAGTTCAATATGTAAAAACTATTTTTTAAAATCTTGATTTAAATCTCTCTCTCTCTCTCTCTCTCTCTCTCTCTCTCTCTCTCTCTCTCTCTCTCTCTCTCTCTCTCTCTCTCTCTCTCTTCATTATGTTCGATTGAAACGAGTAGGTTTTCGTTCATTATTTGCCGTGCGCTCATTCCTTCTCTCAATCTTTTCTTTAGTTCTTTATTATATTTTTTCTATGTAGCATGTCCTTTTTCTTTCTTTATAATAAAAGGAATGGTTCATTATTTAGCTGAGGTGACGACACTCATAAGCAACACCAAATAATTGTTTCATTCATTATTGTCCCACCAAATATAAAATATGTTTATATATTCTGCAACTTCTGCAAAATTAGGCAAACATTCTGTTTTCCTAACGTCAATAATCCTGAATAGTATATTCATTGAAAATTTGCAGAACTAAATTAACATTTTGCCTTTCAAGACTAGTAGGATAAAGAGCTTTTGAGGTCAATTTATAACAATATTTCAAAATTGACTGAGATTCCAGGGCATGAAGTTTCTGTAAGGTACAAAATGGGCACTTTGGATACTATTTAATTCATGATTTCCATTATGACAAAATTTTGGAAGAGCATGCATTTAGTTGCATCTTTTTGATCCAGCCAATTGTTTCTAATGCATTTTAATATATGGACTGAGTCAAATAGAAAGAAAAGAGGTCGAGACTTAACAAATGGGTGTGGATATACAATCGAAAGCTTTGGTGGATTGCAAAAGTAAGATATAGCCTTTTTTATTATTGCATTATTATCTGTTATGATTGATAATACTTGAAAGCCTATCTCCTCTAAACCAATTATAATACGTTTAACAATATTAAATAAATTTTCAGCTTTAAGACATTTAGTTGGCATAACATGCACAACTCCTTATATGGTGAGAATACACTGCTAAGCAAAAGCAAATGCACTTGTTGCAGCTTCATTTCTATTGTCAGATAAGCCAACAATATTACCACCCTTATAATCAAAATAAGGTTTTAGGTGAATTTCATCAAAAGTAAAGATACTGTAGTGTCTTTCTGTACAAGTAACTTGAATTTGTTTTTAATATACATGAGAAAATTGTTATCATGTTGCTCAATTAAAGGATTCATATTTGTTGATAATGTTACTCTTTTAATTGTCGAATAACTAGGTAAAATTATATTTTTGCTATCTCTTAATAATCTATACCCTTTAGGAAAGCAGTTATATAATAATGAAAAAATATCATCATTTCTGTTGAATAATCAAACTTATTCTGTGTCATTAATTTTAGCTGCTCATATATGAATTTTTATTGAATTAAAATATTTGCTTGATTCATCTTGTAAAAAATGACATGATTAATTTTAGTAATAAAATTATACTAGGGGGATTAGCTTGCTGTTGTTCTGTGTCCATTTTCTTCATGTTTTTTTAGAGTTTCTAGATCATTCTTATAATTCATATGCTTTGGAATTTATAATCTCCTATCATATCCATTTTCACATCCCTACAAAATACATGACTGCAAAATTAGACTCGATTAAAAGAGACAAATTTATTTTTGATATGGGTTTTTATGATACTGCATATGATAACTGTTCTTGCTGCCTAATAACTTCCAGTAATCTCTTCAAGATATTAATTTTCTACCAGATCATTAATATCATAAAATTTGTTTTGTTTTGTATATGCAACGCATCCTTAACACTTTCATTTAAAGCACTTTTAAGTGCAGAATTGTCCAGTCGAATTCTTCTAGAATCTGGTACTCTCTAGAGGTGATTGATGATGATAGATATGAGGACAGTTTGGGAGAATTCTAGGAATTGCGCCATCACAAAGAGATTTTTTTTAGTTTAACTTTAATTGCTGCCCCTGTTTTTTCATCAAATGCTGATGCTTTCTTCTTATGTCCTCTGGTCGAAAATGTAGTTCATACCTAAAATATTGTAAAATCAAAACCTATTTTAAATCCTTGTAAAATCTTAAAAGTTTGTCAGCAAAAAATCTACAATATGAAGCATTTTTCTTATAATTCTAGGAAAAATGAAGAGTGTTCTGATATCTTTAAGGAACATAATTTACCAATTCAACAAAAAATTATTAGTGACAAATCTATGTACAAATAAGAGAGAATTTTTAACATTTATATATTTTTGAATTAGAATAATGAATATTTTTTGGATAAAATGATTTTGAAAATTTGATAGATTTTAATCCTTTTTAATCCTTTAATTTTAATCCTTTAGATTTAAATCCTAAAGTTTCAATTGATACAATTGGTGA
>CM042153.1:86467160-86472160 GCA_023376005.1 Doryteuthis pealeii
GGAAACCGTAACTTGCACTTTCTTATCTTCTCTGTCACGCTTGCATGAACTCCGGAAGGATTCTTCCCTGGATTCCGAAGCACTGTCATGCACATTCTCAAAATGGGTTCCCTTGATGCTTAGGGATAAGAAAAAAATCACACGGAGCCAGGTCGGGCGCAGTAAGGAGTTGCTCCAGCACAGTGATGTTCTTCTGGGCCAGGAACTCTCGGCTACTCAGGGCAGTGTGGTCAGGTGCGTTTTCATGTGAAGCACCCACGAGTTTTCCCTACTACATCTTTCGCCCTTTCTCGAGAATTGAACGAAACAAACGCCGAAGTATCTCTTTGTAGACATGCTGGTTAAACATCTGGCCCTGTGCAAGAAATCGCAGTAATAATGCATCGAAGTTTCGGCCATATGACCTTTAGGCACCCCTTCCGCGATCTCGACTCACAAGGACACTTTCTCATTTACACCGTCAAAATCGGTTGTTTGTTAGGGTTACGGTTAGGGGTTAATGGTTAGGGTTAGGGGTTAGGGGGTTAATTTTATAATAAAAAAAAAAACTCTAAAAATCGTCTGTTAACCATTTACCGGTGTAAATGGACAAAATGTCACCACGAATCGAGATCGCAAAAGAGGTGCCTAAAGGTCATATGTCCAAAGTTTTCTGACATACTGGTACTTTTCTGACATACCTCGTAGTCCAAGCAGTGGGAAATATATTTACCAACCATCAGCACGAGCAGCATGCGACACAGGTCAATATTTAAGCGGAGTTTAGCGTTTTTCTTCTCCTAGATCGGTTGCCATACAAAGTTTTAAGCGCCTAATCTTCCCTACTATTTGTCTATAGCTGTAGGGTGAATAGTTGGATTCATAACTTTCCCAACAGTATGTTGCGCTATTGAACTGCAACCAGCCTCGTCCAAGATTTGAACTCGGATCGCCGGGTCCATTTTTCTACGATCATTATTAGACAACGAGCACCCCTTCAAGCCGTGGAAAGTACCCGCTGTGGTTGGTAGTATCAGCCAGACAGCGAGGGAGTCTATCCCCTTTCATACATACCACCAGCTCCTTACTTTACCGCCACAGATCCCTGTGCTTCTAATACGCTGAGTTGACGAGGACCGGTATCGAACCACGTAACCTTGTGGTTCCTAGTCGGACGTTCTACCGACTGAGCTAAACTGGCAGTGTAATCTAATTCGGAACTTATGGTTACGAATTCGAACTGGGTTATAACACCGCGAAAAAAATTGATGGGCGAAAGGTGCAGTAGGTCAAAGTACAGTAAGCAGATAGTTCAGAAATTCCGCACGGGTTGCAGGAACCTCGATGATCAGGCAAAGTCGGGTAGGCATAAAACCGTAGATCCCGTGGCCGTTCTCCAGGCCATAGTGGCAAATGCACCGAGTAGCACCTTCAGCATCTCCAAATCCAGTGTGGTTCGTCACCTTCACAACCTCACCAGCGAGTAGCACTCGGAGAGTATCAGGCGAGCTTAGCATCTCTCAATCCAGTTGGTTCGTCACCTTCACAACCTGACAGCGAGTAGCACTCGGAGAGTAACAGGCGAGTCAGCATCTCTCAATCCAGTGTGGTTCGTCACCTTCACAACCTTGACAGCGAGTAGCACTCGGAGAGTAACAGCGAGCTCAGCATCTCCCAATTCAGTCTGGTTCGTCACCTTTACAACCTCGCCAGCGAGTATCACCCGGAGAGTATCAGGTGAGCTCAGCATCTCCAATTCAGTGTGGTTGTCACCTTCACAACCTCGCCAGCGAGTAGCACTCGGAGAGTATCAGGCGAGCTCAGCATCTCCCAATTCAATGTTTCGTCACCTTCACACCCTCGCCAGCGAGTAGCACTCGGAGAGTATCAGGTGAGCTCAGCATCTCCCAATCCAGTGTGGTTCGTCACCATCACAACCTCGGTGAAAGCATCCGAACAAGACCGGCTAGTCTCGTCTAGCCTCGGTTGTGTGAAAACAAACTTGGGACTAGATATGATGATATCGCAGTGACGTCAGACTCGATCCATCTGGCCTAGTAGTTCTAGTTGGTCTTGTTCGGATGCTTTCACCGAGGTTGTGATGGTGACGAACCACACTGGATTGGGAGATGCTGAGCTCACCTGATACTCTCCGAGTGCTACTCGCTGGCGAGGGTGTGAAGGTGACGAACCACATTGAATTGGGAGATGCTGAGCTCGCCTGATACTCTCCGGGTGATACTCGCTGGCGAGGTTGTAAAGGTGACAAACCACACTGAATTGGAAGATGCTGAGCTCACCTGATACTCTCCGGGTGATACTCGCTGGCGAGGTTGTGAAGGTGACGAACCAGACTGAATTGGGAGATGCTGAGCTCGCCTGTTACTCTCCGAGTGCTACTCGCTGTCAAGGTTGTGAAGGTGACGAACCACACTGGATTGAGAGATGCTGAGCTCGCCTGATACTCTCCGAGTGCTACTCGCTGGTGAGGTTGTGAAGGTGACGAACCACACTGGATTGGGAGATGCTGAAGGTGCTACTCGGTGCATTTGCCACTATGGCCTGGAGAACGGCCACGGGATCTACGGTTTTATGCCTACCCGACTTTGCCTGATCATCGAGGTTCCTGCAACCCGTGCGGAATTTCTTGAACTATCTGCTTACTGTACTTTGACCTACTGCACCTTTCGCCCATCAATTTTTTTCGCGGTGTTATAACCCAGTTCGAATTCGTAAACCATAAGTTTCCGAATTAGATTACACTGCCAGTTTAGCTCAGTCGGTAGAACGTCCGACTAGGAACCACAAGGTTACGCGTTCGATACCGGTCCTCGTCAACTCAGCGTATTAGAAGCACAGGGATCTGTGCGGTAAAGTAAGGAGCTGGTGGTATGTATGAAAAGGGGATAGACTCCCTCGCTGTCTGGCTGATACTACCAACCACAGCGGGTACTTCCCACGGCTTGAAGGAGGTGCTCGTTGTCTAATAATGATCGTAGAAAATGGACCCGGCGATCCGAGTTCAAATCTTGGACGAGGCTGGTTGCAGTTCCAATAGCGCACATACTGTTGGGAAAGTTATGAATCCAACTATTCACCCTACAGCTATAGACAAATAGTAGGGAAGATTAGGCGCTTAAAACTTTGTATGGCAACCGATCTAGGAGAAGAAAAACGCTAAACTCCGCTTAAATATTGACCTTGTGTCGCATGCTGCTCGTGTTGAGTGGTTGGTAAATATATTCCCACTGCTTGGACTACGAGGTATGTCAGAAAAGTACCAGTATGTCAGAAAACTTGGACCATATGACCTTTAGGCACCTCTTTTGCGATCTCGATTCGTGGTGACATTTTTGTCCATTTACACCGGTAAATGGTTAACAGACGATTTTTAGAGTTTTTTTTTTTAATTATAAAATTAACCCCTAACCCCTAACCCTAACCATAACCCCTAACCGTAACCCTAACAAACAACCGGATTTTGACGGTGTAAATGAGAAAAGTGTCCTTGTGAGTCGAGATCGCGGAAGGGGTGCCTAAAGGTCATATGGTCCGAAAACTTCGATGCATTATCTACTGCGATTTCTTGCCACAGGGCCAGATGCTTAACCAGCATGTCTACAAAGAGATACTTCGGTGTTTGTTTCGTTCAATGCTCGAGAAGAGGCGAAAGATGTAGTAGGGAAACTCGTGGGTGCTTCACCATGAAAACGCACCTGACCACACTGCCCTGAGTAGCCGAGAGTTCCTGGCCCAGAAGAACATCACTGTGCTGGAGCAACCTCCTTACTCGCCCGACCTGGCTCCGTGTGATTTTTTTCTTATCCCCTAAGCATCAAGGGAACCCATTTTGAGAATGTGCATGACAGTGCTTCGGGGAATCCAGGAAGAATCCTTCCGGGAGTTCATGCAAGCGTGACAGAGAAAGATAAGAAAGTGCATTAGGTTCCAGGGGGATTACTTTGAAGGGGATAACTTGTAGTTTGTAGTTTGGATTTGAATTTTTTTTTTTTTTTTGTGACACCAATCCTGGAACATTTCTGACAAAATAAGACAGGGGTTATATTAAATTTCACTCCTACATATAACACTAAGGCTTATTTTCGGGGGATGTTAAGTGTTTACGTCACATGATGTGATTGGGAAGAATGCTTATTTCTTTCGTCTGTCTGCCGCCCTCAACTAGGGCTTATTTTAAGGTGAGGGCATAAAATCATCCTGAAAAATCACACTAGGTCTTATTTTGCAGGTACATCTTATTTTCGGAGAAACACAGTATATATATATATATATATATATATATATATATATATATATATATATTCACCAGTGAAAATTAATGTGGTATGAAGCTCTACCATTGTATTTTTATATGTCCTTCACTCCCTCAAATTTTACTCTTTTGATGAATTTTCCTTTTAAGGAACAAGAAAAAAATCCCATGGACATTGCTCTGGTAAGTATGGTGGATGCTCCACTTGCACAAATCTGTGTCTCACCAAAAACTACAAGATTCATAGCTTTTCTTTTCAAATTTGCACTAATATAGACATCTAGACATCTAGACATCATCCCTTTATTTTATAACTAGATTAGCCTTCCCATAATTCCAATTTGAAAAAAGAAGCTATGAAGCTTGTATTATAGGAGTGCCACACCTACCATCAGCTCCCCGCTTTACCGCACATATCCAAGCCGCGCTACCCATGCGCAATGAAATTTATCCGCAATAAAGAGCTGCATGTCTTTGCAATCTATTAATGTACTAGAAGCAGTTACCCGGCAACGCTAGGGTAGGTGGGGTGGCAAAAAGTCTGGAATAAGAAAGGATAAGAAAGGGATTGCCATCTTCATAAACAAAAGTTGTGACATGGTGAAAAAAATTCAATGTTAAGGCACTTGATGCTGCTATAATACGCAATGACACCCTACGTGTTAACCAACGTCACAGTTCCCTTAGTTATTTACATTATATTCTCAATGATTATCAAATAATTGGGTTCTTGATCTTATTAAGTTTG
>CM042153.1:86477160-86495842 GCA_023376005.1 Doryteuthis pealeii
ATATATTATTATAATGTGTACAGAAATAACCGACTCGAGTTTCACCATAATGATCTTCGGGGTTAAATCCACTGAATTAATCAAGATTAATTACAGCTAACTGCGGGAATTCATGGTGTAATTTATGACCGTTGAAAACAGTTTCGCAGTTAATGAACGCTGTTGCGTCATTTTGAAAAGTTGAATGACAGATGCGATGTTGGTATGTCGTTACTGTAGTTGTTAATAAGGAATTTTTTTTTTAAATACAAGCACCAGAGAACTAAAGATCAGAAATTTTGAACCAAAGATCAGAAATTTTTGCTAAATGCAGGCATAAACGGAAGTGGAAATTATGAAAAAAAGATTTTTATATAGGATTTTTGAAAATGTTTAAGTTTTATTTTTTTGAAAAAAAATTTTTTTTAACTATATATCTGTCTACCCGGATTATTATTATTATTATTATTATTATTATTATTAAAAAATACCCTACGGGCGGTGTAAAAATTAATTTAAAAAATATTGCCTGGGGTGGGGTGAGAGTTAAAAATTCAATGTTAGAGGGTTTGTATCATAAGTAAGTAAAATCTTCAAATTTATTAAAGGACTAAAAAAAGAGAAAAAAAGAAAAACAAACAATTGGAAATGGAAACTTAGTTCTGTTCCCCCTCAAATAAAATATTGCGTGCGTCTATTAATTATTAAATAATTATTTTGAATATTTTACACATATATTTAACACAATCGTAGGTATTTATTTATTTGTAAACATTTAGTTAACTTCTTGTTACTGAAAAAAGGGCGAGAGTTAAATATAATTTTAAAAACTGATTACTTGATTGTTCTTTATTCTATGTATTGACGATCTTCGGTATTGTTACGTAAGCAGTGACGTAGTTTCGATTATAGACAAATGAAGACCTAATCTCTATTATTATTATTATTATTATTATTATTATTATTATTATTATTATTATTATTGAGTTTTTCACACCAGTGTTAGCTGATGGTCTTTCACAGGAGTCTGAGTGACAGCAAGTCTGCTCAGGTACCAATGATTCTTCTGAGTAGTCTAGCTGTTTGCAGAAATGCAGTTGTCTGGATGGTCTTAATTCCTCCTTTTATTTCCAGTTCTTCCAGGTTTTTTTTTTCCCAAAAACTTTTTGGGACCGGTCCAAGGGCACCAACTACAATTGGTATTATTTTCACTCATATTCTACAGCTTTTTCAATTCTCTAGCAAGATCCATGTATTCGTCTATCTTTTCGTTTTCCTTCACCCTATGATCTGCTGGAACTGCAAAGTCTACCAGTTGACAAAGTCTCTTTTTTTCTTTTTTTTTTTTTTGTTAATTAACATTAGGTATGGTCTCTTGACTGGGGTAATGTGATCCGTCTTTATCTCGAAGTCCCAGAGAATTTTATGTTTCATTCTCAAGAACAGATTCTGGTTTATGCATATATCATTTTGTTGTATAATAGTGTTTAAAACAATTAACCAAATAAACCAGATGAAACGTTACACATTCTTTATGTATACAGCTTTTCTAGATTGTTTTCTTTTCTTTTTATTTCAGAAAAATCCAACTATGCCTGGCAACTCGGAGACGTTTTGTCTGCAAAGAAACAAGCCAAAAGGGCACTGGTTTTCAATGTAATTGGTATCATTTTGGGCATTATCACCTACGTTTTGGCAATTGTTATCTTCTTAACTGTATTTAACGGCGTGGTCCCCATGGTTAAGCACCATGCTGTTGGTTAATTTGGAATGGGAGAATTTATAATACTCTTTATATGAATCAGTTATGGAAAATGGTCTTTCCATTTTTGTCATTTGAAGGATTGCGGTGTGGTTGCCTTACAAAATTCACATACATTAAATTCTATGAACTAGCAAGAATATGCACCCTCCGGGCGTAAGCATCTAAGTTTTAATGTAATGAAATATATTGAATTAGAAAGACTAACGAAATTAAATAAGAACGCATATAAAGACTAAGAAACGTATATAAAGACTAACGAAATTAAATAAGAACGTATATAAAGACTAACGAAATTAAAAACTAACGAAACTAAATAAGAGACTAACGAACGCATATAAAGACTAACGAAATTAAATAAGAACGTATATAAAGACTAACGAAAGAACGCATATAAAGACTAACGAAATTAAATAAGAACGCATAAGAGACTAATGAAATTAAATAAGAATGCATATAAAGAATTACACTTATTTTAATCATATTTTGATTGGTTTCTATATAAAATCATTCATAGGAATGATTTTAATACGTTTAAAAATAGAACAATAATATTAGAGATCAATAACACAAAGTAATTATTTATCAAATCCGGTTTTGTTAAAACCAGTATTCAAATTAACCACATCATATATTATGTAAACCTTTATTTCTTAGTGATATATAAGATACGTTGCAGGATTTTAAATGTACTAATGACATTGGTTGTTTCGAGGCAAATCTAACTCGGATTTTCATAGAGACATCGTTAATAAATAAGATTTTTTGTATGTATTAATGATTTTGACTATAAATTAAATACTCATCGACAGATTTACGCAATTCCTGAGGATATTGTGACACCTGCCAAGTGAAGGCATGCAATGTTCCTTCCGCGTCGTTACTGCTATTTAAGATCTTTCTTCACAAGATTTACAATGAAACTTTCTCAGGTTACCTGCTGGTCTTATTTTGTGCAAATCAAATAGAAAATACCTTTTAACTTTTCTTCTTTTTTTTTTATTTGCCATTTCAAGTTCTTTCATGAATGTTTGCGTTCACCCTGAATATATATATATATATATATATATATATATATATATATAGATAGATAGATAGATAGATAGATAGATAGATATGTATTTCTGTAAATTAGAATGTCTTCAAACATGCCTGAAAAAAAAACTTTGATTTTAATATGTAAAGTCCTGATGTTTGAAACAGGGAGAAGCAATCATTTTCATTCTTTCTTTTCTTTTCTTTTCTTTTTCTTTTTCTTTTTCTTTTACTTTTTTTTTTTTTTTTTTTTTTTTTTGCTGTAAAGAAGAAACCGAATATATACCGTATATACACGTGTAATGAACGACCCCTAATTTCTTGCCACAAAAAGGTGATTTTTATTATATATTGACTGTAATGAACCCCTAATTTCAAGCTACGAAAAGATGATTTTCTCATATATTGACTGTAATGGACGACTCCTAATTTCTAGCAACGAAAAGACGGTTTTATCATATATTGACTGTAATGAACGACCCCTAATTTCTAACTACGAAAAGATGTTTTTTTCATATACTGACTGTAATGAACAACCCCTAATTTCTAACTATGAAAAGATGTTTTTCTCATATATTGACTGTAATGAACGACTCCTAATTTCTAACTACGAAAAAATGTTTTTCTCATATATTGACTGTAATGAACGACTCCTAATTTCTAGCAACGAAAAGATGTTTTTCTCATATATTGACTGTAATGAACGACCCCTAATTTCTAACTACGAAAAGATGTTTTTTCTCATATATTGACTGTAATTAACGATCCCTAATTTCGAGCCACGTAAAGATGTTTTTTTATCATATATTGACTGTAATGAATAAACTTCAACGTGTTGAAAAACATATGGGGCACACCACGTAAAAGCTGGAAAGCAGGATTAAGCAGCATATTCCATCAAAGATGCGTTCTAACAATCCAACTTTTCCTGCCTGTACGACCAATCAAAACGCAGATTCAGCCATTACTAAACATTTATTGGCAAATCCTAAATGTGCCATGGCCTAAGACTTCGATATGTTTACGATAATTGACTACGCTAGTTTCCAACTAGCTCTTCTGAAAGCCCTATATATCACCACACTCAGAACTGGTCTCTGTAACAAAATGAATTCACATAGCAACTCCGGCTTAATAAACTTCAGAACTTACCTCCAATTGAGCCGAGGTAATTAAAACCTTAAACCCCCGCTTTTTTTTTTTCCCTGGCCTTTTTGTTTTGTCATCTACTGGATTTGATCTTGAGCAGTCGATCTGCTGTCCATCTTACGATTTTTTTTCCTGACAAGACGTACGAGAAAAAAGATCTTTTCAAAAAATGAATCTGCTTCCAAAAGCAAGTTTTAAAATTTGTTTATTTAGGTGGAACATTGGTATTAAAAAGTTTGTTCATTGCATAGTATATATGGTAATATATATATATATATATATATATATATATATATATATATATATATATATGTATATTAATTATAAATCTTATATATCAGTATATATATATATATATAATATATATATATATATATATATATATATAGATGATATTTATCAACACTAATTAATAAATCTTATAATATCAATATATATATATATATATATATGTATTTATATATATACGACATGTATCAATATTAATTAATAAATCGTATATATCAATATATATATATATATATTATATGACATATATCAATACTAATTAATAAATCTAATATATATGTATATATATATATATGTATGTATATATATATATATATATATATATGATATGTATAACATTAATTAATTAATCTTATATATCAATATATATATATCAATATATATATATATATATATATATATATATATATAGATAAAGAAGAGGGAAAAAGCAAAATTGTGATATATCAATATTTAATTAAAAAAACAAGAATACTGTATTTGATGACGTGTAAGATTTTCCCGTTTTATCCCCCCCACCAAAAAAAAGTAATATCTCAAAAACATATTCCAGATCTTTTATATAAATCCTAATATGCTACCTAGATGTCAAAGGTGTGCTGAAGGAGGGGGTTGAAGAAAATGATAACATCCGGGCATCCAGTTTAAAGGAGCATCCAATCAAATGAAGGAATATAATCGTACAATAAAATACACAATTATTCCTTTTATTTCATCAATTTCCATATAACCAATGCGGCAAGGGCATTGTTAGTGAGTTCGATTCTCACCGGGCGCCCTATATTCTGGCCTTCTGCCACATTTATTGGAATGAAAAGTTTATTTCATAAATTTTGTATTTTTTAATCTTTTGGGGGTGGGGAGTGTGGGAGAATTTATGGTCTTGTTCCTGATTATCAAAATACCTCTGCACGCCACTAACAGTACTTGTAGCTAGGCTGACTATATATATATTATACTAGCAAATATATGCACCTCCGGGTGCAAGTATTTAAGTTTTAATGTAATAAAATATTGTATTAAATTAGAAGGCTTATGAAACTAAATAAGAATACAGATAAAAGATTTGAAACAGAGGGAGTATAATAAAAGATTTGAAACAAAGGGAGTATAATAAAATGGAACAACTGAAACTTACTCTTCCATCACTCTCGTCTTTCATTGTTATTTTTCTAATTTAAGTATTTAGTTAAAAGAGTAAGTAAAGAATAAAATGACAGTTATTTTATCTTGTTAATGGATTTCATTTAAGATTCATTGAAGAGATTTTTGCTTATATTCATTAAAATAAAACCAAACAGTTAGAAATCAATAATACTAAGCACATATTTATTAAATTCGATTTTTTAATATTAATATGCAAATTAGCCTTCCCGTTCACACTGTAAACTGCTATTTTGTTGTATATATAGATATAATTGCATGTTGTCACTATGTAGACATAGTTAACAGTATTAATAATGTAAGACAATTTTATTAATAATTGAGATTTAGATAAAAATAAAATCATAGAGAATGTGATGTAAATAACTAAGGGAATTGGGATTTGAGTAGGAATATAGTTTCGGTTACAGACAGAAAAACACACAATCTCCATTATAATAAGATATATATATATATATATATATATATATATATATTGTCCTTACGACACAAGAGTTTTATTTAAAAAAACCTGTCGCAGTTTGAGAGCTCAATGTGTGCTCTTAATGTTAGAGTCACAGAGCAAATATATAAGTAAAGAAATAACAAAAGACTTAGAGATTTAGCATCATAGTCTATTTCAGGGAGCTTAGACAAAGTGTCTAATTCTCCCGACTCATCTAGACACTTTGTCTAAGCTCCCTGAAATAAACTATAATGCTAAATCTCTAAGTCTTTTGTTATTTCTTTACTTATATATTTGCTCTGTGACTCTAACATTAAGAGCACACATTGAGCTCTCAAACTGCGACAGGGTTTTTTAAATAAAACTCTTGTGTCGTAAGGAAGATTTCTTCTCTGGACTTTTGGATTATATATATATATATATATATATATATATATATATATATATATATATCATAGTATTAGATATAAATCAGAAGGCCCTTATATGTTATCAAATATGGTAGATAATTTTAATTTTCTTTCAAGAATTTTTATTTATTTTATGTTCACAGAATTTATTAAAATCAATGCGAACAAAATCAGTTATGCTTTCACCTTTTTTTTTTCTTTTCTTTTTTTCTTTTTTGAAATTTGTAATATATCATACAAGTATATTTTTGGCAATAAATATGTTTGTACTTGATGCGCAAGGTTCCATCCACGAAATGTGCCTTTCATTTAAATTCTGGCAATCTTGATTTCAACTACAATCCCTACAAACTTTTTTTTATATATATACTGACGCAAATTATTCAGTATTTGACTGTGATAAACTACTACTAATAATGTTTAACTAAAACAAAACACGTGTAGCTCATTTCCAAAAGCCTGTGAGATTTTCAGTTTGGGAGGAATACCCATATTTTTGAAGACTTCAATCATTCCCACCAAACATTTCTCTATTTTTATATAACATTACCCTTAACATATACGTAAGTATTAATGCGTCTCAAAATTACAAGCTGAAATGATTAGCAATCTAGTCTCGCAGATCTATTTTCAATCGAGTTTGATCCTCGATAAATGCCCAATAATCAAGTATGTCTTGCATAGTATTATCTGCATTATTTTTTTTACTCCTTTAATAATTATGAGGATTTTGCTAACTTATGATACAAACCCTCTGACATTGATTTTTAACCCCACCCTCTCAGGCAATGTCTTTCAAAAATTAATTTTTACGACGCCCGGACGGTGTTTTCTGTTGCTAGTTAACATAAAAAATCACCACCCAAAATATTTTTTCAAACATGTGTCCTTATTTGAGGAAATGAATTTTAAAGACTTGAATAAATTTCATTATTTCGGTGTTACCCGGAAAGATAAGTAAGTCAAATTAAATTGATGAAAAGAAATCAAGAACATGTTTGTTGTTGTTGTTGTTGTTGTTGTTGGCGTCATCCCGATGTTGTTGGATACGGGCTCTGTCGAGGCCACCGATATAGTAGTTCTAGTTGGTCTTGGCTCTGTCATCTGACATTGTAATTCTTTCCAGGAATGGGGCGAGCTTGCTGGAGTTTTCAGACCGTAATTGATGTTTCCTCCAGTGGTTGTTCTGTATACGATCGCGGACCAGCTCATGCCCTACCCTTTTGGTGATCCTTTGTGCTCTCCTGGAATTAACTGGTAGTTTTAGTGTCAAGCCTGGTGGAACTAGCTTGAGATCCCGGCATCTGTATAGGAATGTGAATAATGCAGATAATACTAATATAATAATAAATAATATAATAAATGATAATATAATAAATAATAAATATAATAAATAATAATATAATAAAAATAATATATATTAATAAATAATAATATAATAATAATAATATAATAAATAATAATATAATAAATAATAATATAATAAATTATAAATAATAAATAATATATAATAAATAATATAATAATGCAGATAATACTAATCATCAAGCCTCATTTCAAAAATTCAGTATAATGGTAAATCTTGCATGTCCATTGAAACTGAATTATGAGTTCGATCCTTGCTGGATCCCACTTTGTGTCACATCCTATATGTGGCGAACGGGTTGGGTAAATACTAACATGCTTACACATTAATTTCCTTTTACATAACTGTAAATATTATTGGATATGAGATAGAAGAAATTTGACTGTTAGGAAAATTATGTTGACATATTTCCCTAGTGTTGCATACCATCTTTATAATTGACGTAGAATGTCGGCTTAGCTCAGTCGGTAGAGTGTCCGGCTTGGAACCCCAAGGTTCCTGGTTCGATTCCGGCCCTCGCCAACTCAGCATATGAATATGTGTGGTAAAGTGAGGAGCTGATAGTAGGTGTGGCGCTCCGTCTCCAAAACAATCTCGTTGGTCTAGCGCTGATGAAAAGGGGATAGACTCCCTCGCTGTCTGGCTGATACCAACTTTAGGCCACCCCGACGACTTATACCTGTATAACCATGGCTGTACACAGGTACACATACTTTCTTTTCTTAGATACTTTTGTTTCTTCTATCTTAACTTGGGCTGATCTGTCTACCTTAACATGGGCTTGTGTCTTCTTAGCTTGGGCTAGTCTATCTATCTTGGGCTGGTTTGGGCTGGTATCTGACCTGGGACGTTCTGTGTTGTTATTTTGCTCTTCATAATAACACAAGACTTGCTTTCTTTTGAGCTCATAGTTTATTATTTAAGATCCTAGATCACAAACACGCGTGTGAGAATTTGGCTACTTAGACGAGAGACGCCATGCTGGTCCGTCTCGTCTAGTCCTCAGCCAACAAACTGATTTTCTCTAGCTAACTTCTCATTTTCGCACTAGCGAACTGGAAGCGTAGTTAAAACAGGGTTACAGTATTCCACTCACAAATCCCTGTATCTCTCCATTAACCGTTATTTTAAAATCTACGCTACTATACATAATTAACAGGATGCCCATCAACTATGTAACACCTAGTGGTCAAGCATCATCAGAATGAAAATTAAATTTATTTTTATTCTGATGACTCTAGACCACAAGCACAACAAGTCAATCTGATTTTTCACATATATCCTGTTGACGTTACTGATAATGGCTAGGTATACCTATATTTTTCTAATATACAGGTAATCTCATAGAAATATTAACATCTGTTTTTGAAATCACCTGTGGGAGATTCTAAGCATATGTTGACAGGAATGGTGAACATGTGGAGACTGTTTGAAAATATATTAAAGATATTCCTATAAGGGTGTTTTTTATCGATTTAAAAAAAAGATGTTAATATTTCTATGAGAGTACCTGTATATTAGAAAAGTATAGGTATACCCAATTTGTCAAAAAATCCATATTTTTACAAAACAAAACACACGGCTTCCTCAAAGTGAAAAAACAAACAAGAGGAGGTTACTTTCATTTAAGTAGCTAATGTTCAATCTTACCGAATATCTATTGCTAATTTTGAAAACAGGCACTTGAGCTATTGACGCAACATGATCTTGCCACCCTTATTTGGGCCTTGTTATAAACTTAGCACTTACATAACCAATATTTTTTTATTTTTATAAATCACTGAGATTTCTTTTTAATATAAATGCTTTAGATTCGAAATATGAACATATTTTTGGAATATAAAATATTGTGATAATCTTTCTTCTTTCTTTCTTTCTTTCTCTCTTTATTACTTTTTCTTTCTTTTTCTTCTTTTTTTTTTTTTTTTTTTTTGGTGTGTATGTATTTTCCGCCAAATCTATGTTCTGTTTATTTTTGCAGTGAATGTCATTTTTTTTTATATTCTAGACTAGCAAAGCTAGTTACCCGGGAATTTTGAAAAGATAAAAATAAATGTCTTATCTATATTTATTTATATATACATATAGATTAATAAAACTTCTTTTTCTATATATTTGTTTTATCTTATTCTTTATATATTCTTGTTTTTAAGTTTTTTGTTCTTATTATTATTCTTGTTTGTGTTTTTTTTGTTTTGTTTTTTGTCTTGTACTGTGAGAATACCCCTGCCCTGCGACTCGTGCACCTTCGTTGCACAATGTCGATGACCACACGTTGTAATGTTCTGTGCTAACCGATTCAAAGGGTACGAGTTAGAGACAGGTTCACAAGGATGGAAAAAAAACACAACACAAAGTTTGATGACAGGACGCTAATGGAGAAGGAAGGTGTGACACTTTGTGCAGTTTGTGAAAGAGCAGAGGTCACCTAAATGTATGTTGTAATCTGGCAAGATGTTCACTTAAGTTGGCTACTAGAAAAAATGGACTCTCTCGTCGATTTCGACGCATGAGGGTTCTTCCAATGAACAACCTACACGGTGTTTTGTTTATCGTCGCGAATGCCTGTAATGGACCATCCACTCTTTTTCTCACAGTCGATTCTCGGACTCCGAATACGAGGTATGTCAGAAAAGTTTCAGTATGTCAGAAACTTCGATCTGAGTTCTTGCCACAGGGCCAGACGATCAACCAGCTTGTCTACAAAGAGAGACTGTGCGCGAGAAGAGACGAGAGATGTGGCGGGACAACTCGTAGGTGCTTCACTATGACAACGCACCTGTCCACACTGTCCTGAGTATCTGAGAGTTCCTGACCCAGAATAATATCACTGTAGTGGAGAAACCTCCCTACTCGCCCGAGCTGGCTCCATGCGATTTTTCCTCTTCCCCAAGCTCAAGGGGGTCATCAAGGGAACCCGTTTTGAGGATCATGACATCAAAAAGGCCGTGACGACAGAGCTACGAAGAATCCAGGAAGAATCCATCCAGGAGTGCATGCAAGCCTGGCAGAGAAGGATGGGAAGATGCATTACACTGCAGGGGGTCACTTTGAAGGTATGAGGGAAGCGTGGTGGTGTACAGGGAAGCGCGGTGGTGTACTGGCTGGAGTCGCAGGAAATGGACTCGTCGACCCGAGTTCAATTCCTGGACGCAACTACAGTTCACATAGCGCCAATACCCTTGGGAACGGTGTGAATCCAACTATTCTCCCTCCAGCTATAGGTAAATAGTAGGGCAGACTAGACTCTTTCACCTTGGTTAGGCAACCAGTCTAGGAGAAGGAAAACTCTGATTTCAAACCTGGTCACTACTAGTATAGACTCAGGCCTACTTAGTGATCTATTTCATTTTTTTTTTAATTTTTTAAAGATAACATGTAGTTTGTAGTTTGGATTTGAAATAATTTTTTTGTGACACCAGTCCTCGAATTTTTCTGACATACCTCGTATATGAGTCGAGCCGATGAAAACGGAGGTCGCGCGAATGAGGCAAACCTAAGACGACTG
The DNA here is from genome assembly GCA_023376005.1 of Doryteuthis pealeii. Taxonomy (NCBI): domain Eukaryota; kingdom Metazoa; phylum Mollusca; class Cephalopoda; order Myopsida; family Loliginidae; genus Doryteuthis; species Doryteuthis pealeii. Next base: position 86,488,267 of record CM042153.1, read on the forward strand.
AATGGCTGGTTGAATCTACCTGAACAGCCGTCTCTATCTTGAAGGGGAGTTTCATATGGTTTTTGTGTCAATTCTTCTCTTCGTTTGTGTTTATTCTCTATTTTACGGCAACTTTAACTCTTATTGGTTGATCCCAGAGAAAGTAGCAGTGATAATAGCGGAGAGAGGATCTCCAGTGAGCAATTAATGATAGGTACGGTCGGCAAGATGGATATCCGTGCTACAAGAGATGACATGATGATGATGATGATGATGATGATGATGATGAAATAAAATAAAATAAAATAAAAAATAATAAATATTTACAAAACCTGATATGTCATTTGCAATGTCAATCAGCAAATAACCTTTAAATCTATAGTTGAATATTTTGTTTATGGTAGTTAAATGAAATAAAATGGATCTCTTTCTTTCTTTCTTTCTCTCTTCTTTCTTTCTCTTTCTTTCTTTCTTTCTTTCTTTATTTCTTCTTCTTTATTTATTTCTCTTTCTTTCTTTTTCTTTCTTTCCTCTTCTTTCTTACATTCTTTCTTTCTTTCTTCTTTCTTTTTTATTTCTCTCTCTCTTTTCTTTCTTTCATTCTTTCTTCTTTTCTTTTCTTTCTTACATTCTTTCTTTCTCTTTTTCTTTCATTCTACATTTCAATTTCTTTCTTTTCTTTCTTTCTCTTTCTTCTTCTTTCTTTTCTTTTTTCTTTTCTTTCTTTGCTTTTTCTTTCTATCTTTCTTTGAGTTATTATTTGTTGATGTTTCGCCTCACAGTCAATTGGATTGTGCCGAAAATGAAGTAGCCCTATCGTCTGGGGCTTTAGAATACACCGACTGCACCTCTGCACATGTGTAAGACCTCCCCCAAATGGGGCCACTTGTTGGCCACCCATGATGCTTAAGGACGGAATCCTGGTGAATGATCAGTCCATAACATGCAACACTCCACTTTGGCCCTTATGTAGGCTAGACGAGCAATCGGATAGGCCCCCTCCAATCAATCTGCTGGTCATATCAAGCTCTAGCACCTATAAGATTGTCCCAACCCTATTGCCTTTATGGCAAGCCCCAACCCTTTTATGAGAGCTAGTAGGCAGTGGCTGAGGGTTTTAATGTTCTGGGTATGACTTTAAACTCTATTTGATGGTGAGGTTCCAGTTCTGGAGGTCAGGGAAATGTGGAGCACCCCTTCATCACCATTGCTTCCAGGTCCACTCTGCCCCACAGTGGTGGTACCTGTTAGGGTCCCATCTATGGGTTAAATAGAAAAATGTATTAAAAATTAATTGAGTACCCATCAAGAATGAATAAAACAAAATGTCTTCGGCATAAAATAACCCAACAAGGGTTGACATGCCTTAAAATTCAACCAACCAACCAAAATGGATCGCTGGAAATGAAGGGTTGGGTCGAATTTTTATGAAACCTTTTTTTTTTTTGGCAAGAATATGAACACTCCTCTAGGCATAAGTATTTAAGTTTAAATTTAATGAAATATATTGAATTAGAAAAGTAACAAAATTAAATAAGAATACATATGAAAAGATTACACTTATTTTAATTATATTCTATTTGGTTTCTATATAAAATCAATCATAGTATTGATTTTAATACGTTGGAGAATAAAACAATAATTTAGATATCAATAACATGCTAGATTCACAGACCATTGTTAGTGAGTTCGATTCTCACTGGGCGCCCCATATTTCTGGCCTTGTGCCACATCTAATCTAAGCTTAGTAAATAACTATAAAAATAATGGGCACCTTACGTGGTGTAATGGTTAACAAGTTGGATTCAAAACCATTGTTAGTGAGTTCGATTCTCACTGGGCGCCCATATTTCTGGCCTTGTGCCACATCTAATCTAAGCTTAGTAAATAACTATATATCAAAATAATGGGCACCTTACGTGGTGTAATGGTTAACAAGTTGGATTCAAAAACCATTGTTAGTGAGTTCGATTCTCACTGGGCGCCCATATTTCTGGCCTTGTGCCACATCTAATCTAAGCTTAGTAAATAACTATATCAAAATAATGGGCACCTTACGTGGTGTAATGGTTAACAAGTTGGATTCAAAAACCATTGTTAGTGAGTTCGATTCTCACTGGGCGCCCATATTTCTGGCCTTGTGCCACATCTAATCTAAGCTTAGTAAATAACTATATCAAAATAATGGGCACCTTACGTGGTGTAATGGTTAACAAGTTGGATTCAAAAACCATTGTTAGTGAGTTCGATTCTCACTGGGCGCCCCATATTTCTGGCCTTGTGCCACATCTAATCTAAGCTTAGTAAATAACTATATCAAAATAATGGGCACCTTACGTGGTGTAATGGTTAACAAGTTGGATTCAAAACCATTGTTAGTGAGTTCGATTCTCACTGGGCGCCCATATTTCTGGCCTTGTGCCACATCTAATCTAAGCTTAGTAAATAACTATATCAAAATAATGGGAACCTTACGTGGTGTAATGGTTAACAAGTTGGATTCAAAAACCATTGTTAGTGAGTTCGATTCTCACTGGGCGCCCATATTTCTGGCCTTGTGCCACATCTAATCTAAGCTTAGTAAATAACTATATCAAAATAATGGGCACCTTACGTGGTGTAATGGTTAACAAGTTGGATTCAAAAACCATTGTTAGTGAGTTCGATTCTCACTGGGCGCCCCATATTTCTGGCCTTGTGCCACATCTAATCTAAGCTTAGTAAATAACTATATCAAAATAATGGGCACCTTACGTGGTGTAATGGTTAACAAGTTGGATTCAAAAACCATTGTTAGTGAGTTCGATTCTCACTGGGCGCCCATATTTCTGGCCTTGTGTCACATCTAATCTAAGCTTAGTAAATAACTATCAAAATAATGGGCACCTTACGTGGTGTAATGGTTAACAAGTTGGATTCAAAAACCATTGTTAGTGAGTTCGATTCTCACTGGGCGCCCCATATTTCTGGCCTTGTGCCACATCTAATCTAAGCTTAGTAAATAACATATAAAAATGGGAACCTTACGTGGTGTAATGGTTAACAAGTTGGATTCAAAAACCATTGTTAGTGAGTTCGATTCTCACTGGGCGCCCCATATTTCTGGCCTTGTGCCACATCTAATCTAAGCTTAGTAAATAACTATATATCAAAATAATGGGAACCTTACGTGGTGTAATGGTTAACAAGTTGGATTCAAAAACCATTGTTAGTGAGTTCGATTCTCACTGGGCGCCCCATATTTCTGGCCTTGTGTCACATCTAATCTAAGCTTAGTAAATAACTATATCAAAATAATGGGAACCTTACGTGGTGTAATGGTTAACAAGTTGGATTCAAAAACCATTGTTAGTGAGTTCGATTCTCACTGGGCGCCCCATATTTCTGGCCTTGTGCCACATCTAATCTAAGCTTAGTAAATAACTATATCAAAATAATGGGAACCTTACGTGGTGTAATGGTTAACAAGTTGGATTCAAAAACCATTGTTAGTGAGTTCGATTCTCACTGGGCGCCCCATATTTCTGGCCTTGTGCCACATCTAATCTAAGCTTAGTAAATAACTATATCAAAATAATGGGAACCTTACGTGGTGTAATGGTTAACAAGTTGGATTCAAAAACCATTGTTAGTGAGTTCGATTCTCACTGGGCGCCCCATATTTCTGGCCTTGTGCCACATCTAATCTAAGCTTAGTAAATAACTATATCAAAATAATGGGAACCTTACGTGGTGTAATGGTTAACAAGTTGGATTCAAAAACCATTGTTAGTGAGTTCGATTCTCACTGGGCGCCCATATTTCTGGCCTTGTGCCACATCTAATCTAAGCTTAGTAAATAACTATAAAATAATGGGAACCTTACGTGGTGTAATGGTTAACAAGTTGGATTCAAAAACCATTGTTAGTGAGTTCGATTCTCACTGGGCGCCCCATATTTCTGGCCTTGTGCCACATCTAATCTAAGCTTAGTAAATAACTATATCGAAATAATGGGAACCTTACGTGGTGTAATGGTTAACAAGTTGGATTCAAAAACCATTGTTAGTGAGTTCGATTCTCACTGGGCGCCCCATATTTCTGGCCTTGTGCCACATCTAATCTAAGCTTAGTAAATAACTATATCAAAATAATGGGAACCTTACGTGGTGTAATGGTTAACAAGTTGGATTCAAAAACCATTGTTAGTGAGTTCGATTCTCACTGGGCGCCCCATATTTCTGGCCTTGTGCCACATCTAATCTAAGCTTAGTAAATAACTATATCAAAATAATGGGAACCTTACGTGGTGTAATGGTTAACAAGTTGGATTCAAAAACCATTGTTAGTGAGTTCGATTCTCACTGGGCGCCCCATATTTCTGGCCTTGTGCCACATCTAATCTAAGCTTAGTAAATAACTATATCAAAATAATGGGAACCTTACGTGGTGTAATGGTTAACAAGTTGGATTCAAAAACCATTGTTAGTGAGTTCGATTCTCACTGGGCGCCCCATATTTCTGGCCTTGTGCCACATCTAATCTAAGCTTAGTAAATAACTATATCAAAATAATGGGAACCTTACGTGGTGTAATGGTTAACAAGTTGGATTCAAAAACCATTGTTAGTGAGTTCGATTCTCACTGGGCGCCCCATATTTCTGGCCTTGTGCCACATCTAATCTAAGCTTAGTAAATAACTATATCAAAATAATGGGAACCTTACGTGGTGTAATGGTTAACAAGTTGGATTCAAAAACCATTGTTAGTGAGTTCGATTCTCACTGGGCGCCCCATATTTCTGGCCTTGTGCCACATCTAATCTAAGCTTAGTAAATAACTATATATCAAAATAATGGGAACCTTACGTGGTGTAATGGTTAACAAGTTGGATTCAAAAACCATTGTTAGTGAGTTCGATTCTCACTGGGCGCCCCATATTTCTGGCCTTGTGCCACATCTAATCTAAGCTTAGTAAATAACTATATCAAAATAATGGGAACCTTACGTGGTGTAATGGTTAACAAGTTGGATTCAAAAACCATTGTTAGTGAGTTCGATTCTCACTGGGCGCCCCATATTTCTGGCCTTGTGCCACATCTAATCTAAGCTTAGTAAATAACTATATCAAAATAATGGGAACCTTACGTGGTGTAATGGTTAACAAGTTGGATTCAAAAACCATTGTTAGTGAGTTCGATTCTCACTGGGCGCCCCATATTTCTGGCCTTGTGCCACATCTAATCTAAGCTTAGTAAATAACTATATCAAAAATATGGGAACCTTACGTGGTGTAATGGTTAACAAGTTGGATTCAAAAACCATTGTTAGTGAGTTCGATTCTCACTGGGCGCCCCATATTTCTGGCCTTGTGCCACATCTAATCTAAGCTTAGTAAATAACTATATATCAAAATAATGGGAACCTTACGTGGTGTAATGGTTAACAAGTTGGATTCAAAAACCATTGTTAGTGAGTTCGATTCTCACTGGGCGCCCCATATTTCTGGCCTTGTGCCACATCTAATCTAAGCTTAGTAAATAACTATAAAATAATGGGAACCTTACGTGGTGTAATGGTTAACAAGTTGGATTCAAAAACCATTGTTAGTGAGTTCGATTCTCACTGGGCGCCCCATATTTCTGGCCTTGTGCCACATCTAATCTAAGCTTAGTAAATAACTATATCAAAATAATGGGAACCTTACGTGGTGTAATGGTTAACAAGTTGGATTCAAAAACCATTGTTAGTGAGTTCGATTCTCACTGGGCGCCCCATATTTCTGGCCTTGTGCCACATCTAATCTAAGCTTAGTAAATAACTATATCAAAATAATGGGAACCTTACGTGGTGTAATGGTTAACAAGTTGGATTCAAAAACCATTGTTAGTGAGTTCGATTCTCACTGGGCGCCCCATATTTCTGGCCTTGTGCCACATCTAATCTAAGCTTAGTAAATAACTATATATCAAAAATGGGAACCTTACGTGGTGTAATGGTTAACAAGTTGGATTCAAAAACCATTGTTAGTGAGTTCGATTCTCACTGGCGCCCCATATTTCTGGCCTTGTGCCACATCTAATCTAAGCTTAGTAAATAACTATATCAAAATAATGGGAACCTTACGTGGTGTAATGGTTAACAAGTTGGATTCAAAAACCATTGTTAGTGAGTTCGATTCTCACTGGGCGCCCCATATTTCTGGCCTTGTGCCACATCTAATCTAAGCTTAGTAAATAACTATATCAAAATAATGGGAACCTTACGTGGTGTAATGGTTAACAAGTTGGATTCAAAAACCATTGTTAGTGAGTTCGATTCTCACTGGGCGCCCCATATTTCTGGCCTTGTGCCACATCTAATCTAAGCTTAGTAAATAACTATATCAAAATAATGGGAACCTTACGTGGTGTAATGGTTAACAAGTTGGATTCAAAAACCATTGTTAGTGAGTTCGATTCTCACTGGGCGCCCATATTTCTGGCCTTGTCACATCTAATCTAAGCTTAGTAAATAACTATATCAAATAATGGGAACCTTACGTGGTGTAATGGTTAACAAGTTGGATTCAAAAACCATTGTTAGTGAGTTCGATTCTCACTGGGCGCCCCATATTTCTGGCCTTGTGCACATCTAATCTAAGCTTAGTAAATAACTATATCAAAATGGGAACCTTACGTGGTGTAATGGTTAACAAGTTGGATTCAAAAACCATTGTTAGTGAGTTCGATTCTCACTGGGCGCCCCATATTTCTGGCCTTGTGCCACATCTAATCTAAGCTTAGTAAATAACTATATCAAAATAATGGGAACCTTAGTGTAATGGTTAACAAGTTGGATTCAAAAACCATTGTTAGTGAGTTCGATTCTCACTGGGCGCCCCATATTTCTGGCCTTGTGCCACATCTAATCTAAGCTTAGTAAATAACTATATCAAAATAATGGGAACCTTACGTGGTGTAATGGTTAACAAGTTGGATTCAAAAACCATTGTTAGTGAGTTCGATTCTCACTGGGCGCCCCATATTTCTGGCCTTGTGCCACATCTAATCTAAGCTTAGTAAATAACTATATCAAAATGGGAACCTTACGTGGTGTAATGGTTAACAAGTTGGATTCAAAAACCATTGTTAGTGAGTTCGATTCTCACTGGGCGCCCCATATTTCTGGCCTTGTGCCACATCTAATCTAAGCTTAGTAAATAACTATAAAAATAATGGGCACCTTACGTGGTGTAATGGTTAACAAGTTGGATTCAAAACCATTGTTAGTGAGTTCGATTCTCACTGGGCGCCCCATATTTCTGGCCTTGTGCCACATCTAATCTAAGCTTAGTAAATAACTATAAATAATGGGAACCTACGTGGTGTAATGGTTAACAAGTTGGATTCAAAACCATTGTTAGTGAGTTCGATTCTCACTGGGCGCCCATATTTCTGGCCTTGTGCCACATCTAATCTAAGCTTAGTAAATAACTATATCAAAATAATGGGCACCTTACGTGGTGTAATGGTTAACAAGTTGGATTCAAAACCATTGTTAGTGAGTTCGATTCTCACTGGGCGCCCCATATTTCTGGCCTTGTGCCACATCTAAGCAAGCTTAGTAATAATAATAC
>CM042153.1:86495852-86574778 GCA_023376005.1 Doryteuthis pealeii
ATAACTATATATCGAAATAATGGGCACTTACGTGGTGTAATGGTTAACAAGTTGGATTCAAAAACCATTGTTAGTGAGTTCGATTCTCACGGGCGCCCCATATTTCTGCCTTGTGCCAACTAATCTAAGCTTAGTAAATAACTATATATCAATAATGGCACTTACGTGGTGTAATGGTTAACAAGTTGGATTCAAAAACCATTGTTAGTGAGTTCGATTCTCACTGGGCGCCCATATTTCTGGCCTTGTGCCACCTCTAATCTAAGCTTAGTAAATAACTATATATCAAAATAATGGGCACTTACGTGTGTGTAATGGTTAACAAGTTGGATTCAAAAACCATTGTTAGTGAGTTCGATTCTCACTGGGCGCCCCATATTTCTGGCCTTGTGCCACATTAATCTAAGCTTAGTAAATAACTACATATCAATAATGGGCATTTATGGTGTAATGGTTAACAAGTTGGATTCAAAAACCATTGTTAGTGAGTTCGATTCTCACTGGGCGCCCATATTTCTGGCCTTGTGCCACCTCTAATCTAAGCTTAGTAAATAACTATATATCAAAAATGGGCCTTACGTGGTGTAATGGTTAACAAGTTGGATTCAAAAACCATTGTTAGTGAGTTCGATTCTCACTGGGCGCCCATATTTCTGGCCTTGTGCCACATCTAATCTAAGCTTAGTAAATAACTAATATCAAATAATGGGCACTTACGTGGTGTAATGGTTACAAGTTGGATTCAAAAACCATTGTTAGTGAGTTCGATTCTCACTGGGCGCCCCATATTTCTGGCCTTGTGCCACTCTAATCTAAGCTTAGTAAAATACTAATATCAAATAATGGGCACTTACGTGGTGTAATGGTTAACAAGTTGGATTCAAAAAACCATTGTTAGTGAGTTCGATTCTCACTGGGCGCCCCATATTTCTGGCCTTGTGCCACATCTAATCTTAGCTTGAAATAACTAATATCAAATAATGGGCACTTACGTGGTGTAATGGTTAACAAGTTGGATTCAAAAACATGTTAGTGGAGTTCGATTCTCACTGGGCGCCCATATTTCTGGCCTTGTGCCTCTAATCTAAGCTTAGTAAATAACTATATATCAAATAATGGGAACCTTACGTGTGTAATGGTTAACAAGTTGGATTCAAAAACCATTGTTAGTGAGTTCGATTCTCACTGGGCGCCCCATATTTCTGGCCTTGTGCCACATCTAATCTAAGCTTAGTAAATAATAATATCAAATAATGGGCACTTACGTTGTGTAATGGTTAACAAGTTGGATTAAAAACCATTGTTAGTGAGTTCGATTCTCACTGGGCGCCCCATATTTCTGGCCTTGTGCCACTCTAATCTAAGCTTAGTAAATAACTATATATCAAATAATGGGCACTTACGTGGTGTAATGGTTAACAAGTTGGATTCAAAAACCATTGTTAGTGAGTTCGATTCTCACTGGCCCCATATTTCTGGCCTTGTGCACATCTAATCTAAGCTTAGTAAATAACTACATATCAAAAATGGGAACCTTACGTTGTGTAATGGTTAACAAGTTGGATTCAAAAACCATTGTTAGTGAGTTCGATTCTCACTGGGCGCCCCATATTTCTGGCCTTGTGCACATCTAATCTAAGCTTAGTAAATAACTATATATCAAATAATGGGCACTTACGTGGTGTAATGTTAACAAGTTGGATTCAAAAACCATTGTTAGTGAGTTCGATTCTCACTGGGCGCCCCATATTTCTGGCCTTGTGCACTCTAATAAGCTTAGTAAATAACTATATATCAAATAATGGAACCTTACGTGGTGTAATGGTTAACAAGTTGGATTCAAAAACCATTGTTAGTGAGTTCGATTCTCACTGGGCGCCCCATATTTCTGGCCTTGTGCCATCTAATCTAAGCTTAGTAAATAACTATATATCAAATAATGGGCCTTACGTGGTGTAATGGTTAACAAGTTGGATTCAAAACCATTGTTAGTGAGTTCGATTCTCACTGGCGCCCCATATTTCTGGCCTTGTGCACACTCTAATCTAAGCTTAGTAAATAACTATATATCAAATAATGGGCACTTACGTGGTGTAATGGTTAACAAGTTGGATTCAAAAACCATTGTTAGTGAGTTCGATTCTCACTGGGGCGCCCATATTTTTGGCCTTGTGCCATCTATCTAAGCTTAGTAATAACTATATATCGAAATAATGGGCACTTACGTGGTGTAATGGTTAACAAGTTGGATTCAAAAACCATTGTTAGTGAGTTCGATTCTCACTGCGCCCCATATTTCTGGCCTTGTGCCACATCTAATCTAAGCTTAGTAAATAACTAATATCGAAAAATGGGCACTTACGTGTGTAATGGTTAACAAGTTGGATTCAAAACCATTGTTAGTGAGTTCGATTCTCACTGGGCGCCCCATATTTCTGGCCTTGTGCCACATCTAATCTAAGCTTAGTAAATAACTATATATCAAATAATGGGCACTTACGTGGTGTAATGGTTAACAAGTTGGATTCAAAAACTGTGAGGATTCTCATGCTCGTGCGCCCCACTGTTTTGTGCCGCCAATCTAACACAAGTTAGAAATAACTACGGATTACAAAACAACAACACACAGTGTAGAACAATGGAGAGTGGTTCGATCTCCTGGCGCTACTGTCTCTCTGGCCACTTAACCTTGTCCCGTATCTAACTGACTTAGGCTCAGTTTAGTTGTATTTATGTCAAATTCCTACCCAACCATTTCTCCTGGCCACATCAAATGCAGAATGAATAAAATCGTAGACTTCGGAGTGATTAACCTTAAAATGGCACTTCAAATATTTTCAGACATCGTCTACAATATGTTGAATCATTAATTTTGTTCAAAAGAGATTTTCAAAAAATTTTGCTTTATACTGGGGCCAATATTTTCACCAGTGGTCCCATTTCATGTGGCATATAGGCCTTTAATTTAGGACAATTGATTCTAAAAAAGTTAGAAAACTTTTATTATTGGCAACTATTCTTATTTATATTATATCTGACAGTTGTTAACATAGTATCAAAAACCTTGTTAGTGAGTTCGATTCTCACTGGGCGCCCCATATTTCTGGCCTTGTGCCACATCTAATCTAAGCTTAGTAAATAACTATATATCGAAATAATGGCATTTACGTGGTGTAATGGTTAACAAGTTGGATTCAAAAACCATTGTTAGTGAGTTCGATTCTCACTGGGCGCCCCATATTTTCTGGCCTTGTGCCACCTCTAATCTAAGCTTAGTAAATAACTATATATCGAAATAATGGGCACTTACGTGGTGTAATGGTTAACAAGTTGGATTCAAAAACCATTGTTAGTGAGTTCGATTCTCACTGGGCGCCCCATATTTCTGGCCTTGTGCCACATCTAATCTAAGCCTAGTAAATAACTATATCAATAATGGGCATCTTACGTGTGTAATGGTTAACAAGTTGGATTCAAAAACCATTGTTAGTGAGTTCGATTCTCACTGGGCGCCCATATTTCTGGCCTTGTGCCACATCTAAGCAAATATCACATATACACAAAACGTGTGTGTGTGTGATATTTATTTAGTTTTATTTGTGCATTTTTATTCGTTTTAAAAATAAAAATGAGCCAACGAATTGGTAGTAAGGCCGAAATAAAATCTGAAAAGCCGCGTGAATTTCCTTTTGTCACTTTTGAATATTAAGAATATTAAGTGAAAGGAATGTTTCGAGAAAGAAAGAAATTTGAAACAATATCTCGAAAAAAAGAGAGAATCAAATGGCCACACCCAATATGTCGAAAATTGCACTTTTTCAAAGTTGAAATTCTTTTTCTTTTTTGGAATTTTATAACTTGTTCAAAATTGCGTCCGTTCCACTGACTTCAATGAAACTTCAATTGAATCTCTGATTTTCACTCAACCGTGATTAAGATGGGCGTTAATCCCCACCGCCTCGTTTTTTTCAGATATTGTGTGTGTGTCTTGTGTGTCTGTTACTTTTACGACTGTACCGTTTGTCGTGTGTCGTTTGTTGTGTATGTAGTGCTGACTTGTGTGTGTCAGTGTATGTACGTACGGTGTGTGTGTGTGTGTCAGTATACGTACTTTAGTGTCGTGATGTTGTGTGTGTGTGTGTCAGTGTATGTACTGTGGTGTGTGTGTGTGTGTGTGTCAGTGTATGTACCTGTGTGTGTGTGTCGTGTATGTCGTACGTGTGTGTGTGTCAGTGTATGTACGTGTGTGTGTGTGTGTGTTGTCGTTATTGTCGTACGTGTGTGTGTGTCAGTGTATATACGTGTGTGTGTTTGTGTCAGTGTATGTTACGTGCGTGTGTGTGTGCTGTGTGTCGTGTATTGTAGTGTGTGTGTGTGGTGTGTCAGTGTATGTACGTGCGTGTGTGTGTGTGTCAGTGTATGTACGTCGTGTGTGTGTGTGTGTGTCAGTGTATGTACGTTACGTGTGTGTGTGTGTCAGTGTATGTACGTACGTGTGTGTGTGTCAGTGTATGTACGTCGTGTGTGTGTGTTGTCTGTGTATGTACGTACGTGTGTGTGTGTCTGTGTATGTACGTGTGTGTGTAGTCGGGTGTGTGTGTGTGTGTATGTACGTGTATGTTGTACGTGTATTACGTACGTGTATGTGTGTTTGTCTATATATTTTATTTATTTTTGTTTTTTTTAAAGCTATTTCCCTTTCGACATTAATTTCTCTCTCTCTCTCTCTCTCTTTTATTTCTTTCTTTCTTTCTCTTTCTTCTCTTTCTCTCTCTCTCTCAATGTTTTTTTCTCTCTCTTTCTCTCTCTCTCTCTCAATCTTTCTTTTTCTCTCTTTCTCTCTCTCTCTCTATCTATCTATCTATCTATCTATCTATCTATCTCAGATTGTGTTTTCCCTCTCAATCAATCCCCCCTCCTCTCGTTCTTAGTTTTAACCGTCACTTCTTTTTGCCGCTCAAAAACTTCACGTGATTCGTTTCATCCAATGAAAACCTTATACTCCTCTGACGTCACATATCTTTTGGAAAAAAAAGTTTATTTTCAGTCGTATGAAAAACAAGTGAGTTGGCTATTCTTAACTTGACTTAAAAAAAAAAAAAAAAAAAAAAAAAAAAAAAAAAATTAAAAACTGAAACGAGAACAAAAAAGTAAGTAAAAACTTTATTTCATATCAGAATATTCGATCCTTTTTAAACACAAGGAGAAATAATTTCATGCTCTTTTTTTAAAATTTTATTATTTATTAATAATTTTTGTTGTTATTACCGTCGTTTCAAAGAGACGGAAAAAGATGGGAAAATATTTTTTTAAATCCGTTCAAGACTTTTTATTTTATTTTTCGTAAGGTGAAATTCAAAGTAATATTTTTAATAAAGTTATTTTTTAAAATCTGCATTGAGAGTAAAATTTCAATTTCGAAAGAGAATCTGAAAATCTTTCTCTAAAATTTTCGACAAAGATGATCGTTAAAATATTGTACAAATATTTATAAATGGTGAATGAAAATTAGTTTGAGAAATTCCAAAAAATTTCTTTCTTTTAAATAACAAGATGTCGAAAGGATCATAAATTTCACACACACAAAACAAACTTTTCTGCTTATTTGATTGTGTAACAAATTTTGAATTTAAGATATTTTTATTTAATTTCAGAATTAAGATTTTTTTTTGTGGTGTAATAATTTGAGGCTTCTCTCTTTCTCTTTCTCTTTTTTAAATGTCACTCGCTCCTTATTATTAGTTTATCTATTGAACTTTCTACGTGATTATCTCCCTTTCCCCACTCTTATTTCTCTCTTTCTCTCCCTCTCTCTAAAATGCCCCAAACTGAAAGGAACACCGAGGAACAACCCAAGGATTCTACCCAACACTAGGAACACGAGGAACAACCAAGGATTCTACCAACACTAAGGAACACCGAGGAACAACCCAAGGATTCTACCCAACACTAAGGAACACCGAGGAACAACCAAAGGATTCTACCCAACACTAAGGAACACCGAGCAACAACCGAAGGATTCTTTACTAAGGATCAGATTCTGCTTAACACAAGTGATCTCCACTGTTGAGTGCTCTCACTTGAAGCCTAGAAATGGCCACAAAAATCATAACAAGGCAAAATGTGAATTCAAACCTGTTAAACTCTACTAAAAAAAATTGACCTTGTGTCACATCCTGCTCGTGCAGAGGGTGTTGGTAAATTCATACTGCTGATCATCTTAACTATCTAGTTGTACAACTTTAGTGATTAGCCTCCCGTCTATAATACCTAAGACATTGGATGCAGAGTAATGTTTAGATGTTTATTTTTAGGATGGAGGGAATGTTTTTTTAATTTAGTAACATAACCTTTATTATCCAACCGTTAGATGTTTGTTGATTGTAAATTGATGTGATTTACAAAGGAAGATAAAATATTTATGCAAAGCTTGTGTTTCATTAATAGAATAACATATAAATTTATATAATCAAAACTTGTTCAGGCACATTTTGATGCACCTCAATTTGCTTCCTATATCTATTGGGCAATTATATTAAATATATTTGTATTAATCTACTAATTATCTATTATATATTATAGATATTATTATAGATATTATTATCTATTATTATCTATTAATTATATTAAATATATATGTCAAATCATCCAGAAATCATCCAGAAAAAAGTAAACTTGTCACCCACTCCTTTCAATTTTTCTGAAATTTTGTACATATGTGGACTGTGTTAAAGTTAGACATTCCCCAAATTTTGAGCTTCCAATTCCAAAAATTGGCAGAGTTATGTTGATTTTTAGCTCTCAAAATTTGGTGGGGTTCCCGAAAAATGGTGACTTTTTGTCATCTATTTTTGTCTGTAAAATGAGTTCTAGAGCTTCCCTACTACTAAAAATTGGTTTATAAAAGCATTTTTACCCAAGAAATTCAAAAATGCTATCGAAAAGTCTTAAATTCAACCAATTTTAAGTTATTGATGATTTCTGATTTTTTCATATCAATATTCCAATGTCCCCCCCTCAAATTTTGAGAGTTAAAAATCAACATAACTCTGCCAATTTTTGGAATTGGAAGCTCAAATTTTGGGGATTGTCTAACTTTAATATAGTCCACACCTGTACAAACTTTCAGAAAAATTGAAGGGGATGGGTGACATGGCCGGGATGATTTGATATGAAATTACCCTATTAATCATCAAGATTGGGTGTATTTCTGTTTGTAACAAAAACTACGTCACAGCTTATGTCACAATATTCTCTATTCATAATAGTCTATTAATGAGTATTTAATTTATAGTCAAAATTGTTAATACATAGAATAAAAACAAACCTGTGTTATATACACTCAAAATTTGTGTAAGCAATTTTTTAATTGTTTTTTACTCTCGCTTTTTTTCCCCTTTTTATGAACAAGAAGTTCAGTAAAAAGTTTACAAATAAATAAATATGAAAAATTGCCCAGAAAGCTTGAAAAGATTGGAAATAAACTTGTTAAACAGAAGACATGTGTTTTGTTTAATTCTATATGTATAAATCAAAGAATGCTGCCCAAATACATACACACATACACACATACACACACACACACACACATATATATATATATATATATATATATATATATATATATATATATATATATTTATATTATATAATAATTTTATTACTAGTGAGGATATATTCATAATTAAAGATTACTTAATATCTAAGTTAGGTTAATTAAAATCTAAAGTAACTGTCATTTGCTCATCTTTGTAATTGTATTAGCTTGATAAGGATTTAAAAGGAAAAAAAAAAAATAGAAAAAAATTCAAACCATTTTGCAGACCTTTATATCATAAAATATTTAATTTTCTTTCATTGTATGTACAATATATATATATATATATATTATATATATATATATATATATATATATATATACAAAAAAGTAATAAAATTTTCGGTACTTTTTTACACACCTTGTATTTTGAAAAAAATAACGTTCTATTCATCATTCATATCTATCTCGGTAAATACAACCTTAAAATCTGTACTTTTTTACACATTTTGTATTCTGAAAAAAATGAACGTTACTTTTATTGTTCATTCCTATCTTGGTATATACAGCTTCAATCTTGATACTTTTATGACACGCCTTTTATATATATATATATATATATATATATATTATATATATATATATACTATCCGCTAATTTAGATATTAATTATGTTTATTATTAATATATATATATATGAATATATTCGATATAAAAACCTAATCATATATACTTATTCTGTCATAAATCTACTCGGAGATCCAAGAGGACAAGATTTATAAAAATACTATCCCTTGAATTAAATAATAATTATATTTATTATTGATTATATATATATATATATATATATATATATATATATATATATATATATATATATAAGCCTAATCATATATATAATATATATATATATATATATTATATATATATATATATATATATATATATGTATATATATATATGTATATATGTATATGTTAGGGATACCCAAAATGAGATTAAATTGCATTTTTGACAAAATGACTTTTTACAGTGGCTTTTCTATAAGAAAATAAGTATTGAAAATCGAAAAATAAAATATAAAAAAATAATAAATAATTAATTTTTTTGAGATTTCTTTTTTACTCATTTCGATAATTATTTAATTGGCTATTATTTTATAAAAGAAAAAATTATACATCGATATTTTTCTGCTTAAAAAGGGGAGGGGGTACATTTTCAATCGAATTTTTCTTCAAAAAGTATACTTTGATGTAATAAAA
Source organism: Doryteuthis pealeii (assembly GCA_023376005.1). Classification (NCBI taxonomy): domain Eukaryota; kingdom Metazoa; phylum Mollusca; class Cephalopoda; order Myopsida; family Loliginidae; genus Doryteuthis; species Doryteuthis pealeii. Next base: position 86,504,652 of record CM042153.1, read on the forward strand.
TAAGGTTTGCATTAAATAGATATTTATTTTTAGAATCTAAAAATATAATATTTTAAACTTAACATCCCAAATGTTATTTTAAAATTGTAAACAAGCGCCTAAAACCATTGAAAAAGAGGCAGATGGGGGATCGCATCGAAATTGACCAAAACAAATTGTTTTAAATCTATTAAAAATAAACTGCATATGTAATGATATTTTTCTTTTTTTAATGATCATTATTATGTTACTACTTATCATTTTAGACAAAAGTTTGACCTTAAATGATAGATTTAATTAATTTTAATTAGTTTTTAAAAAGCTAGCAAACAACAAATGTGGGTATCTCTAGTATATGTGTATATATATGTATATATGTATATATATTTACATATATATATAATATATATATATATATATGTGTGTGTGTGTGTGTGTGTGTGTGTATGTATGTATGTATATGGGTTGTGCTTTTTATGCTGAACAAATCTATCAGTTGTAAGGGAAGCAACCTGTTAATGTAATGTACACCAGAAAGTAAATACAACGGTACTCTGACTTACGAGTGTCCCAACTGATTAGGTTTTCCAAGTTACCAAGTGTCACTCAGTCGATTTTTTGCTTTGTATTGAGAGCTAAAATTTGAGGCATAAGTGAGCTTCAGATCTGCTTATATTAATAAATTCTATAAAACCATTTAGCTTTCCAAATTTATTAGGCCAAATGAAAAATATTATTTATAAAAGATAATTGTTAAAACACATTATAATTCATTACATTTTTTTTACTGTGTTTTTATACAATAAAGGTCAATTTTTCTTATTTGTAAAAACCAAACAAGAACAATTAGGGGGTGTTGGGGGGCTGGAACAGATTAATGGCATTTCAGTTTAATTCAATGGATAAAATTGACTTGATATATGAGGAAATGGAGTTACGGACGGAACAATTTAAACTCGTATTTCAAGGTAGCACTGGATTTAAATGTCATACTTTAAAAAAAAAACCAGATATTAATATACCAAAGTACACAATCTAGTAATTAATATTAATAATTAATTGCTATAATTTGAACAGCTAGGTCTTTTTTCTGGATTGTGTCTTTTTTCTGGATTGTGGCTTTTTTTCTGGATTGTGGCTTTTGTGGTATATAGTCAGTTCAGGGGCCGGTTTTAGAGTACCCGCCAAGGAATCGCAAGGTTCCGGGTTCAATATCAATTCCTGCCAACTCAGTGTATGTGTATCACAGCTTTGGCAATCTGATATGTGCCGTAAGGACTTAAAATTGATCTTGTGTCATATCCTACTCATGCAGAGGGGATGGTAAAATATATATATATATATATATATATATATATATATATATATATATATATATATATATATATATGTCTTGCTGTCACTCAGTTTGCAGTGGACCACCAGCTTTGATGGGTGTGAAAAACCTTAATAATAATAATAATAATAATAATAATAATAATAATAATAATGATTTATACATTTTTTTACGATTTAATTTTCCTAAATTTTAGGAAAATTAAATCGTAAAAAAATGTATAAATCATTATTTATCTTCTAAGTATGAAAGAGTGGCCATACAACACAACTTTATGAAATTGCATTTAAATAAAATAAAAATTTAAAAAATATATATATATATAGTACATATATATATATAATATATATATATATATATAATATACATACATTCATACTATATATATATATATATATATATATATATATATATATATGATATGATATGGTATGGTATGTTATCATATGATATATGTTAAATAGATAAATACATACGAACAAATGCCAAGGGTCACAACTCCTAGTTTCTTCGTAAAACAAGGGCAGATAATCAAAAATAATAATCAAACTTCAAAACACCTCATATGTATATATCTATTTATCATATTATATATATATATATATATATATATATATATATATGAACATGTAAGTGAGAAAAAAATGGAAATGAATCCGCCAAATATATTGAAAAGATAATTGGATGAAAAATATATAAATTTTGGTCAGTCGGTAGAGCATCCAACTAAGAACCACAAGATACCGGGTTCAATACTGGCCCTCACCAACTGAGCATATGAATAGCACAGAGATCTGTGCAGTAAAGGGAAGAGTTCATGGTAGTTGTGGCGCTCCATCTCAGACATTAAAAACACTCTCCTTAGTCTAGCATTAGTGAAATGGGGATAGACTCCCTCACTGTCTGGCTGATACCAACTTTAGGCCACCCCAACGACTTTATCAATGAAATTTATTATGGTTATTTGTTGACACGTGTTTCAACAAAATTAGCTTACACACAGTATTAATAATAAATTAATTAATAAATAATAAATATATGAATCTATTAATAATGGAGATAGTCTATATTTATGTCTGTAACAAAAACTACTTCCTAGCTCTACGTCACAGCTTACGTCACAATATTCTTATGCTATATACACCCAAAATTTGAGTAAGCAATTTTAAAAATTGTTTTTTACTCTCGTCCCTTTTTTTTTTTTTTTTACAGCAACAAGAAGTTAACTAAAAAGTTTACAAATAAATAAATACCTACGATTTTGCATAAAATTTATGTGGAAAATATTCAAAATAATTGTTTGATTATTACATGCATGCAACATTTTATTTGAGAGAGATGGGGCTCAGTTTTCATTTCAAATTGTTTTATTTTTTCTACTCCTTTAATAAATATGAGGATTTGTCTTACTTATGATACAAACCCTCTGACATGGAATTTTTAACTTCCACCCTCTCAGCAGGCAATGTCTTTCAAAAATTAATTTTTATGATGCCTGGAGGGTGTTTTCTGTTGCTAGTATATATAATAATAAATTAATAATAATTAATTAGAATAATTTTATTTATTGTCTTAAAGAACTACAATGGTTAAATTACAAAAAATACTTATAGTATTGGGTACTTACTTGGTTACCTCACTTTAGGAATGACCCCTTCTCTCTTTAGAGGTACCAGGTACCTTTTACAATATCACAATTTTTCCTTAAGGGGAGCCCACATTTTCAGCATTTATATCTGGTATCTAAATTCTTCCCCCCCCCCCCGGTATAGTACTTAAAATAATGTACAAATGTCAGGAAGCAGAACAGTGTACATGTCATAATATATATTTGTACATATGGAGGCACATGGTCTAATGGTTAGAGAGGTAGGAAATGGGCTCTTCTACCCATGTTCAAATCCTAGACAAGGCTGTTTGCATTTCACATATTTTGCTAATACCCTTGGGAAAGGTATGAATCCATATATTCTCCATCCACCTATGGGTAAAATAGTAGGGCAGACTGGGCTCTTTAACCTAGGATAGGTAACTAGTCTAGGAGAAGGAAAACTCTGAATTTGAAAAAAGACCTGAGGTCAGTCATTGATTGGGTTTGTGGCATTCCTTGTGCACCATATATTCTCCCTCCACCTATGGGTAAAATAGTAGGGCAGACTGGGCTCTTTAACCTAGGATAGGTAACCAGTCTAGGAGAAGGAAAACTCTGAATTTGAAAAAAGACCTGAGGTCAGTCGTTGATTGGGTTTGTGGCAACCCTTGTGCACCAATTCTTTCCTATCGACTGTGCCAAAAAGTGCGGACAGTCCAACACAAGCCTTCACCACTATAAACAAAACCACTGTGTGGGTTGTTCATTGGATGAACCCTCATGCATGAAAATCGACAAGAGAGTCCATTTTTTTTCCATGTGTACATGTGTATGGAGGGGGGATATCCGGTATAGTAGTATTTGTCTCATACCCCACTTGTATGGACTGGGCACAAGGCCTCGTTTTAACGTGGGCCCACCCACAAGCCAAAGCTAATGGGTGGGAGAGAACAAAAATTGTGTCAAGGGGAGCGCCTCAGGCGCTGGGCAATAAACCCAGCCCTACCCTTAAGGGGATAGCCCCCTGGGATCGGCGCTATTATTTGTACTTTACCCTGATCCAGTGGCCAAAGCACACTGGACCCCTGCCCCAAAGGACGAGTATGCAAGGCCAGGAGACCCTACACAAGGGAAGTATCCGGTATAGTGTTGGCGAATTTCAGGAAGCATAGAGGTTTTGAAGGATCCAGTGCCTCAGCAGCTAACAACTGATGCAGGTAGTTTGTTTTTATTTAATATGACTGTGGCAAGGCCTCTTGTTTACAGAGGCAGTGACTGTGGAGATTCAGTGGTGAAGATTCTTGTGAACTGATCCAGGGGGAGACAACTATGTTTGACTTAACCGTTTCAGACTAATGGTCACACCAACAATGTGAGCGCAAAACTTTATTCACAATTAGGCATAGTAATTACAGCTATAAATAAGACTAACAGGACCTGTGGATATACCACAGTATGATAATTTAATTATTACGTTTGATATGTTTACTTCAGAACTATTGCTAAATAGTTCAATATGTAAAAAGTATAATAATCTTGATTTAACTCTCTCTCACTCTTTTTTCTTTCTTTCCTTCTTTATGTTCAATTGAAACAGATTGGCGTTATCACTTCCACGCGCTCATCCCCTCTCTTTATCTTTCCATTACTCTCTTTCTTTTTTATATTTTTTCTGTGTAGTATGTCCTTTTTTCCCTTTCTTTCTTTATAATAAAAATGGAATGGTCCATTATTTAGCTGAGGTGACAACACTCATAAGAAATAAGAATTCGGCAGATAAGCGACACGAGATAATCAGGATTTACATTTTTGCATTTCATCTTCGATGATTTGGACTGTCTCATTTTTTATCAGGGGGTGTTGCAAGATGATAACGGTCATACAATTAAGGAACAAGAGTATTAATATAAGATAAAATCAAATGCAAAAGCTTTTTAAAAAATAAATTTTTTTTTTTTTAGTTAAGGTTGCATGGACATGGAGTCAACGACACCTGGTCAGTGACAGATTTTTTATTTAATTCAGAGCTTTCCTTCTCTTAGACTGGTTACCTAGCTATGTTTAAAGTGCTCAGTCTGCTTTACTATTTACCCATAGCTGAGGGGAGGGTAGTTGGATGCATACCTTCCATAAGTGTATTAGCACTATGTGAAATGCAAACAGCCTTGTCCAGGATTTGAACTCAGGTCGATGAGTCCATTTCCTACAACTCTAACCGTTACACCACACACCTTTACTTATTAATATATCAACCATATTATCTTCATAATAATACTAACATAATATATATATATATATATATATATATATATATATATATATATATATATATATGGAGGCGCGTGGGCTAATGGTTAGAGTCGTGGGAAATGGACTCGTTGATTCGAGTTCAATTCCTAGATGAAGCTGTTGACATTTCACATAGTGCAAATACCCTTGGGAAAGGTATGAATCCATATATTCTCCCTTCAGCTATGGGTTAAATAGTAGGGTAGACTGGGCCCTTCAGCCTTGGGTAGGTAACCAGTCTAGAGAGGGATAACTCTGAATTTAAAATTCCCTCCAGCTATGGGTTAAATAGTAGGGCAGACTGGGCCATTCAGCCTTGGGTAGGTAACCAGTCTAGGAGAGGGATAACTCTGAATTCAAAATTCCTGAGCTCGGTCGTTAATTGGGTTTGTGACAACCCTTGATGCACCAATTCTTTCCTATCGACTGTGCCAAAAAGTGTGGATGGTCCCATACAAGCCTTCACCACTATAAACAAATCACTGTGTGGGTGTTCATTGTGTGTGTTAACCCTCATGTGTCGAAAATCGACGAGAGAGTCCATAATATATATATATATATATATATATATATATATATTTATCCCTCTGCATGAGTAGGATATGACACAAGATCAATTTTAAGTAGAGTTTAAGAGGTTTTAATTCAGAGTTTTCCTTCTCCTAGATAGGTTGCCATACCATGGTTAAAGAGCCCAGTCTGCCATACTATTTACCCATTTTACTTCAAGGAAGCATGGTAGTGTACTAGTGAAACATGGTGGTATACTGGTTAGAGTCGCAAGAAATGGACTTGTCAACACGAGTTCAATTCCTTGACAAAGCTACAGTTCACATAGCACTAATACCCTTGGGAAAGGTATGAATCCAATTATTTCCCCTCCAGCTATGGGTAAATACTAGGGCAGACTGGGCTCTTTAACCTTGGTTAGGCAACCAGTCTAGGAGAAGAAAAATTCTGAATTCAAACCTGTTAAATGTGCGTGGCATGGTCACTACTAGAATAGACTCAGGCCTACTTAGTGATTAATTTCACTAATTTAAAAAAAAATTATTTTACCCATAGCCGGAGGGAGAATAGTTGGATGCATACAGCATATAAGCTATAATTGTCAATGTAACAGACAGTCATATCATTAATCATAATTAAGGTGGCAGCAATTACCTCCTGCTGATTTCTTTTGGGCCTATCCAGTAATGGGATCCAGCCGGTTTAAATAATAATAATGAAATTCATTGTGCTCAGGTGCACTACAACTCATCAAAGTCTCATGCCTAGTACATAAAACAATGTATTAGTGTCAGGAACATGAATAGCGTACATTAATAATATACATGTATGTGTACGCGTGCGTGCATATGTGTGTGGAGGGGGATATCAGGTATACTTTTGGCAGATCACAGTGTTTCAGCAGCCTATAATGGATGCAGGCAGTTTATTCCATGCCTCGGCAACTCTGAGAGTGAAAAAATGTTTTCAAAAGTCACGTGAGCTATGCTGTTGCACCAGTTCGTAAGAACATGCTCTTGGAATTTCATTATTTCCAAAAAAACGGATTGTCAATAACTAAATTCAGGATCCACATTCACACCAAGGTCTTTTTTTTATACATCTTATTTTCTAGGACAGATTCTGGTATGTGTACTTACTATTAACAGCATTGTCAAATAATCTCTTGCACAATTCCCAGTGGATCACCTTTCCTACCCAGTCATGTTTACTCATATATTCCTTTTGTGCCAGTTTGCTGAAGTCCCTTATCATGGGATTGACTTTTTCATCTCTGTCATCACAGAACATACACTTACTATTGACCAACAACAGACTCTCACAGTCTCCTTATTCTCTGTGATGAATTTATTTTTCCTCAAATGAACAAAAGCCCTGATGAAGATCTACTAAAACAGATTGAAACACTGCAGTGTTGGCTAAATAAATATCATTCATTTTATGAACCTGTGTTTTTCAAATTTTTCACTATATTACATACCGTCGGATTCAATTCCATTTTTCTCTTTACACTTTCTATTCTACATATTATCAGTTTTTTGCTTTGATGTTCGCTCAGTCGGTAGAGCGTTCGGCTAGAAACCACAAGTTTGATAGCGGTCCTTGCCAACTTAGTGTATGAGTAGCACAGGGATCTGTGCGGTAAAGTAAGGAGCTGATGGTAGGTGTGGTGCTCCACCTCAGACGCAAAATCAATCTCCTTGGTCTAGCGCTATTGAAAAGGGGATAGACTCCCTTGCTGACTGGCTGATACCGACTTTAGGCCGGCCCGACGACTTTCCTTATTAGGGTATTTCAAAAGTATTTTCATTTTCTACAGATCTCTACTCACACACTTATTTTGTGTACATATGGTGGGTTGTAATGATTGGATATATATATATTTTTTGGTAATTACAAAAAAAACATAATACGATCACATATATTAAGACTGAAAAACAAATAACTCATAAATTCAACAAGTAATGACAGCATTGCTCACATGACTTTTGGAAACATTTTTTCACACTCAGAATTGCCGAGGCATGGAATAAGCTGCCTGTGTCCGTTGTAGGCTGCCGAAACACTGCATCTTTCAGGGCCTCCATGCTTCCTGTGGTCCACCAGCACTATGCCTGATACTCCTCTCCACACACATTGCACACACGCACACATACATGTATATTATTAGTAAACTGTTCATGTTCCTGACACTAATACATTATTCTGTGTACTAGACATGAGACTTTGATGAGTTGTGGTGCACCTGAGCACTGTACACAATACATTTCATTATTTATTATTATTTTATTTTAATATGTGTATTTAAACAAATAAATTACAGTAGTCAAAAATACTGATCCAAGTCCTGCAGAATATACTTTTGTAAAAGTTCATGTAATAAAAAAAAAGGTGTTCAGTTAACTCCAACTGAGTTGTTAGCTTAAATCAGGGATTGTTAATCCTGTTTTACTTGTGAATCCCTTTTACTTATTTATTCTGGCAGACCCCTCATTGATCGTTCAATGGAAAAAAAAGAAAAGAAAAAAGCTACACATGCATACTGCAGTAATTATGAACTTTTGTTTAGTAAATTAGGGTGACCCAGAAAAAACAGAACCCACAAATTTTGTAATAAAACTGTTAATTTTCCCAATAAACAAATAAATTAGGGTTTAGGGCCAAGGTTAGGGTTAGGGTTAGGGTTAGGGTTTAGGGTATAGGGTTAGTTTAATGGGAAAATAAATAAATAATCTGGGTTCTGTTTTTCTGGGTCACCCCTGTACAGGTGGTGACCCAGAAAAAACAGAACCCAAATTATCTATTTATTTTCCCATTAAACTAACCCCTAAAACCCCCAACCCTAACCCTAACCCTAAACCCTAATTTATTTGTTTATTGGGGAAATTAACAGTTTTATTACAAAATTTGTGGGTTCTGTTTTTTCTGGGTCACCCTAATTTACTAAACAAAAGTTCATAATTACCCATACTGCCACATAGATATACCTTCCTCATCATCATCAAGTCACGCAATTAGCACGGATATCCATGACAATCTCTCGCCAACCTTCCCAATCATTCATCATCCCAGGGAGGTTCTCTGCGCAGCAACCAGCATCTTTGCATAGTTGGTCAATGTAGGTCCTTGGTGGGCGGCCCACATTAGCATGTCCATGTATTGGCTTCCACAGGAGAACGTCGCTCATGAGCTCGTCCTTGCTTCTCCAGCAGTGTCTAGCATGCCTTGTCCATCTCATCCGGATGGTTTGTGAGATGGGGGCAGGTGGCCGTACAGCTGCTTCCTTGTTGGGTGCTGTTTCTATGACTTGTTCAAGACCGTACACAGCATTCTTGTGCAGCTCCCATCTAGCTTATTCTCAAGGCACCTCGTTAGGGTCCAAGTGGTGCAGCCATACAACAGTACTGATATAACCACAGCCTGAAAGAGTATAATCACTGATAATACTAGCAAAAAAAACACCTTCTGGGCAGTACAAAACTCTCATCAGAAGAATTGGATGTTGTAGTCTAGCCTGAGTAAAAAAATTTTTGAAAATTTTTTGAAAAGCATTTAATTCAGGTTAGGCAATATCTTACCATCCAATTGTCCTGATGAAAGTTTTTAGGGAAAAAACCAAAACGTTTTAACGTTGACTAACTTTCCAGCTAATAATAAATTAATCATTTGGAATATTTTTTCTTATTTACATTTCTACATACCGTCAGATTTATTTCCATATTTTTCCATTCATTTATGTATCTATACATTATAAGACCTATTTTATTTAATTATTCAGATCATACAAGTGTTTTATAGAAGGGGGAAGTAGGTAGGTGGGTAAGTTTTGTGGTGAGGGGAAGATTTGATTGGTTACAGGGGACATCTTACCCACTTACCTACTTCCCCCTTCTATAAACCCATCTATGGGTTAAATAGAAAAATGTATTCATAAAAAAATTGAGTATCCATTTAAGAATTAATTTATTTCAAAACTTTATCGGCATTAAATGACCCACTGAGGTTGATATGCCGTAAAACAAAACAAACAAAACAAACCTTCTATAAAACACTTGTATAATCTGAATAATTCAATAAAAGCTGATGATGCTGGGCCCATACCCCAGCAAAATATACAACACATTTTTGTCTGAGTTTTGTTCTTTCATTCCTTATATTTTACCTCATTATAAGACCTTTGGAAATCATTGATTTATGAATTAATCTTAAAAAATCATTAAAATGTTAAAAAACAATCATTATCATTAAACATTAAAAATCATAAAAAGAAATGAATCACCATCGCTTATTATTGAAACTAGCAAGAATATGCAACCTCCGGGCATAAGTATTTAAGTTTTAATGTAAGGAAATATATTAAATTAGCAAAAGTACCTGGTCTATGACCGGACTTTAAACAAATTAGGAACACTAGAGAGGGAGTGAGAAAGAGAAAACGGGAGTAAGAGAGAGAATATGATTTATCAAATTTAAAAAATCACCGATAATTCGTATAGTACATTGTTTGATTATTTTAGGAAATATTTTTCTTTTTGTTTACATTTAGTAAAAGTAAAGTAAAGTTGTAGGGGCGGCCTAAAGTCGGTATCAGCCAATCGGCGAGGGAGTCTATCCCCTTTTCACTAGCGCTAGACCAAGGAGATTGTTTTGGTGTCTGAGGTGGAGCGCCACACCTACCATCAGCTCCTTACTTTACCGCACAGATCCCTGTGCTACTCATACGCTGAGTTGGCGAGGACCGGAATCGAACTAGGAACCATGTGGTTTCTAGCCGAACGCTCTACCGACTGAGTTAACCCGACTGTTTTGAAATATTTTTTATTTCAAAAACATTTTTGTATATATGACAAAAATTTAAATTCAATTGCTTGTTGTGTTAAAGGGATAAAAATAAATTCAAACATATATAATAAGATTACATTTATTCTAATTATATTTTAATTGGTTTAAATATAAAATCATTCATAGGATTGATTTAGATACGTTGGAGAATAAAAATTAATATTATAACTCGAGACATCGTCAATAAATAAAATTTATTCTCATTGATAAACTTATACAATTCTTGGGGATATTGTGACAAGCAGTGATGTAATTTTGGTTAGAAAGACCGACTCCAAATCTTCATTATGATAAGATGTTACTGGGGATAGTTATTAAGAAATAACTCAAATCATAATTTAAAAATTAAAAGGGTTTATTTAACAAGACATGTGTTAATTAGTCGATATTTTACGACCTCACACCGTGTCAGATAAACATAAAGTTTGATTAACGTGAGGAGCCACGCCCAAACGAAGCTCATGCAGTGGCCAGTGTAAAATTTGCATGAATCCCTTCGGTATTTTGAGGCACCTCAGACAGCAGGCAATAAACCCAGGCCCAACCCTTTTAGACAATGTTGTAAATTGTGTGTGCGCATTATCTGAAATGAACTTAATTGTTATTAAGAACACATTTTATGATATTTTTGTGTTAAAGCATGCAGTTGTATTGTTTTCGAAAAAGCTTCTAAGATTTGTTTATTTTGCACAGAGACTTGGGGTTGGGTTAGGGTTAGGGTTAGGGTTGGGGTTGGGGTTGGGGTTAGGGTTTGGGTTAGGGTTAGGGTTTGGGTTATTTTTTAGGGTTTTTAATGGGAAAATAAATAAATTATTTATTTATTTTCCATTAAACTAACCCTAAACCCTAAACCCCCATACCTCCTACCCCGAGTTAAAATTAACATTATTATTACAAAATTTGTGGGTTCTGTTTTTTTCTTGGACACCCTAATTTGCTAAACAAAGTTCATAATTACCACCAAACTTTAGTTTATATTAAATCAGACTAGACCATTCTATTCGAGAGGGGTGTCATCCCTTCTCTCCAACACTTATTCATTTATTCTAGGTGACTGTTAGATAAACTGCGATAAACAGCAGCTCTAAACAAAGTATTTACTTTCGTATCCATTCCGTAAGAGGAGCTCTAAGCGATCTCATCTATGACCTGCAGAGGTACGTTGTAGGGGAAATAACTCTACAGGTCTTATCAATTATTCGCTAAGCTCTCTGCTCTTTGCAATATAAAATATAATCATTAACGTGTTACGTCGTGGTATAATGATTAGGAAGCTAGTCTCGCAGATCCATTACTACTGAACAGCGAGTTCGATCCTCACTGGATGGCCCGGACCTTGTATCAAATCTTACCAGTGGGGAATGGGTTGAATAATTTTTTTTTTTTTTAAATAAATATCATCATCATCAGCTTGTGCTGATAGCACGGATTCCCACGTCTTTCTCTTGCTACTCGCCCCTATTTGTCATCGCTTCTTAAAAGTCCTCAACACGGCATCCAGTGTCCATACAGAGCTGATCAATCAACACTGGTGTATTTAGATGTATGTCAACAGGAGAACATTACTGATTAGTTTGTCCTTACTTCTCCAGCATGTCTTGCTCATCTTATTTCAATGGTTTGTGTGATAGGAGGTAAGTGGCAGTATAGCTGGGGATGGGGGTACTGCTTCCAGGATATGTCAAAGACAGCACACAGAGTCCTTGTGTAGTCCCCATCAAGCTTTTTCTCCAACATTTCATTAAAGTCCAAATAGTTCTGCCATACAGTAGCACTGACACTGCTTCAGCTTGAAAGAATTCTCACTCTATCTTATAAGAGAGATCATATTTACATATGATCAATAATCGGCAATTATGAATTTTAGTTGGCCAAATTCCTAGCATAAAATTGTGCGTGCGCATTATCTCCCTTAACAAATTTGCTTGTATAATTTTTCTTATGAGATTTTCTTAAACAATTGAATGAATAAAAATACATTTCATTCTTATCGACACATTTTTGTTTGTTTGTTTGAGAAATAAAAATTTTATTTCTCAAACAAACAAACAAAAATGTGTCGATAAGAATGAAATGTATTTTTATTCATTCAATTGTTTAAGAAAATCTCATAAGAAAAATTATACAAGCAAATTTGTTAAGGGAGATAATGCGCACGCACAATCGCTGCATGGCTGATACCGACATTAGGCCACCATGACGACTTTACTTTTTTTAGTATTCACATAGATTATATGAAAACTTGCTCTTGTAGGTGATATATGAAGTCATCTCTGAGAAGTTGTAGCATAGTCATCAATGACTGCTAAGTCAGTGATGCCTTATCATTTAATGAGGGAAGGGAAACACAAAACATTACTCCACTCAAATATAGGATCTCTGTTGTTTTTATTGGTTGGTTGGTTGGTTGGTTTTTATGGCATGTCAACCCTTGTTGGGTTATTTTATGCGAAGACATTTTGTTTTATTCATTCTTGGTGGTTGGTTGGTTTTTTGGCATGTCAACCCTTGTTGGGTTATTTTATGCCGAAGACATTTTGTTTTATTCATTCTTGGTGGCTGGTTGGTTTTTAAGGCATGTCAACCCTTGTTGGGTTATTTTATGCCAAAGACATTTTGTTTTATTCATTCTTGGCGGTTGGTTGGATTTTTACGGCATGTCAACCCTTGTTGGGTTATTTTATGCTGAAGACATTTTGTTTTATTCATTCTTGGTGATTGGTTGGATTTTTACGGCATGTCAACCCTTGTTGGGTTATTTTATGCCAAAGACATTTTGTTTTATTCATTCTTGGTGGTTGGTTGGATTTTACGGCATGTCAACCCTTGTTAGGTTATTTTATGCCAAAGACGTTTTGTTTTATTCATTTTTATTCGGCATTCATTTTTTTAAAAACTCAATTTTTTGATACTCATTTTTAAAAATCTATTTAACCCATAAATTCGACCCTGAAAGGTAATACCAATCCGGGTGAGAGTAGACCTTGGAGTAATGACAATAAAGGTACTCCACATTCCCCCAGAGTTCTGGAAGCAGTTTAACATCATACCCAGGACATTAAGACGATCAGTAACTGCCTTTTAGTACCTGTTAGGGCCCCTTTGGGTTAAACAGAAAAAACGACTTTTAAAAAAAATGGGTTTAAAAAATTAGTTTTTTTTTTAAATTGAGTACCGATCAAGAATGAATAAAACAAAAACGTCTTCGGCATAAAAATAACCCTAAATACTAATACTAAACCAGAATGAACAATCTTTCTTTCACTGCTTAACCCAAGGAATGAACTCATAACCCCCAGGGAACTATATCCAATGATCATTTCAATAAATGAGATGAATTTTGTAATAAAACAACACCCATTCACCCAAGAGAAAAAATAAACTTTCTTTAATCTATATATTAATACTTGTTCCTTAAAAGTACAACCGTTATCATCTTGCAAAACCCTCAGGTTAAAAGTTTGACTTTCTAAATTGTCCAAGAAAAAATGCAAAAATGTAAATCCGGATTATCTGGTGTTGCTTATCCGCCAAATCTCTTATAAGTGTTGTCCGTCGCAGACAGCGATGATGTCACTCCAGGTCTTTTACAGTTGTAGACCCTCTGGTGGCTAGTTAGTCCAATTCTGGACTTGCAGATGTGGTCACATACATTGCAAGGGAAATTCCCATCTGCATTTGGTAGTTTATGATGACGAATATGTTGCTGCTCTGTAGCCCTGTTAATCTCGATATTCAGCCGCTTAGCTCCTATGCAGCAGGCATCTCGCCAACCCTTTCTGTTGGAGACCAAATCTTCCACGCTTGAAGGTGTGATGGTGCATTTCTTAAGCATTGTCTTAATATGGCATTTGAACCGCTTTGTGGGGGGGGGGGCTCCTGTCCTCCACATGCCATCTGTCAATTCACCGTAAAGTATTTTACTATTAAATACAATAGTACCTTGACTTACAACTTTGATTCGTTCCACTTGTAACTCAATTTCCTTATATATCAAATCAATTTTCTGCTTTGAAATAAACTGACATGCTAATAATCTGCTCCAGTACCTACTAAACACCTTTCATTTTTTTTTTTTTGTAATGTTTTTTTGGACCAAGTCACCTTTAAGCACCCCAGGGGCAACCTGGATTCTGAGGGACATGTTTCGCTTTGCACCGTCAACATCCGGTTGTTTGTTACCAGACGATTTTTTGATGCATTTTTTTTTTAATTATAAAACTAACTGCTAACCCTAACCCCTAACCCCTAACCCTAACAAACAACTGGATGTTGAAGGTGCAAAGTGAAACATGTCCTTCTGAATCCAGGTCCGCTCTGGGGTGCTTAAAGGTAACTTGGTCCGTTTTTTTAAGTCACAAAAATATCTCAGTATTGTATAAAAACTAAAATAGAATGTAAGGAGGGCCGGGTTAGCTCAGTCAGTAGAGCGTTCTGCTAGAAATCACAAGGTTCCTAGTTCGATACTGGCCCTCGCCAAGTCAGCGTATAAGTAGCACAGGGATCTGTGCGGTAAAGTAAGGAGCTGATGGTAGGTGAAGCGCTCCACCTCAGATGCTAAAATAATCTCCTTGGTCTCGCGCTATTGAAAAGGGGATAGACTCCCTCGCTATCTGGCTATTTGGCCGCCCCAACAACTTTACTTTACTTTTACTTTTATATGTTTTAATGTTTATTTTTTATAAATTATATTTTAATTTGGTGTGATAAATTTTGAAACTTAAAAGTTTTAAGTGAACTTATTAAGATAAGCGTATCTGAAGATCGCTCATGGCTCAAAGTTTAGCTCGCAACACAAAGCTAAAAATCGACCAAGCCACAGTTTGTAAATTGGGAAACTCATAAGTCAAGGTACTACTGTATATACATCTTATTATAATGGAGATTTGGTGTCTGTTTGTGACTGAAACTACGTCACTGCTTACATCACAATGCCCTCAGGAATTGCGTAAGTTTATCAATATCAATGAATATTTAATTTATAGTCAAAATCATAATTCATTGAATAAATCTTTTTTATTAAGGATATCTCAGAGAAAATCTGAGTTAAATTTGCCTCAAAACATCCCATGTTATTAGGGTATTTGCCTCTCATCCCACTTATGAGGGCGTGACACAAGAACATTTTTATGTGGGCCTACCCACAAGATGAAGCTCATGGGTGGTAGGTGCAAAAAATGCATTGATCCAATTGGCATTGCCCCTCAAGGGGGGCGCCTCAGGCACTGGGCAATAAATCCAGCCCTGCTGTTGGTGTTGCCCGGAGGATAGCCTCCCTGGGATCAACATTGTTTATTTACATTAACAAACACAGGTCCCGAAAGGCCCATGTTATTAGTGCATTTAAAATCCTGTTATGTGTCTTAAATATCACTAAGAAACAAAGGTTTACATAATATAGGGTGTGGTTAATTTGCATACTACTTGGTGTTATTGTTCTCTAATATTAATGTTTTATTTTTCCAACATATTAAAATCAATCCTATGAATTAGTCTATATAGAAACCAAATAAATATAATTAAAATAAGTGTAGTCTTTTTATATGAACTCTTATTTAACTCTTAACATCCTGTTGAGAATTTTGAAAAGTCCAGTGCCCCATCTTATAAGGATTCAAAAAATGGCTAAAAATGGCCTTTTCATTTAAAGTTACCTGTTATTTCCCTTAAATTAAAGACTTCTAAATATGTTTAATATTACATTTAAACAAAGGCTATCATTTAGGGTATATTTAGGAAAATGAATGTGACTTCCAGCCGGGTGTAATGAGGTGGTATAGGATATTAAGAGTTAATTTCATTAGTCTTTCTAATTTAATATATTTCATTAAATTAAAACTTAAATACTGCTAGTTGATATAATAGATTTTTGTATCGACAACTAATACTTTTTATCCTCATTTAAACCAAAGATAAAAAAAAGGTAACCATGGGGAATTGAAGACCTCTCAACCAAGAAATTACCACCAATCATCAACCTTGAAATAGAAAAGAAATACTAGGGTGAGTCAAAAGTTTTACAATATTTTAGTAACATGAAGCACAATTCAGCAGTTCTGGATGCTTTTGCAGAGGTCATGGGGGTGACTAACCACAGTAGACTGTGAAATGCTGAGTTCATCTGATACTTTTCAAAACCTACTCAATGGATTTGCCTCTATGGCTTGGAGCACAGCCTCATGTTGTATACCCTTTACTTACTTCTTCTATTCTTCTTTTCTGATGTCTTTTCTATCTTACATCTTCTTCTAACATCGCTTCTAGCCTCTGGACTTCTCTTGGGGACTTCGTGTCTGGTCTTCCATTGGGGATTTCTCTTTATCAGAAGCCCTGTGTCATTGGTAGTTTTTAGATAATAACACAAGATTTTGATTTACTTAGATCACATTTTATTTCGAAATCCCCACCAGACTACCTGTGCAGATCGAGTCGGAGCGTGTATAACACGACTCACCACCGTCGTGGTTTCTCGCTGACTGACTAAAATCTATTTCTAATCTAAGCCAGAAGAGGGTCTTCTCCACCGATTCTCACGGTATCCACCGGAAAGGATCAGGATGAGGTCAAGCTTTGTCACTCATCCTTCAAGGCCGTGGGCTGCAACTTATAACAGCCATTTTGATTTCTACACTACTGTACATAAATATTAAGAATTTAATAATTATGTAACACTCAGAATCACTGGTGTTATGCCTACCTGACCTTGCCTGATCATCAAGTTCTTGCAACCCAAGCAAAATTTCTTGAACAATTTGGTTACTGTTCTGTGATCAACTGTATAAAAATATATGTGGTAGGGTTATTGTCCTTGTTCTATGAGCCTCGCTATCAACCAACCAATCACAGACTGGCATTCTTTAGTGGCAAAACCAAAGAGACAAATTCTTCCTTTTCCTGATTCAACCAGCACTGGAATCGGACAACAAAAATGGCGTCCCTTACATCCATCAGTGCGAACAGATAGCTGTAGCGAGGGCTCTGATAATACACCTACCTCAGGAACTCAGTTAAGTGGACTGTGTTATTATATAATCATTACTGCAGACAAAACCTTAGTTTGCAAGTAATTAATTGATATTTCTTTATGTATGATAATACAAGTCGTTTTGAATTCTAAGTTGTGTTCATGTGTTTTCCTATTTTAACTCCTGTCTGTCTACACACGTGGCGTGAATCACCAAATGTTTTTGGTAACTTCAAGAGTTTGAACTTGTAAAGCATAAGTTCCCAAATCAGACCACATTATACAAAGTGTGTCAAAATAGTATCGAGATTTTTGTACTTTTTGACACACCTTGTATTCTGAAAAGAAATAACATTCCATTTGTTGGGTCAGTAAAATGGTAATACCTGTGTGTGGGGTTAAGTGAGGGAGAGGCTTTCTGTGATTGGATATACCAATCACATGATGAGGCCAGAAGTTTTGGTGCAAAATACCAAAAATCCTAGAGAGACCCTGGACCAGATATGATGAGGCAGCAACTAGAAATCACTCTAAGATACCAAATATCTTCTCCAGCACGCCAGTAAGTCCCTTAAACTCAACTTTATACACAGGAAGGACTTTATATTGTTACTCATTGTAAATTTTTGTAATTTTTGACACACATTGTATTCTGAAAATAAATAACATCAGGTGTGTCAAAAAAGTACCAAGTTTAAAGCTGTATTTACAAAGATAGAAATGAAGAATGAATGGAATGTTATTTTTTTATTCAGAATACAAGGTGTGTCAAAAAGTACAAAAAATCTTGATACTTTTTTGACACACCTTGTATGTCCATCAGTGCAGCTTTTGGCTCACACACCAAGTGAAGCAATGCACATCATGTCAATGCACCAACTACCACAATACTACCAACCCCAGTGGGTACCTTTCACAGCCTTGAACTGCTTAAGTCACAAACTAGCATGTACCAAAATATTGCAAAACTTTTGATTCAAAGTGATATATCTCGGGAAGGGATATATAAGTAGAAGTAGCAGAGTGGTGGGGCCACGGTAACAGCGTAGTACAATCGAGCAGGTAAGTAATAATACTGGTGCGACATCATAGTAGTAGTAGTAGGCGTAATATTAGGCATTGTACCTCTACATTGCTCTGTATTTATAGCTGACACCAGCCAATCATACTACTGTGAGGGGCGACCCAGGTGTATGCATATTTATTACATCACAAAATATGGTTGAGTGAGAAGAAGCAGAACAATATTAAGGAGCTATGCATTTTTTTTGTAAAAGGCACAACTTACGAATATACTGTAGCATAGTCACTGACAACTGCTATGTCATTGATGGCTAATCATCAGATGAGGAAGGAGAAACACGAAACTGTTAGGTACACCTAAAAAGACATTAACAAAAATAGAGTTGCCTCCCTTTTTGCTTTGCTGACATTCAAATGTTGGAATGCTCAGCGTTCAGAGTGACTGGTTAATGTAGTCTGCGAGTAGAAGCATTTTCTACTTTGTGTTTTTAATAAATCCTTTGTTAATTTTCCAATAACCTTTCCTTACATTTATCATTCCTATTTCATATAATTTCATCTGTACATTAAAAACATAACAAAAACACAACTCTACACAAGTGTTAGGACCTCTGTTGCTTTATTCTCGCTGTTCAGTCGCTGGGCCATGAATAATAGTGTTGTAAGGGAAGATGTTTCCCTATACAAGAGGTTGGACTCTTCCAACAAAACAGGTATCTGAAACTGATACCAATAGTAGTATGGGCACTTGGAATGTCCCTAAAAGCTTAGAAAAAAAAAACTAGAGGAACTGGAAATCAGAGGAAGAATTGAGATCATCCAGACAACAGCATTGTTGAAAACAGATGGAATACTCAGGAGAGTCCTGGAGACCTGAGGAGACTTACTGTCACTTAAACTCCAGCGAAAGACTATCACTGTACACTGGTGTGAAAAACTAATAATGATCCTTAGAAAACAATTATAGCTTCAAGTTACTATCCTTAATACAAATAATTTACAGTTATACAGTATCAAGTATTACTATCTAATACTAATAATTTTCAAACAGATAGATAGGAACCAAACAGAGTGGACCTGGGAGTAATGGCAATGAAGGGATACTCCTTATGGTGCGGGGGGGTTACCTCTAAACAGGGGATACAGTAATGATAATGAAGGGATACTCCATGCTCCTCAGATCTACAGAACTGGAGCCTCACCATCTGATGTAGTTTAGTGTCACACCTAAGATACCTCTTTATGGTGTATGTGTGTGTGGGGGGGGTTACCCCTAAGCAGGAGATACAGTTATTGTATTCTAAGCCCCATCACTTTTTCTTATGAGTGAGAGTGAATAATATTTTTAGAATGATTGTAAAAATCTAAATATTCCTTATATATATATATATATATATAATATACCAAGTGTGTTGGTAAATCCTTGTGGTGAGAAAAAACCCAGCAAATAGTTTGATTGTAAAAATATACTACCAAACATCAACCAGGGAGAAAAAAAATTAAAAAAAAAAAAAAAAAGAAAAGACCAAGATAGTCGTACCAACAAAAAATAATCTAATGGTACAGTATTTGGCCAAAAGAAAAAACAATTTATATGTATATATATGTATATAAGATATATATATATATTCATATAACCGCTAGGAGAATAGCTAATAAGTAAAAAGTGCTCAATACCTAAGTAGAGCAAATAATAAAGATAAATCTAATGAGTCAGACGAACCTACTATTAGTTTCGCTTAATGCTCTTCAGGGCTAAGATCTAAGAGTCAGATCTTAGCCCTGAAGAGCATTAAGCGAAACTAATAGTAGGTTCGTCTGACTCATTAGATTTATCTTTTTATATATATATATATATATATATATATATATATATATATTTTTTTTTTTTTTTTTTCTTGTACTACTAGGCAGAAAAAAAGTATTGTTTAAAATACATTCTGTTCCAAATCACCTAATTGATTGTATATAAGTGCAGCGTACTATTTTGATCCCTTTGGCTCACCTTAATAGTAAATGTCTATTTATGGTATCTGTGGAGACTATTGCTCGTGTAGTGACTTAAGTCGTCACTGGGTGCCTCATTTCAATGATCCTGTGCCTGACGAAACTAACATCTCCCTTCCTCTCTCTCTATAATCCTCCCACCTGGCCGACAATTGCGCCACCTGGTGTAAATTAAGCATCATCTATTCAAGGGCAGATAACTATCATATTATCGGCGACGCTTGTTTTGTGTTGCCAGTTTCCAAGGGAAGAAAGATGACGACGACGATGATGAGGAGGAGGAAGAAGATGATGCAACGATTTTATTATCAACTCGACACAATGGCAAAGGATTTCTAAATGAAAGCAGTTAGAAAAGGGATTTCTTCTACCAACCAACCAGTAAGATAAAACTTTCGGTTTCGCCTTTTGGGGTTTTTTCACTTTCGAATGGTGCACTGATTCAATTCTCATTCAAGATTTTGTCTTGTTTTTCACTTAAAAAAAAAAAAGAAAGGAAAGAAAAAATAACACAAAACTAAAAAGGGTCTATTTTTGTTTTGTTTTGTTTTAAGTGCCGAAAATTTGGTACGTTTTTATTTATCTATTTATTTATTTATTCTTTCTATTGTTTTTATGGCTTTCAAATATTCGCAAATTGTTTTGACGTTAAAAGAGAAAGTTATGCATTTAAAATAAACTAGACAAAATTATAAAGAGAAAATTTTATTAATGAGAAAAAATCGAAAAACAATTTTTGTTTTTCTTTTTCGCTCGTCACGGAATTTTTTTAATTTAATTTTTTTTTTTAATTAAAGAAGAAATATATTTTTTTAAATAATGGTTTTTAAATTCAGGTTTAATAATTTCATGCATTTTTCTTTCGTTTTTAATGTTTCTAATGTTTGTTTAAAATCATTAAAGTAGTAAGTTAATTAATAATTTTCTGTGAATTATTTTTTTCTAATTTGATCGATGAATAAATGAGACTTAGTCAAAATCGTGTTTCATTTGCTAGGACGGGGGAAGAAAATTTTATTTAAAAAAAATCGTTTTTCTTTTTCTCCGAGAAAATGTTTTTTTTTTTTTTTTTTAAATGCCTCTATTCAAATTGGTCATTCATTAATTGGTTTCATAAATGCGCTTAAAAAAATAACTTTTCACAATTAGTATTATTTGGATTATTCGGACTATTGTCCTCATCTTTATTGTTAATAATAATACAATAGTCCGAATAATCCAAATAATACTAAATATCAAGCCTCATCTCAGAAATTCAGAGAAATAACTTTTGACAACAATAAAAAAAATTAAAAAAGTTCTTGGACGGCAAAAAAAAAAAAAAGACAACACAATAATAATAAATAAAAAAAACACAACAAAACAAACAAACAAAAAAACAGGTAAATTTAGGAAAGAAAATATTCTTCCGTTTTTTTTATTATAGCTGATATTTTGTTGAATTTTTTTCTCAAGTTGAAGAAAGCATTCTTTGCTTTTTTTTCCTTTTTCTTTTCGTTCAAAGTGTATTGTCACGTGACCAGCTTTACCGTAAGTGAGTCTGTTCAGAAGCTGGCCATTTTTCCCCTCAGTTGTTTTTACTTTTTGATAGAATTTTTTTTTAAAATCTACTGATGTGTCGGAAATTTTTAATTTCCTCTATTCTCATAACTGACTGATTTTCTTTTTTCCTTAATAAAAATGTAAATAATTTATTTACGATATATATATATATATATATATATATATATATATATAAGAAAAACATTTATTTTTAATTGATGAATCAATTGAAAACAAAAATAAAAGAAATATATTTCTTTAGAAATTAAATATTGTTTCGATTTTCTTGAATTTACTTAGAATGAAAGAACAAGTATTTTTTTTTTTCGTATTTTAAGGAAAAAGTTGAAAAGTGAGCAAACGTTTTCTTTTTATGTTTTTTTTTAATTATCAAAAAAAAAGAAAGAAAAAGTTTTGTATTTTTATTTAAAATCCAATAAATTGTCAATAATTCATTTTTTCTTAAGTCATAATTTTGTTTTTGTTAACAAATAACTACTTTTTGGTGACAAATGTTCCCTTCCAATTTTAATTTATGATTTTTCTTCTTCTTAATCTCTACTTTTTCTTATTAAAAATCACTTTTAAATTATTTAATTTTTTTTTAATCACATAATTTCTTTTGCTTTTTTTTTATTTTCATCGTTAAAAATATTTAGAAAAGGTTTTATTTGTCCTTATTTTTCATTGAACTTTTTCTTGGGATTCTGAATTCATTCAAATTGGTGGTGACGTTTCAATTCAATGTCGGCTCTTCTTCAGGGACGAAATTGGAATAATAGAAAACTTTGTGTGTTTATCTTGATTTTGGCGACTTTTTGGGAGATGAGGACAAAAGTTTGAGTATTTTAATTTCACGCAGTCTTAAAAGTTGGTAAAATAAAATATCTGATTTTGTCAAACAAAATTTTTTTTAATTAATCTAAAAAATGAAAATAAATCCGAAATTGCAATTATTTTACCGTCGAGCAATTTTTGTCATTTTTGACATTCTGCAGAATTACCGTATATACTCGTGTATAGGTCGAATTTTGAACAACACATTTTTAGACCAAAAAATTGGCATCGGATAAATATATAAATCAGTCGAGTAACTTGAGTATAAATAATGAATTTGATAAAGTTGAAATTAAAGAATAAAAATGGCAAGACGAGAATTAACCCTTGTTTTCAAAAATGAATTCCATAATGTAATGACCGTAAGGGTCGACCTATCGGCTTAAGTTTTTATTTTATTGATTTAATTATTTGGGTGAGAAAAGAAGAGTGATTGTTGTTTTTTTAAAACGTTGAATTTATGGAAAGAAAGAAATAAGAGATAATTATATGTAAGGAATTACAAGAGAAATAAAATAAAATGAAATAGGAAAGATTCACTTTTTTTCTTTTTTAAAGCCAACATTTTTACCGACAACGACCGAAGCCCTAAAACATAAACTTGCTTGATTTACATACAAACAAATTTGGTGATGATATATTTTATATAATACATTAGTTCTTGTTTTGTTGTTGTTTTTTAATGTGAGATTTATTTCAAGTTTATAATTAAAAACAACAACAAAAGATTTTGTACAGAAATGAAGGTGGAATATCTCGAAAAATAAATAAGTTTTTTTTAAGCCCTCAAGTAATTCAGTTAAAATATTTTGATCATTTGCACGTGTTTTTTTTCCTCGACCGAAATAACTATTTTATTTATTTATAAAAACTCATACTTTTTTCTTTTCTTTTTTCTTTATTTATAAAAACTCATCCTTTTTTTTCTCTTTCTTTCTGAAAAAATCTTTCGTTAGTACAGTAATGAAGATGTTTAAATAATTTTAACTCTTCCTCACGCCCACCCCAATTGTTCATGGGGAAAAGAAGTGTGTTGTCGTTTTCTGTTTTAAATTGGATCCATTTCATTTTCTCTTATAATCTTTTCTTGACACATACTTATTATTCAGTGATCGTAGTCAAATCCCCCAGGAGCTGAGAAGGACGTTATTTGCTCCCAACTCCTAAGAAGCTGGGTGCCTCTGTCCCGACCCCCCGTCACGTCTTTCTTTGTTGGATGTGATCGACGTTTTTTCTATTATCTTTTTTCGGCATTTACGTGCACAGCACAAAACAAACAATGGCAAGTAAATAAAAAGTTGAATAGACGTTGCAATGATTGACTTATTTTTATTTTTGAGCAAATTTCAGCAAAATAAATGTTGATTCTTCTTCGGAGTTGTAGCAAATATTTTTATGTGCAAAAGTCATCATGTTTAATACATGTGGGGGGGGGGGGGGCTGTAAGAAAAAAGGTTTTTTTTTTATAATAAAATAAATAGATTTCAAAATAAAATGTTTAATTATTTATTTCTCAGAGGTTGGTTTCAAGTGTTTATTTTCTTTTGTTTTTTTTTTTTTTCCTTTTTAGTTGTATCCTAGTTTTGTTTGAAGTTCAGGGAAAGGAATTTATTTTATTTTATTTTTTGTTTTGTTGTTATATACGCGTATCGGGTAAGGCGAGAGAGAGGAGAGGATGATAAGACGAGTACAATAAGGTTGTTCTGCTTGAGGATACATACGGCAAGGGGTACAAGAAATTGTTTTAAAAAATGGCAGAATTAACAATATATATATATATATATATATATATATACACACTTTCAAAGAAAAACTTGACAAACCGTCATCCCATTATAATTTTATTTCGACCAGAAACTTAATGAGTCTAGCCTAATCAGACGGGTTTTACAAATTATAACGGGATGGTTTAAGTTTTTCTTTCTTTGAAAGTTAAATATTGCTCTGTATATAATTTAATTTATTGATTATTATACATTGAGCTCTTTTTAGCGATTTATAAAAATCCTTGAATGAGTATATATTAATGATACCCAAAATGAGACTAAATTGCATTTTTGACAAAATGACTTAGCCCCCCCCCCCCCGGGAAAATAATTTACCAAAAATCAGGGAATTATCGGATTTTAATGAAATTTTCAATGTTTATATATCAATGAATGGTCTTTATAATGCATTACTTATTTTATTTCAAAACTTTCTCATTTCTTTCAGGTCACTTATTTTTTACCCCCCCCCCTTATGTTGGGGGCGTAACTTTTTTTTTCAAGTTGGTCTTTCCGATTTCTAATTACAGTAAATAAAGAGATAAAAGACCGAAGTTATGAATAGACACAAAAAAAAAATTTACGGTGGCTTTTCTATGAGAAAATAAATACCGAAAATCGAAAAATAAAATGTAAAAAAATAATAAATAATTAATTTTTTGGAGATTTCTTTTTTACTCATTTCGATAATTATTTAATTGGCTGTTATTTTATAAAAGAAAAAATTATACATCGATATTTTTCTGCTTAAAAAGGGGAGGGGGTACATTTTCAATCGAGTTTTTCTTCAAAAAGTATACTTTTAAGTAATAAAATAAGGTTTGCATTAAATAGATATTTATTTTTAGAATCTAAAAATATAACATTTTAAACTTAACATCAGGCTTTTCATATTTTAAATGAATTTTTCATAGCAAAAATACTAAATTAAAGTTTTGAAATAAAATAACTGATGCATTATAAAATTCATTAATTGATAAATCAATACTGAAAATTTAATTAAAATCGGATTATTACCTGATTTTTGGTAATTTTTTTTCCATCCCAAATGTTATTTTAAAATTGTAAACAAGCGCCTAAAACCATTGAAAAAGAGGCAGAATGGGGGATCGCATCGAAATTGACCAAAACAAATTGTTTTAAATCTATTAAAAATAAACTTCATATGTAATGATATTTTTCTATTTAATGATCGTCATTATGTTACTACTTATCATTTTAGACAAAAGTTTGACCTTAAATAATAGATTTAATTAATTTTACTTAGTTTTTAAACAGCTAGCAGATGACAAAAATGGGTATCTCTAGTATATATGTTCGCACATACAAGAGCTTACAGTATGGTGGTACAGTGAGATTTCGATGATCCCAAATAGAATCATCCCTTACTTACCAATCTTACACACACACACACACACACACATGTATATATATATATATATATATATATATATATATATATATATATATATATAAGGGATTTTACAAACGAAGTTACATTCTTGAATGTCCCTTTCTGCGATAATTTTCAGTAAATATTTAAAAAAAAAAAACCTTACTTATTAGGGGCTGTTGTTTGTATATGTGTAAGGGAGGTATTTATCCCTCCCTTCGGTGCTGAAATTGGACACAAGGTCAGTTTAATGTGGAGAGCTCTCAGGAAGCAAACCCTACTGGGTTGGTGCCAAAAATAGCTCAGCTACTTCAACTTCAAGCACCGGGCAATAAACCACACCCTTACTCCTTTAGACGAGGGGGGCAGGTTTTATTTTTCCAGGCCGGGTTAAACTAAAGTCTTTTTAACGCTCAAACTGAAGCTCCTGTAACGGCCAGTGCAAAGAAATGCATTGCCCCCTCATCAGCATTCCCTTTCAGGGTCACCTCAAGTAATAAAACCCGGCCTTTACTCCTTTTAGGTAAAAGTGCTGGTGCTGTGTGGGGTTGAAGGCCCCCAGAAGCTAAGCTGGTTTATTTTAATCATCCAGCATGCGAGCTGTGCGAGGTGAAGTGGCTTGGTCCAAATAGAAATATTTGCTTTGGTCGTTATGGTGAGCTAGGAAACTACTGTCGATAGTAGATGGGTAGGAGACTGCAACTATGAGAACTACTGGGTTGGAGACTGTGGTGTAATGGTTAGAGTTGTAGGGAAATGGACTCATTGATCCGATTTCAAATCCTGGAGGAGCTACTGTTCACATAGCACTAATACCCTTGAGAAAGGTATGAATCCAACTATGCTCGTTCCAGCTATGGGTAAATAGTAGGACAGACTGGGCTCTTTAACCTTGGTTTGGCAACCAGTCTAGGAGGAGGAAAACTCTGAATTCAAACCTGTTAAACTCCACTTGGGGTGGTCACTATTAGAATAGGCTCAATCCTAATTAGTAATCTATTTCAGTAGTTTTTTTTAATGTAGAATTAGGGACATTATTTATGTTTTTTGGTCATCTTCAAGATATGCACTCCCGAATTTTTGAGTTTCTTAATTTTTTTTTTTTTTTTTAAGAAAAAAAATGCTCCTTTCAAATTAGCATCAAGAGCCAGCATTTTTCAAAATTTATTGTTTAAAAAATTTAATTGTGTAAAAATGACCCAAATAATTTCATTGAGACATATTTATTGAAAAATGCTCAAAATAGTTGATTGTAAAATAAAATTATTTAAAAATTCAGATGAAAAACAAATTTATCTTCCTAAAAAAGCGGTTAAAAAGAGTGTATGAGGCTGGCTCCTGCTGCTAATTAGATGGGAGTATTCCATTAAAAAAAAAAAGCTGAAAATTTTGGAAGTGCTCAGAGATGCTGATAGGTATGCGTCCTGCGACCCTGATGCACAAAAATCTAAAAGGGCACAGTAAAATTGTATCCATGCATCCCAGTGTTTTTCTTTTTTCTTCCCTCACCATTTCAAGTTAACTGTAAATATATTTCAATAGTTTCTTAGAAATGAATTACACTGGATAGTTTACAAGGTAGGAGTTAGAGAGCTTTAGTTGTTTCCCCAGATCATTAATAAAAACCCTACAATCTATTAAAAAACTTTAGTTGGGACCCATAAATTTTTCAGGGGACTCGTTCAAAGCAAATTTGTGCATCCAAAGACGCACTAAATTAAAAAGCAATCAGCATCATTGAGTGCTTATCCTAAATATAACCTGCTTTTCATGGGATCAAAGAGTTCTGTGGTACCTTCAGACTCTCTAAAAAAAAAAAAATGAAAAAAAAAAAAATGACCTGTTCACCACTACATTCGTTACACTCAGTCTGTGACCTTCTGCAACTCACCATTGTTCTGTTTTTTGACCGAGTTATTTGAATATAACATTGTTTTTGTTTGTTTGTTTGTTTGTTTGTTTGTTTTTCTTTCAATGGAATAATCAGCTGTAGCATAATTATTATGGTCTACGGGGTGGGGGGGGGGATTTGGGGATTGAAAAGAAAATGGTAATCGGATTTCTGGAGAAAGAAGAAAAAGAAATAAGAACGAAAAGATGTTAAAGTTTGGAAGGGTAAACACTCAACAAAGGTGGTGGGGGGGCAGCCATTGACCGACCAATGACCCCGGAACTAGAGTTAAAAATAAAAACAGAAGTCCCAGTTTCTGTGGAGAAGTGAATGTGACCCCTCCACCCCCGGGACCATGGAAGTAAAGAAAATTCGGCCTCTTTTTCGCTGGACCAAAGGAGGGTCGAACGTGGGTTAGGGCTCCGTCCAGACATATCTAGGGTAGCAACGCACGTGATTTATGATAGAATAGCTTGACATTACTCTCTCACTCTCCTTCTCTCTGAAAAAGAACCCATGAGCCTAGAAATAAATAAACAACCCCTTTGTAACTATAGGACTTCATATGTTGTTCCTTCGTGCTAACTAGGACTACTACTACTAATGACTACTACTACAACTCTACTTTGGCCCCTATGCAACATCAGCCATTATAGAATTGTTGGACCATATGACCTTTAGGCACCCCTTCCGCAATCTCTACTCACAAGGACACTTTTCTTATTTACACCGTCAAAATCTGTTTTTTTGTTAGGGGTTAGTTTTATAATTTAAAAATAAAACTCTAAAAATCATATTTTAACAATTAACCGGATTTTGACCGTGTAAATGGAAAAAAAGTCCCCAATAATCGAGATTGCAAAAGGGGTGCCTAAATGTCATATGGTCCAAGTTGTTTCATATCTATTTATTTATTGTCCATTTTCATGGAAAGTCCGACTGATGCTGTTTGTATTTCTTGATTACCTTCTTTCATTACAACTAGATATTTACCACATACCCCACGTGTACGGGTTAGGCACAAGGCTGTATTAATGTGGAATCACCCACAAGCCGAGACTCATGGGTGGCGAGTGCAAAAAATGTGTTGATCCTGTCGACATTCCCCCTCAAGGGGGCGCCTCAGGAACCGGGCACTAAACCCAGCCCTGTCCCTTTAAATCGAAAGGGCAGGTATTGCCTAGGGGGATAGCCTCCTTGGGTCAATGCTGTTAATTGTAGCCATGGTCCAGGGCCGAGAAGTGGATGTGCTTTCATTACAATTATTTGAACAGTCCATAAAAATTGTTTCCATTAGAGAAACAAAATTCTAATAGCATACATATCTAATGTTTCACCCACTTTACACACGGCCTGTAGTATGCAGTGATGCTGATAGCTTTTTGATAAAGTGCATCCTGGGACGCATATATTTGCTTTGAAGGAGTCCTGGAAAAATTAATGGGTCCCAACTAAAGCCGTCTAACTCTTACCTTGTTACCTATCCTGTGTAATTTATTTCTAAGAAACTATTGAAATGTATTTACAGTTAGCTTGAAATGGTGAGGGAAGAAAAAAGAAAAACACTGGGATGTGTGGATACGATTTTACTGCATCTTTTTAGATTTTTGTGCATCCAGGACCTATGTCTCCAAAATTCTGAAGACACAGTGAAACTGTTTCTTGCAGCTGTTTTGACCATTCATCAAAATTGTTTCAATTGAGGAAATAAAATTCTTGTAGCAGACATATTTAATGTTCCATCCCCTTTACACATGTCCTATAGTACGAAGGGTTATCACAAAAGTAATCAGACCATATTACCTTTAGGCACCCCTTTTTGATCTCGATTAAGAAAGGACATGTTTTTCATTTACACCGTCAATATCCGGTTGTTTTAACAGACGATTTTTAGATTAAAAAAAAAAATTATAACCCTAACCCCTAACAAACAACTGGATATTGACGGTGTAAATGAAAAACATGTCCTTTCTTAATTGGGATCAAAAGGGGGTGCCTAAATGTAATATGGTCCAAGTAATGCAACACTCCAATTTGGTCCTTACTTAGGCTAGATGGGCGGTCAGAGAAGGCCCCTCCTCCATCAATCAGCTGGTCGCATCAAGCCCTAGAACCTATATGAGGACTTAACTCTCATTTAAGTCTGAAAAGGATATAACTCTCAAATCAATGAGAGTTAAGTCCCTTTGTTCTTTTTTCGAGAAGATTGTAAACAATGGCAGCCATCTTTGATTCAACGTAATTTTCACAGAGAAAACACGACGCTTTTAAATTCCATTTTAATGTATGTTTTTATCTCCAAAATATCATAAAATGTCTTTTTAATAACAATTAAGTTCATTTCAAATAATCGGCAAGTACAATTTTATGGTAGGAATTTAGTCACTTAAAGTTCAAGATTACCAATGAAGTTTACTAATTCTGTAGTTGTTGATTTGGTGATTGATTTTAATGGCATATCAACAGAATGTGGGGGTATTTTATGTCTAGAGGTTAGAGAATCACATTCATCATATATTTATATTTACATTTTTTTTGTTATTTGCTAAGAGTTTCTTTGCATCCAATTATGATTTCAAAGATTCCTTTCTAATACAAATAATTTTCACACAGTTATATATCAAGCATTTCTATCTTATCTTATCAAAATGGAGACTGTTTTTCGGTCTGTAACTGAAACTATTTTACGACTCGAGTCACAATTCCCTTAGTTATTTACGTCACATTCTCCATGATTTTATTTTTATTTAAATCTTAATTATTAATAAAATTCTTTTAAATTATTAATACTGTTGACCATTTCTACATACTAATAATATGCAATTATAGTTATATATACAACAAAGTAACGGTTTACAGTGAGGCTAATTTGCATATTGATATTAAAAATTTGATTTTGATGAATATGTGTTTTAGTATTATTGATTTCTAATTGTTGAGTTTTATCTTCTTAAGGAATATGAGCAAAAATCTCAGGGATAAATTTTAAAAGAAATCCATTAACAAGAAGAAATAACTGTAATTTTATTCTTTACTTCCTATTTTAACTAAATGGTTGAATTAGGTAATGAATGATAAGAGTGATGGAAAAGTAAGTTTCAGTTGTTCTATTTTTTTTTATTATTATAAGCCCCTCTGTTTCAAATCTTTTTATTTGCATTCTTATTTAGTTTCATTAGTCTTTCTAGTTTAATATAATAATTTTATATTTTTAAAACTTAAATACTTGCATCCAGAGGGTGCATATATTTGCTAGTGCAAATAATTTATAAACAATTATTTCTATTTGATGTATTCTTATCCAATACAAATGATTTTAAAATAGATCTATTCGACCCATAGGTGTGACTCCAGATCTGGAGCTTCACCATCAGATTGTTGAAATTTTTGTAACATAAGGCGTGTGACAAATACCCACTTGTACTTATAGACTCGCCGACAACCATGTTACCAACTTCTTGTCCAATCACTGGCAGTGCTCTGCTGCTGATATTGTTACTTATACTGGCTGTTCTGGTCATACCTAAATACACTGCTTTGAGCCTTCGTGGACGACGGAACATAGGATTATATCACAGGACTTATTCACTTACCAAAGGATTCTATAACTCAGGACTTACTTATTTACTTTAAGTTCTTTACAACTGGCCAAGGATGGCGGCCAGATACTTAACAACAGTTTAGTATCATACCCAGAACACCCTTTTTTTTTTTTGGAGGGGGGGGCTGTCTTATTCCTCTGCATAGGATGTAATCGGTTTATTCTAAGCCCTACCAACAGAGTTACCAATTCTGTAGATTTATCAACTGCTTATTCTGCAAGTGAAGTTAGTATTATTTGGATTTTTCGGACTATTGTCCTCATCTTCATTGTTATCTGTACAAAGTTTCAGCCAATGTGCCCACCGGCCTTCTTCAGGTATTTCTTGTTGGACTCGGGGGACCTTCTTTTTGGACTTTGAACCTAACCCTTTATTCAATCCATGGGGGTATCCTGTTCTCATTCTGCTAACCATAGCTGGGGTACTGGTGTTAAGCTGCCCCTGACTAGGATTGAACCTGCAGCCTAGGGATAACTGTCACTTAGAACTGTCTTAACCTAATTCCTTTATCCACTAGGCTGTGTGTCCAATTCAGTGTGAATTTTGTGAGGATGAGGACAATAGTCCGAATAATCCAAATAATCCTGATTATCAAGCCTCATCTCAAAAATTCCGAGAAATATGTGGAGTTATTTTGAAAATGTTTGCTGTTCTATTCAATTAATTCCCTTTTGAGTCACTTTTCTGTGAAGGGATTAACAACTCCTCATCTCCCTATCCTCTCCAAATGATCGGGATTTCATTTAACATTTAAGAATAATTTGACCTAATAACAATAAAATATGTAAAAAAAAAAAATTAAAAAATTAGGAGGATTTGTCATTTCAATTGAACCTACTTAAAGTTTTATTTTTGAAATAATTTGAATTTTTCACTTATTTGATTTGAAGACATTTGGTAGAGTGTCGGACAAGGTTCCTGGTTCGATACCAGCCCTCGCCCACTCAGTGTATGAGTAGCACAGGGATCTGTGCAGTAAAATGAGGAGCTGGTAGTAGGTGTGGCACCCCCACCTCAGACGCCAAAATCAATCTCCTTGGTCTAGCACTAGTGTAAACGGGATAGACTCCCTCACTGTCTGGCTGATACCGGTTTAAGGCCACCCCGACGACTTTACTTTTACTTATACATATATAAAGGGCAGTTGCTATATATATATATATATGTATGTAACTACAAAAAGTAAAACAATTAACGACAAAGTAAATATATATATTCTCATTAGAAATCACAGACTGTTGCTTTTTTATGAAGATTTGGTTTATATTTGAAGATATCTAAAAATTAAAATTAAAAATCTATCCCCTTTTCACTAGTGCTAAACCAGGGAGACTGATTTTTGCATCTGAGGTGGAGCACCAAACCTACCATCAGCTCCCCAATTTACCGCACAGATCCAAGATGTGCTACTCATGTACTGAGTTGGCGGGGGCCAGTATTGAACCCAGAACCTTGTGCTTCCTAGGTGGATGCTCTACTGACTGAGCTCTGTGTATAAATCTTTTGGGACCATATGACCTTTAGGCACCCCTTTTGCGATCTCGATTCAGAAGGACATGTTTTTCATTTACACTGTCAATATCCGGTTGTTTGTTAACACTATTTTTATTTTATTTTTAAAAATTATAAAACTAACCCCTAACCCTAACCCGATGTTGATGGTGTAAATGAAAAACATGTCCATCTGAATCGAGATCAAAAAGGGGTGCCTAAAGGTCATATGGTCCATCTTTTGTACTAAAATATAGTTGCTTGAAGCTATAATTGCTTACTAATGACTATTATTAGTTACTTGAAACCATATAACTGTGTGCAAATAAAGGATTATTATTAAATAGAAATAGTTACTTGAAACTAGAAAAGTGTATATAAATTATTAGTATTAAAATCATATAACAAATTATTTATATTAAAAATAGTCACTTGAAACTATAATTGTTTACTAATGATAGTTACTTGAAACGATATAAATATGCAAATAAATGATTATCATTAAATAGAAATACGAGGGTGAGTCAAAAAGTAATGCCATTTTGTTTAGGACAGGTATAATTACCAACACAGGAACATGAATCATACATCAAAATAAACCTGGTCCTCTGTGGATCACATCCCTACTTTTCCACATAGTCACCGTTTCTCTCAATAGCAATGTTCCACCTTCGAATGAAACCATGTATCCCTTCTCCGTAAAATTCTGTTGACTGTTCTTTGAGCCACTTCTTCACTACAGATTTCACTTCCTCATCACTGGAATAATATTTGCCTCTCAAACCCTATCATGGGGCCAAAAAGATGATAGTCTGGAGGCGCTAAATCTGGTGAATATGGAGGATGCAGTAAAGTTGTCCACCTGAATGAGGCAATTTTCTCCCTTGTTCTGATGCTTGTGTGTGGTTGAGCATTGTCAAGCAGAAAGAGGGCATTACCGATTGGCAAGTTGGGTCTTATTCGTCAGATTCTTGCTCTGAACCTCGTTAGGGTCTCAATGTAGGCCTTTGTTTTATTATTAAAAAAAAAACTTTACATGAAATAAAGAAAATGGCATTACTTTTTGACTCACCCTCTCGTTAGGCTCTCAATGTAGCCCTTAGTTTCATTAAAAAAAACTTGACATGTAATAAAGAAAATGGCATTACTTTTTGACTCATCTTCATAGTTACTTGAAACTAGAAATAGGAATACTTGAAATCATATGACTGTGCAAAAAAAAAACAAAAAAAACTCTTACAAAATAACTACACAAGCAATGTAAATATAAACACATTTCCATGCCCTCTAGGCATGAAATAAACCCAGTTGACATGCCTGGCTTACTACTGTCTCATCAAGTGAAATACTGTTAACCATACACTATGGTAACATATATATATATATATATATATATGAGGTTAAGTAAACAAACAAATGTGTTTATTTTTATATGGCTTTAAGCCAACAATCTTTGGAGGATATGTGCTTAATTGAAGTCATACCTAATTTTGAAAATTAATTAGTTAATGATTAATGAATTTAAGTGGGCATATATGTTCAAAAATTGTCGGCTTAAAGCCATATAAAAATAAACACATTTGTTTGTTTACTTAACCTCATACTGTCGTGTAGCAAGTCAATAAAAAGTGGAATATAAATAAGTTTCAAAACGAATGAAGAATGTGGGAATGGCAAGCTAGTGTAACGGTTAGAGACTTTACCTGTCAGCTTGACAGTTGAAGTTTCGAGTCTCACACGGAGTAGTCTCCTATGTCTATAACCTTGCTGATGAGACCTAATAGGTCGAAATGTACATTCAGGGATTGACATTTTCTCGATTTGTTTAGCCTTACATTTGAACATATATGCCCACCTAAATTCATTAATTATTAACTAATTAATTTTCAAAATTAGGTATGACTTCAATTAAGCATATATCCTAAATATATATATATATATATATATATAAATGAGATGCTGATAGGTATGTGTCCTGCATCCCTGATGCACAAAAATCTAAAAGGATGCAGTAAAATCATATCCATGCATCCCAGTGTTTTTCTTTTTTCTTCCCTCACCATTTCAAGCTAACTGTAAATACATTTCAATAGTTTCTTAGAAATTACACAGGATAGGTTGCAAGGTAAGAGTTAGATGACTTTAGTTGTTTCCCCAGATCATAAATAAAAACTCTTCAATTTATTAAGAAACTTTAGTTGGGACCCATCAAATTTCCCGGGGACTCTTTCAAAGCAAATATGTGAGTCCCAGGATGCACTAAATTAAAAAGAGCTATCAGCATCACTGTCCTGTATATATTGAAAGAGAAGAGAAAGCAAAGAAACTGAAAGGATGTTTGCGCTGGTTGAGTTAACAAAATTCTGCTTTTGCCCTGGCGGACTGCCCCTACCCTCACTGATGAACTACAATATCTAAATCAATACTATTAAAATCAATCTAATTATAATATGAAAACTCAAGATTCCCTTGGAGAGTTTAAGTGGATCTGATTACTGATTATTAGAAAGGCTGTACTGCTGACAAATGCAGTAAATGTTGGTATATGTTTTAATCAATTCTTGTTTATTGTTTGAATAGCTTGTATAAATAAAATCTAAGTCAGATATAAATATCTCTACAAATGTTAGTGTTGATTCATATGTTCACTTACAGAATTTGATTAGATATATGTCAAAAAAAAAAGGAATACATATCCACTTGATCCTACTCTGTTAATCTTACATAAATATATATTGATTCTTGCTCTTAAGTGAAGGTGGGTCACAAAGCCTTACCAATGCAGTTGGTTTATTTTAAGATCCATATGGAGTATCTCAACGTCTCCAGCAAATAGATTTATTTCATACTCTACCAATGTAAAATTCCTTGTTAACTGGCATAAATGATACCGGACTCATTTGTATATGTAAATGTAAACTAGAGTAAGATATATATATATATATATGGAGGCGCGTAGGCTAGTGGTTAGAGTCGTGGGAAATGGACTCGTCGATTCGAGTTCAATTCCTAGATGAAGCTGTTGGCATTTCACATAGCGCTAATAATACCCTTGGGAAAGGTATGAATCCATATATTCTCCCTCCAGCTATGGGTTAAATAGTAGGGCAGACTGGGCCCTTCAGCCTTGGGTAGGTAACCAGTCTAGGAGAGGGATA
Organism: Doryteuthis pealeii; assembly: GCA_023376005.1. Lineage (NCBI taxonomy): Eukaryota > Metazoa > Mollusca > Cephalopoda > Myopsida > Loliginidae > Doryteuthis > Doryteuthis pealeii. Next base: position 86,540,873 of record CM042153.1, read on the forward strand.
ACTCTGAATTCAAAATTCCTCCAGCTATGGGTTAAATAGTAGGGCAGACTGGGCCCTTCAGCCTTGGGTAGGTAACCAGTCTAGGAGAGGATAACTCTGAATTCAAAATTCCCTCCAGCTATGGGTTAAATAGTAGGATAGACTGGGCCCTTCAGCCTTGGGCAGGTAACCAGTCTAGGAGAGGGGTAACTCTGAATTCAAAATTCCCTCCAGCTATGGGTTAAATAGTAGGGCAGACTGGGCCCTTCAGCCTTGGGTAGGTAACCAGTCTAGGAGAGGGATAACTCTGAATTCCAAATTCCTGAGGTCGGTCGTGGATTGGGTTTGTGGCAACCTTTGATGCACCAATTCTTTCCTATCGACTGTACCAAAAAGTGTGGATGGTCCAACACAAGCCTTCACCACTATAAACAAATCACTGTGTGGGTGTTCATTGTGTGTGTGAACCCTTATGTGTCGAAAATCGATGAGAGAGTCCATAATATATATATATATATATATATATATAACACTAAAAGTGGAGGAATCATATGTAATTTGGGAGAATATTTTATTAAGGAATAAAATATAAAATAAATGGGGGTGGGGGTTACACGAAGGCCTTTTCAACGGTACTTTTCAAGTGATACACCGGTGCCGAATAAAAGTCAGATTGTATAAGAATTTTGTAAGAAACAAAATTTTTCCGGCCTACTCTGTGCAAACAAACTCCAAAGCACTCCCTCTATTTATTGGGAGACACTTCCAACCCTGTTTCAACCAAGGGTTCCTACATACCCCCCTCTTTCACCCTTTTCTTTTTTTTTTTTATTTGTCCCCCTCTGGCTCACCCCCATTCGTTTCTTACAAAATTCTTATACAATCTGACTTTTATTCATCACTGGTGCATCACTTGAAAAGTACCGGTTGAAAAGGCCTTCGTGTACCCCCCCCCCCCATTTATTTTTATATTTTATTCCTTAATAAAATATTCTCCCAAATTACATATGATTCCTCCACTTTTAGTGTTATACAAATTCTCGTGTACCAAAAACCTATTCACACATATATATCTTAATAAAGCAATGATCATCTGTTGTTAACAGATTTGATCTCTTTGGTGATCGTAAAATCACAGATGTATGTATTTATCAGTTAAAACACCGCCTATTAATGGCAGCTGTCAATGACCGAGAACAGGGCTGATGAAAAGTCAGTCAGGATTTGCCCCTGGTCAGAAGTAGTTGCTATGTCTAGCCACACTGATGACATGTGAAACATGGTGTCTGTGGATGACTTATATATATATATATATATATGGGTAATTGCATGTCAAATTATCCAGGCCATGTCACCCACCCCCTTCAATTTTTCTGAAATTTCGGCCGAGTGTTGATTATGATAAATTTAGACAATCCCCAAAATATCAACCTATCTTTTTGGTACAAATAATGTTCAATATATATAAAATAATAATATAAAAAAAAATGTTCATATATGCAGTGCGTGATATTGATCTTGTTAGGAAAATATAAAAATCATCAATAACTTAAAATTGGTCGACTTTTAAGACGCTTGATAGCATTTTTGGATTCCTTGGGCAAAAATGCTTTTATAAAACAATTTTTTACAGACAAAAATAGATTACAAAAAATTGCCATTTTTCGCCTACCCCACCAAATTTGGAGCCCTAAAAGTCAACATAACTCCACCAATTTTTGGAATTGGAAGTTCAAATTTTGGGGATTGTCTAATGTTAACAGTCCATACCCGAAAAAAAATTTCAGAAAAATTGAAGGGGTGGGTGACAATTTTACCTTTTTCTGGATGATTTGACATGGAATTACCATATATATATATATATATATATATATATAGAGCCACCTGGAATGTCTCGACAGCTCCCGATCTTGAGAGATTGGGAAACCCCAAACTACGTACTGGTATCGTGACAGGGGGAGCATCTTGATATGTGGCCGACATCAATGCCCTCGCGGAAGTCGGTTTCAGCTATAAGGACCAATTGACAGAAGGGGTGGGCTGGATACACATCCTCATGGAAAGACAGACCGATGGTAGCTGTAAGAAGTTTGAGGTAAGGTAACTTGAGCCCTCCATCCTGAAGCGACACATGATGGACGCCATGGAAACATTTCCTACATTGAAGTCTGACCTGTGTGGCAGGGCCTGTATGTCGAGGGTCTCATGTGTGACAGGGTACATAAAGACAAGCTGGATCCGTGGGCCACCTGCATGCTCACTACTGCTCACAACTGAACTACTTGTAGAAATGGCCTTATTCTGTCAAGATGCGGCAATCACCATATATATATATATATATAACAGTCATACACAGACACCGTGTTTTGATGTTTCACATCTCTTAAGTGTGGCTAGACTTAGCAACTACTCCTAGCCGGGAGTGAAACCCGACTGATTATTCGTGTCCACAAAATTTTAACTGATAAATGTTACGGTCACTAGAGAGCTCAAATCTGTAAATAACAGAGAGCCTTATTTACGCTAACAGTGAATGTCAATTCTCTTCCAGAGAGCTCTACTGGGTTTTGAGAGCATTACAGTCATCCGTTTTTCATGTTTCAATCTTTCACATCTCTTCAGTGTGGCTAGACTTAGCAACTACTTCTTGCTGGATAGATACATAGATATATTAACATGCTTGTTCCTTAATCTTCTAACCGTTATCATTTTGCAACACCTCTGGTTAAAAATGAAACCATTAAAATACTCCAAGATGAAATGCAAAGATGTAAATCCTGATTGTCTGGTGTCACTTATCCGCTGAATCCTTTCTTATGAGTGTCATCACATCCCCATTTTTGATTATAAAGAAATAAAGGGAAGAAAAAGGACCTGCTACACAGAAAAATATAAGTAAGAAAGAGGGGGGGGTGAGTGTGCAGAAGCGATAGCACTAATTTGTTTCAATCGAACATAATAAAAAGTTGGAAAGAAAGAAAGAAAGAAAAAGAGTGAGAGAGAGGTTAATTCAAGATTATTATACTTTTTACATCCACCTAGGAATCACAAGGTTCTGGGTTCGATACTCGCCCTCGCCAACTCAGTGTATGAGTAGCACAGTGATCTGTGTGGTAAAGTGAGGAGCTGATGGTAGGTGTAGTGCTCCACCTCCGACGCTAAAATAATCTTCATGGTTTAGCGCCAGTGAAAAGGAGATAGACTTCCTCACTGTCTGACTAATACCGACATTAGGCCAGCCCGTTAATTTTACTTTTTTACATAGTGAACTATTTCTGCATTCTAACAAACAAGAAGAAAAAGAAAAATAACTTAAAAACAAGAATATATAAAGAATAAAAATAGTAAAATAAATATATAGAAAAAGAACTTTCATCAATCTATATATGAATCTTATTATAATGGAGATTGTGTGTCTGTCTGTAATCAAAACTATATCACTACTCAAGTCACAATTCCCTTTGTTATTTACGTCACATTCTCCAAGATTTGATTTTATCTAAACCTCAATTAATAATAAAATTGTTTTACATTATTAATACTGTTGACCATATCTACATACTAATAACTTGTAATTGTATTTATATATACAACAAAAAAGCGGTTTACAGTGTGAACAGGAAGGCTAATTTGCATATTGATATTAAAAATTTGATTTTAATAGGTGCTTAGTATTATTGATTTCTAATTGTTTGGTTTTATCTTAATGAATATGAGCAAAAATCTCAGGGATAATCTTTTTATTTGCATTCTTATTTAGTTTCATTAACCTTTTTAATTTGTATAATATTTTATTACATTAAAAATTAAATACTCTGGTGGCTCTGTTAGTATTTGTTGTAGACCGGGTATTCAGCAATTATGGTCCATTTCCACCCGTGGGTATCTGAGACTACAAATTTCTTCAAATCACTTTCTTTATTGAATTTCAATAAAAAAAAGTGATCTGAAGAAACTCTTGGGTCTCAGATACCCACAGGTGGAAATGGACCATAATCACTATATACCCGGTTTTTAAGCCTTTTTTCTTTACAAAGTAATTTGCTCTGTTCATAAAAAGTAAACATTGAGCTCTCAAATAAGACCTGAACTTTGCAACACCCAATAGTTGGAGGAAAGGACTAGTTTAGAATCATCCTAATACCAAAGAACTTAGTACCCCACCAAAGAATATATATATATATATATAGATAGATAGATAGATAGATAAAAGGATATGAAAACACACAATATGCTGTTAAAGTGAAAATATTTAATATCATATTCATAGCTAATATTGAACAATATTTCGATTTATAAAAATCATCTTCAGAGTTTGTTTTTACTCCGGACTCATAAAGAGAGGAGCTGAAAATAATTTGAATTCAAAACGAAAATATTGATGTTCCAAAAAGTCGTGGTAGTTTCATTATAAGCACATCCGCCATGTATTTCTCGGTCAGCGACAATCATGTATATCTTTGTGTAACAGTTTTTGAAAAAAAGAAGACATATTTCAAATTCAACAATAGACAAATTCTCTTTTTCAAACAGGACGAGTTTTAACCCGTTCTCATATCCTTTATCTATTTATATCTATACTTATATCCTTGGATTCATTTCCTTTCTCTTAACTTATATATATTTCTCTTAACTTTGTGTGTGTGTGTGTGTGTGTGTGTGTGATGTTTTTTATTTACTTTGGCCATGTCATGCCCATTTGGGGAAAACAATAATATAAACAACATGAACAGTTTTTTTTTTTGTTGTTTTTAATGCTTTCTTTTCTATCATTATAAATTCTTTAGTCCAGAACTGAAAGTATTTTCATGTCACTTAAAGGAACGAATACTATAAAAACTTTAAGATAACAAATATAAATTTCTTTTCTGTGTCAGGTTGCTCAATGTGCTACTGGTACTATATAACCCAGTACTACCTGTTTCAGTCAGATTATTGGCAACAAAACCGGTAATGGTGAGAAGGGTGGCTAGATTATTTTATGCCAAAGTTATCCTTGTAGAAGAACAGTAGTGATACTATTTAACCCATAGCTGGAGAGATGAGAGGGTTTATAACTTTTCCAAGGGTATCAGTCTGAAAGTGAATGTAATTGAACAACTGGAGTTCAAACTTGCATTCTACGATGTTGTAGTCTAGCACATGCTGATAGTCTTAATTTTCGGACCATATTACCTTTAGGCACCCTAACAAAAAAAAAAAATGATGTTGGCGGTGTAAATGAAAAAAATGACCTAATGAAACAAAATTGAAAAGGGGTGCCTAAAGGCCTAAATGGTCCCAATTTCCTTAAAAAGGTGCAACTGTAAACAATGCTTTCTATTGCCAACTCCTTTACCTTCTCTGAATTTTTGAGATCAGGATTGATGATTTGTATTATTTAGACTATTGTCCTCATCTTTATTGTTATCTGTACAACGTTTTGGCCGATGTGCACTCCGGCCTTGTTCAGGTATTTTTTGTCAGAGTCGGGAGCTTTCTTGAACTCGAGAACTTTCATGGAACTTTGAACCCAACCCTTTATTCAATCCATGGGGGTATCCTGTTCTCATTCTGCTAACCATAGCTGGGGTACAGGTGTTAAGCTGTGTTAATTATTATTCCATGTTACTGTCGCCCTTGACCAGGATTGAACCTGCAGCCTAGAGATAACTGTCACAAGAAGGTTCCCAGTTCGAGAAGGCTCCTGAGTCCAACAAGAAATACCTGAAGAAGGCTGGAGGGTACATCAACTGAAACGTTGTACAGATAACAATAAAGATGAGGACAATAGTCCGAATAATGCAAATAATACTAAAATTCCTCTTATTTATTGAATGACCCTCATAGAAATTTTTGTTTCACTCAGCTCCATCCAACAAATTTTTAGCGGAGTTTTCCTTTTCCTAGACTAGTTGCCTAACCAAGGTTAAAGAGCCCAGTTTGCCCTACTATTTACCCATACCTTGAGGGAGAATAGTTGGACATACCTTTCCCAAGAGTATTAGCACTATGTAAAATGCAAACAGTATGATATGTCTCACTTTGAGTAATGCTTAGTGAGCTAGATTAGCAGACTATTGTTGTTAGTGAGTTTAATTCTCACTGAGTCCCCATACTTCTTGGCCTTGTGTCACATCTAAGCAAAAGTTTGTAAATAACTATGATATTTCTGTGTCTAATGAAGACTTTATTGAGAGAAACATTGCAAATATGTTAAATTTAGATTATAAATGTTTACACACTTTCACCAAGAAATTTCATAAACAATCGTGATACATAAATAAATTAAGCTGCCTTCTGGGTGAATGTGCCGATAAAAATTAACTGAATTCAGACATAATCAGTCTTTGTTATCGATAGCTACTGACTGCCTTGTTATCCTATTAACTTCACTATCAAATTGAGGTTATTGGCCCAGGTTGTGCCTATTGTTTAATAGTAACAAAAATAATGTCAACATATGCATAGGTAAGGAGGGGTTGGACTTAAGAAATAATGTGCTAGATGGCTGTTGAGCAAAGAGCTTCCTCCTGCTCTTTTACAGGTTTTGTTTTTCATTCTGTAGGGTGTCTAGCCACTCTCCTCACCAGAAAAATCTGTGGGTTTACCAGTTTAGTTGCCTATGAACCAACTATGAATCGGTTAGTACTGGGTTACATAGTAACAATAGCACATTGAGAAACCTGACACAGAAAGTGTATGCATGAAATGTATATACATTAAACTTGGTAGTGTCAAGCCATGCTGTTGGGAACTTAAGTTCCCGGTAGGGTCACCCAAGGCGGACAGGTCTGGCACCCAATGGTATTAAGGCCACAACCCAGCCAAAGAGGCTCTGGCAAAAATCCAAGAGGCATCTCCATCGTCAGGAATCAACGGCTTTTGACGTAGTTGTCGCAAGTGTCTGTGGAAAATCTGAAACAAAAACAAGGGCATCTCCCTCCCCTGAGTGGGATATGCATGCAGGGTTTGGGGACTGCTTTTGAATTTGCTATTCCCTTGTTGCCCCTTCCATGAATTTCCCATAGGTGAATTTGTTGTTTGGAGCTGGCGCAACCGACCCAGGGGGAATTGCCATCACAGAATGAAGAACAGGCACTGACTGCTATTGACAGGTTAATGACAAAATTTAGCTGTGTCAGTACTATTGCATGATTGCACCACTTGGACTTTAACAAAACACTTGTGTTGTAACTTGGGTATCAGAGTTAACAGAGAAATAATAGGAATATTAGTATTAAGAATTGGGAAAAAGGTTTACAAAGCAAGGATACAAGGTGAACAGCAATTGTTAGGTCTAATTAACATAACCCGTGAGATCTTATTGTTTTCTCTCTTTTGAGATTTTGTCTGACATTGTTTGTAGGAAAAACAGATGATTCCATTCTCATTATTTAGGTACTATATGACAGCCAGGAAAAAAAATGTTATATACCCCTATCAAACATCGGGTATATAAATGAGTGAGAATTCAGAGAGAGAGAGAGAGAGAGAGAGAGACATATTAGAGTGGAGATGGGCTTCTTACTTGATTACTCTAGTTACTTGTTGCTGGTTACTACCTCTTCTTCTCTTCTGGCCAACATCTTGTTGTTCAGTTGAGTTGACTTCTAACTAAGGGCTGACTCTCTTCTGAGCTGATTTGAGTTGGTCATTGTCTTAACCTTCATTTAATTAATTAAAACAAGACTTTGTTGCTTGATCAAGCTTTTATTTTATCAGCCCATGATTCCATCCATTACACGTGGATGAGATGACCTGAGAGAGAAAGACTATCACGTCTTTCCCTCCCAAAGCCTAGGTCGATTCTAAACTCAAAAACTATTACGTGTACTGGAGGTCAGTTGGGGTCATCTACATGTCAATCCTAACTCCCAACGTTTACGGAAAGATACCTGCCTCCGCTTTTTAATTCTAATAAACTTATTTTAAACTAACTACAGGGTCTGCCAACAATTTATGATTTTCATAAATTGTAACAAAAAAGTTAGATAGGAATTAGCTGACAATGCTGCGTGCTGTTTGGAACAATTCTTGGCAGTAGCATTCTACAAAACACCAACTGTATGTCTAGTTAGCAAGCATGTAGGACCATATGACCTTTAGGCACCCCTTTTGCGATCTCAATTCGTGGGGACATTTTTTCTATTTACACCGTCAAAATCCTGTTAATTGTTAACAGACGATTTTTAGTGTTTTTTTTTTTTTTAAATTATAAAACTAACCCCTAACCCTAAGCTCTAACAAACAACCGAATTTTGACGGTGTAAATGAGAAAAGTGTCCTTTGTGAGTCGAGATCACAGAAGGGGTGCCTAAAGGTCATATGGTCCAGCATGTAGATGAGTGGACCTACTGAAGCAGGGACAAATTCATAAGTGACATTCCTCCATGGACTCCTACATATGGACACACTGGTGTTGGCTGACAAGCAGAAACTTACATTCATCAGCTCTGTGCAAACACTGGATGCTGTCTAGGGGATTTGGCATGAGTGATGACTAATAGGGATAGATGGCAAGACAGGCACAAAAGAATCTGTGCTGTTAGCACCCCATCATTGTAGAGATTCCTCGAGTGATCAGTATCCAGCTGTGTTGCAAGCTGGGTCTATTCTGAGAATTCAGACTTGGTAGGTGGTTTAAATTAGTGGTTCCCAACCTATGACCAAAATGGGTCACAGCAATTTTCAGGTGGGCCAAGGAAATATCATAATTCTATATGATTTCAGAGCATACATTTTATATACAAAATCCAATCATATGTGTGAGAAATTTATATTTTCTATAAAGTAAGATGTCAACTAATTCACAGTAGGGGAGAGTGGGGAGATATTTACACCCCTGATACGCCAATTGAATAAGATAATGAAGTTTTGAAATTGATTATTTAATGGTGAAGAATTCTTTCTTCAAGTCTTATTTTTTGTTTGTGAAAGCTTTGTTGTTTTCTGCACATGCATATATATAGAAAAATTGCAAAATTAGATATTGATAATAAATAGTTGTTAAATTGGAACTGAAAAGTACATGTAGTTTAGATAATTGAGATAAAGTGTGTGCGTCAATATGGTTGTATCTTGATATAATAAATATCTTATGAAAAATGGAAATATTTTTTCGATTATAATAGTTTTATGGGCCACAAAAAAATTCTGGTTTCAAAATGGGCCATGAGCTGAAAAAGGTTGGGAACCCTGGTTTGAATTGCAAGTTGGGCTATTCCACTTGTGTATTTGGGCCAAGTTCACTTCTAGGATTCTCATTGGCTGCTGGTTTTATTGTGGACACCTTTATCTATATATACTGAACATTTGACTGTGTTCAGGCAGTTGGTACAGAGTGTATTCGGTTATGCTCTGTTTTTTTTTTTTTGTCTGGTGACTGGATGCTAGTCACAGCCTTCTCATGAAGGTGAGTATGATGTTTATTCTACAGTCATGAAGAGCTATTCAGACAGAAAGACATCAGAAATCTTAGGAGAATAATATCTATTAAAAGATAAGTGTAAAATTAGTTTGCTTTATATGGATTTAACCTCTATGAGGAAATCAGTGACTGAAAGTATTATTGATTACCTCAGCAGAAGAGCTACTACTGCAACCATTTTAGTGAAAAACCTTATCCTTATTCACCCCCCTCCCCTGTCGGCTGCGTTAGAATACACCAACTGCACCTCTGCAGAGGGGTATGACTCCCCCAATGGGGCCACCTGTTGGCCGTGGGTGGCTACCCATGATGCTTAAGAATGGAACACTGGTGGCTGAGCAGTCCATGACATGCAACTCTCCACTTAGACCCTTACTTAGGCTAGACACGCAATCGGAGAGGCCCCTTCGATCAATCGGGTGGTCACATCAAGCCCTAGCTCCTATATGATTGCCCCGACCTTATTGTCTTATGGCAAACCTCAACCCTTTTTATCATATATGTGCTATTGTTAAACAAATAAATCCTCAGTATTATTTGTATTATTCAAACTATTGTCCTCATCTTCATTGTTATCTGTACAATATTTCAGCCGATGTGCCCTCCGGCATTCTTCAGGTATTTCTTGTTGGACTCGGGAACCTTCTTGGGCTCTGGAACCTTATAATAATATTAATCCTCAAGCCTCATCTCAAAAATTCAGAGAAATAAATCCTTATTTTCACAAAATTTAGCCTTTTAGGAAATGATGATTTTTAGTGCATTTTAGTTGGCGATCTTTGATGCTATTTCCTCAAAAAATGGTGCAAGTAAAAGATCTAATTTTTGGTATCAGTATTCAGTATACTAACACACAACTTTTGCATAGATGGACAATTTGATATTTCAAAAAAGTGAAAAATCAACCTGCCCTGCTCTCTTGGCTTGGTAGTCATTTCTGTTGGAGTTCCCAATTGACACTACTGCCAAGGGTGAAGTTTATAGTTATTCAGCTTTTGAACACAAAAGACAATAAATTGATTGAAATTTTGGAGATCCTGCCTTTGAAATTAGCCTTGTATATCACCAATTAACGGAAGTCTGTGGTTTCCACAAGTGGTGTAGGTAGTTTGTGTTGTATACCCTTCTACTTTACTTTACTTCTATTTTTCTTCTTCTGTTGTTCTTCTGGCGTCTTTGATATCTTACGTCTTCTTCTAGGTCTCTTCTAACATCTCTTCTTCGTCTGGACTTCATCTTGGGGACTTTGTGTCTGGTCTTCCATTGGGGATTTCTCTTTATCAGAAGCCCTGTGTCATTGGTAGTTTTTAGATAATAACACAAGACTTCGATTTAACTCGGATCATATTTATTTCGAAACCCCCACCAGACTAGTCGGAGCGTGTATAACACGACTGTATAACACGTCATGGTTTCTCGCCGACTGACTAAAATCTATTTCTAATCTAAACCGGAAGAGGGTCTTCTCACGGTATCCACCGGAAAGGATCAGGATGAGGTCAAGCCTTGTCACTCATCCTTCAAGGCCGTGGGCTGCAACTTAATAAAAGCCATTTTGATTTCTACACTATTGCACATAAATATTAGGTATCTAATAATTATGTAACATTTTGTAACAATGACAAAGTTCAACACTTCCTCAATGACATGGTGGTGAGATGGTATGACATGTGTATACAAAAACTGCTGCAGCATCTAAAAAATGCAGCGACCGAAATAGCAATTATATTGAAAAATAGATACATGTTCAAACTTTAAAATCATGCAAACCTAATTGACAATAAAAAAAATCATCGGGGTGCCTTCTAAAATCAGTATCAGCCAGACAGCGAGGGAGTATATCCCCTTTTCACTAGTGCTAGACCAAGGAGATTGTTTTTGTGTTTGAGGTGGAGCGCCACACCTACCATCATTTCCTTACTTTATCCCACACATCCCTGTGCTAATCATATGCTGAGTTGGTGAGGTCCGAACCAGAAACCTTGTGGTTCCAAGACGCACGCTTTACCGACTGACCTAAACCGGTTCTATTTCTGTAATTTCTACATATTTTGGAGATCCTACCTTTGAAATTAGCCTCGTATATCACACACCAAAAGATGTTCTGATTTTACAATTAAACAATGAAAAGTTTAAGGCAACGAGGAAAGAATGTAAAGAAGTAAAGAAAATCAATTTTGCCTGGATTTTTTTCATTCCTATGAAAAGTAGTCTAGACAAGCTAGAGGTGCCAGGTTGGGCAGCATTTATTTCTGTCACAGTTGTCCTCAAACCTATTGGCTTTTACAACATTGACTATTACCCAGTAATAAATCACCTTATTACTTAATATAAGACTGTGTCCAGGAATGCCTTATATGTAGAAGCGTGTGGTGTAATGGTTAAAGTCATGGGAAATGGACTTCGCTGCCCGTGTTCAAATCCTGGATGTGGTAATTGCATTTCACTTAGCGCTAATACCCTTGGGAAAGGTATGAATCCTACTCTCCCTCCAGCTATGGATAAATAGTAGGGCAGACTCGGCTCTGTAACCTTGGTTAGGCAACCGGTCTAGGAGAAGGAAAACTCTGAATTCAAACCTGTTGAACTCCGCTTAAGAAATTGACCTTGTGTCACATCCTGCTCGTGAGGAGGGGTTGGTATATATTATATATTATATCATAATCACATTTGAACTAGGAGTTTGTATGAAGAAATTTCCCTTTAGGACAATGAAGTAAGATATTATAAGTACAGAGATGCTGATAGGTACGCATCCTGCGTCCCTGGCACACAAAAATCTAAAAGGACGCAGTAAAATCGTATCCATGCGTCCCAGTGTTTTTCTTTTTTCTTCGTTCAACATTTCAAACTAACTGTAAATACATTTCGATAGTTTCTTAGAAACAAATTACACAGGATAGGTTACAAGATAGGAGCTAGATGGCTTTAGTTAAGAATCGTAAATTTTACCGGGGACTCATTCAAAGCAAATATGTGCGTCCCAGGATGCACTAAATCAAAAAGCTATCAGCATCACTGTAAGTACATAATAATGAGACGAATTCTTCATTTCATGAGTGCCTTTTTCTTTTCTTTTTTAAGATGATTGACAAAGAATTGCAGGATCTGAGTTTATATGTGATTTTAGAATCAGGAAAGATGGCATCTCAGTGTTTTTAAGAGATTGTTTTTAGAAAGCATTATAACAGAACACTTCATTGCTACAAAACTAATTATTCGTCTGAATGTTTGAGATGAGGCTTAATAATTTGTATTATTTAGATTTTAGGCGGACACATAGCACAACGTATGTAAGGTTTAAGTTAATACAGTTGGTTGGATTTTACAGCATGTCAACACTTGTTGGGTTATTTCATGCCTGAGACATTTTTTTAATTCATTCATGATGGTTATTCAAAATTTTTTTTTAAATTTATCTTTTTAAAAACACTTAAAAAAAAGAAAATTTAACCCATGGATGGTACCCTAACAGGTACTACCACTCTGGGTCAGAGTGAATTTGGGAGTAATGGCAATAAAGTGGTACTCCACACTCCCCAGAGTTCCAAAATTGGAACTTCACTATTAGATGCAGTTTAATGTCATACCGAGGATACTAAGACCCTCAGCCACTGCCTTCTAGCACATATATGATAAAAAAAGTGTGGGTGTTTGCCATAAGAGCAAAGTGGTTGGGACAATCATATTGGTGCTAGGGCTTAACGTGACGAGCTGATTGATAGAAGAGGGTCCCTCTGATCACTGTCCAGCCTAAGGGCCAAAGAGGAGTGTTGCATGTCATCGACTACTCAGCCACCAGGGTTCCATCCTTAATCATCACGAGTTGCTACCCATGGCCAACATGTGGTCCCATTGGGGGGGGGGGATCTTACCTCTCTGTAGAAGTGCAGTCTGCCCCAGCCGACAGGGCAGAGTCAGTACTGTTCTAAGTGGAGGTTACAGATTCAATCCTGACTACAGGCAAAAATAACAGAATACTTAATATAGTTAAATTTGACTGGGTACAAGTGTTTAACTATCAGCCCCAATGGATTAAATAAAGAGTTCAGTTCAAAGTTCTTATTGAAGTCAGTAAGTCTACTGTTGTTTTGAACAACAGCAGCTAACTATGTACAACTTAAGCAGTGTCCAAGACAGTTGGTATATATAGAAATCAAGAATGACCCATTCATGAATTTGGGTGATTTGGGTCATTCCATTCCTTGAGTTCTGATTGGCTGCTTGATTTGAATGACATTGTGGAGTCTTATATATATCCTGTCATTCTGCAGTAGACTTTGTGACTATTCGGGTTTGTATTTAAGTTACAACCATTTGTTGCCTTGTCTTCCCAGTTTGACGGTAATTGGAACTTTAATTATCCTTCAGTTCTCTGAAGGCTCCCAATTCTGATATGAAGGCTCCTGAATTTGATAACATAAACCTGAAGAAGGCCAGAGCGCACATCGACCCAAACATGTATATAACAATAAAGATTAGGACAACAGTCCAGAAAATCTAGATAATACAAAATCTATGTATAATGGAGATTCCGTGTCTGTCTCTAACTGATACTACATCACTGCTTACATTACAATATCCTCTGGAATTGCATAAATTTACCAATGAGTATCTAATTTATTGTCAAAATCATTAATACATAGAGTAAAGAACAACTCTGTATATATATTCTCAGAAATTAAGTATGCAACATTCAACAGTCCACATTGTTTGTTAAAACAAGTTTTAATAAATACATGCCTAGTATTATGATTTATATATATAGTTGTTTTATTTTGATATATATTAAAGTTATCTAGCATATAGAGTTTTATGAGAAAATTATTTACAAACAAGAAATACATTAAATTTTATATTTTATTATACAGTGAAAAAAAAAAAAACATTCTGTTTGAATTATCGTCTGTTGTAAAAAAATTTTTTTATGATAGACGACAATAAGCAAAATATAACAGTTTTGATGCTCCTCAAAAGAAAACCCTTAAATATTTGAATAAATTTGAATTTAACTGTTAGAAACTTGGTTTTATTAGAAAGAAAACATTTATTTGAATTTTGACAGCAAAACTATTTTTTTTTAATATCTATTATTAAGAAAAATCCAAGATTTCAAAGATCTGTTTACATTTTTTACAAAAGAGTATGGGTAAAAATTATTTTTACATTTTTACACTGCCCAGAGGTTGTTTTTTTTTTTTTTTTTTTTTTTTTTACTAGTTATAATAAATAATACAAAAAACTTGGGAACTTTTAAAGATTACTATTAGCATTTTATGTTTTATAAAGGAAAGAAATGTACCTTCATGGGTAGGTATTGACCCAATGTGTTCACCACGAGTCGGATATGACATAAGCTCGCAAGTCTGGAGTATCCAGCAAAGATCAAACTCACTATCCAGTAGCACCTTCATGGGGATGACTTTTTTTTTTTTTCTCTGAAATTAGTAAACCAGTTCATTTACTTGGTAGCAACATCTCATCTACTGAAAATGATGTCAACATAAGCATAACATAGACTGCCATTGAGAGGTTAATTAACCCTATGAAAATCTGGTCTCTTTGATAAAATAAAATTGAAATTCTTACAAGCTGTAGCTGTGTTAGTACAATTGTATAGTTGCAAGACTTTAATAAATACCGACCAGGAAAAACTAACATTCAACAGCTCTATGCAAACACTGTATGCTGTCTAGAGGATTTACTAAGGGCAATGACCGAGAGGGACAGGTAATAAGAGAGTGTCAAGGGATCCGTGCTGTTTGCACACCTTGATGATGATTTATAGGCATGACTTCATTGTGTGCTGAAATCTTTGAAAAACTTAACAATCCCACAAGACACACCTTATATCATTTGTTGAAAGATTAAACTTTAGATAAATACTTGAATCAAAACTCTCAACTTTGTAAAAACACTCATACATAGATAATATATGACTTACAGTAACAGTGGTACAAGCAATAAAATGATATCCTTTGTATGGTCATTCTCTTTACACTATTTTATATATATATATATATATATATATATATATATATATAATGTGTGTGTGTGTGTGGATGTATGTATTTGGGCAGCATTCTTTCATTTATACATGTAGAATTAAACAAAAGGCACGTCTCCTGTTTAACAATTGTATTAACAATCTTTTCACATTTGGATGGAATCTGTGGATTAGTCCACCAAAGTTTTTACCCAAGTATTTTTGGCACTTTGAAGTGCCATCATCAGGGGTGATGTGTTTGTGTTCCAGTTTTTTACAAGTTAGTAGTAGTGAGAGTAACTAGGAGGTGAACTCGTAGAAATTATATTAAGGCTGGAAGTAGGAGAATTGGTAGGAAAAGTGTTATAGGCATTTTAAAATGTGAGTACTGCATTCAAAATTAATCTTATTTAAGGATGGTTTGTATTGTTTGATGTGTAAAGCTTCTAGTATTTGGAGTTTCTGTGTGTGTGTATATATATATATTAGGTAGGTGCAAGGTGTAATGGTTAGATTTGCAGGAAATGGACTTGTCAACTTTAGTACAAATCCTAGATGAGGCTGTTTGCATTTCACATAGTGCTAATACCCTTGGGAAAAGTATGTATCCAATTACTCTCCCTCCCGCTATGGGTAAATAGTAGGGCAGACTGGGCTCTTTAACTTTGGCTAGATAACCTGTTTAAGAGAAGGATAACTCTGAGTACGCTAAGCGGTGAAAGTTCGTTAAAGTCCCCTCTAGAGAGCTCTACCGGGTTTTGGGAGCATATAATATAAATATTTTTTCACTTCCCAACAAGCTAGAATAGACACATGGTCATTTTTTTAATGTGTGATGCCATACAGGATGCAAGTCATACCCAGGACATGAAGAGCCTCAGTCACAGCCTTCTAGCACATATATGATAAAAAGGGTTGGGGCTTGCCATAAGGGCAATAGGGTTAGGACAATTATATGTGCTCAGCCTTGACGTGACCAGCCGATTGATCGGAGGCGGCCTCACTGACCACCTGGAGTGTTGCACGTCATGGACTGCTTAGCTACCATGTTCTGTCCTTAAGCATCGCGGGTCGCCACCAATGGCCAAAGGTGGGCCCATTGTGGGGGGGGGGTTCTTACCTCTCTACTGATGTGTGGTCAGCACCTCTGTAGAGAGTTTTTGTTGGAGTTTTTCTAATATAAGGTGTGTGGAGGTCTACCACTTAAACTTATAGACTCTGCCTGGGCGCGTGGTTAAAGCTAGCAATCAACAGCTCTAATACGTGGTTAGTTAACTAGTTAATTACCGATCTGGAAAGCCGTTTACTTGCACATATCATAAATCCAGCCCTTACCCCTTTTAGGTGGGAGGGCAGGTACTGCCTGGTGGGAAGGCCCCCTTGAATCCAGCAATTAGCTTTTTTCCACCACCCAGCACAGGAGGAGAGTTCTAGTGCCAGATAAGTATTGAAAAGAAACTGCTTTTTTTCTTCTTTTTTTTTTTTAAACAATTAGTGATGGTTAATTAAGTGTGAATAATTATTTTATAAGATAAATAATTCATCAAAAAAGCAATCAGAATTAATGAGATAGAGAAAAATTTTAGTTATCATTAAAATAATCTGTCTGTGTATCCAAATCTTTATAGACAGCCAAATGTTTGGATGATACATTTAGTTGAAATGTGGCATTCCCCAAATTACAAGGGCACAGGAGGCATATTGTGATTGTTTTATATACTCATAAAAAGAAAATAGATTATTTTGACTAAGAAATATATGCACCCTCTTGGTACAAGTATTTAAGTTTTAATGTAATAAAATATATTAAATTAGAAAGGCTTATGAAACTAAATAAGAATTTTAAAAAAAGATTTGAAACTGATGGGGGTATAATCAAAAAATAGAACAACTGAAACTTACTCTTCCATCACTCCTGTCTTTCATTGCTAAATTTTTCTAATTTAACTATTTAGTTAAATTAGGAAGTAAAGAATAGAATTACTGTTATTTCTTCTTGTTAATGGATTTCTTTTAAAATTTATCCTTGAGATCTTTGCTCATATTCATTAAGATAAAACCAAACAATTAGAAATCAATAATACTAAGCACATTTATTAAAATCATATTTTTAATATCAATATGCAAATTGGTCTTTCTGTTCACACTGTAAACCACTATTTTGTTGTATATATAAACACAATTGCATATTATTAGAATGTAGATATGGCCAATAGTATAAGTAACGTAAAACAATTTTATTGATAATTGAGGTTTAAATAAAAATAAAATCATGGAGAATATGATGTAAATACCTAAGGGAATTGTGACTTGAGTAGTGATATAGTTTCGGTTACAGACAAACACACAATCTCCATTATAATAAGATGTAAGTATTTTTGGACAGATCCCGCCATGTCAGATGAATACAAAGTCCGATTTACGTGGGGAGCCACACAAACTGAAGCTCATGCAGAGGCTAGTGCAAAAATTGCGTGTATCCCTTTTGCATTCCTCTATTAGGGCACCTTAGGCACTGGGCAATAGACCCAGGCCTGCCCCTTTAAATCAAGGGGGTAGGTGTAGCCTGGGGATGGACCCCTCGGAGTTACGCTATTATTATATATCTTGCAGATACAGGATGATTTTATTATAGTTGAAGTATTTGTCAGTGTCAAACTTTTTTTTCTTTTTTTGCACGAGCAGGATGTGACACAAGGTCAATTTCTTAAGCGGAGTACAACAGGTTTGAATTCAGAGTTTTCCTTCTCCTAGACCGGTTGCCTAACCAAGGTTAAAGAGCCCAGTCTGCTCTACTATTTACCCATAGCTGGAGGGAGAGTAGGATTTATACCTTTCCCAAGGGTATTAGCGCTAAGTGAAATAATTACCACGGCCAGGATTTGAACTCGGGTCGGCGAGTCCATTTCCCATGACTTTAACCATTACACCACGCGCTTTCTTTCTTTAATATATATCAAATCATCATCAGGATGTGGTCAATTTAAAAATCGAATCTATTTCAGAAGATACAAGATTAAATATTGACAGTGCGCTGATGATGGTTTAATTCAAAAAGAAATTAAAAACATGAAACCTTTCCAAAACAGCCTCATTCTGACTTAACCTGAAATTAGAATGAAAAGCTCTCTACATAGCAATCACAGTTTCACCTGTCTTAAAACAACTCATTTCAACAGAAAACGCACAATGTGCACCATTCTAAGCCATTATTGTAACTGATCATATCTATAAAAAAAAAAATAAATAAATAATGACAAGATATTAGCTAGATGAAACTACCATTACCACTTGTGTACGTTCACTTACACTAGACAGGTGACCGTTTAAACTGTGGGAGGTGTTTCAGCTATACCCTGTATATCTACTTTCCTCTCTTTTACTTTAGTAGGATTTTAAAAAAAAGGTACTTTCAGGTTGCAATAAATTTTCAAGAAATGATCTATAAAAATAGATTTGTTATTGGTCTGACAGATAATACTCAGTTTTTTTTTTCTCTTTCTTTTGATACTTGATAAATCCTTTCTATTTACAAAGCAGAAAAACGACTTTGAAATGTGAAATAAAAAAGTTTATTGGCTGCTACTAAATCCTTTTTTCTTTTTTCTTTCTTTTTTTCTTCCTGCCTTGAATAGAGGAAATATTACATGTATTGAAACTTTTCATTGATGACCGATTCAGTTTTTCTAGAGAATTACAGTTTTAAGTTTGGAAATGGAAATGCTTTTTGAATTGAATCAATATAAGTATTGACTTTTGATTTTAACTTTGATAATGTTTAGAATATTCACAATATTCATAACACTCTTCCTCCCTCTCTCTCTCTCTCTCTCTCCTCTTCATGCTCTCTCTCACTCTCACTCTCTCTCCTCACACACTCTTCACTCTCTCTCTCTTTTCATTCTCTGTCTCCCCTCATTCTCTTTCTACTTCTCTCCTCTCTCCTCTCCTCCCACTCTCTTCTCATTCTCTTCTCATTCTCTCTTCCTCACTCTCTCTTCCTCTCTCTTCCTCATTCTCTCTTCCTCACTCTCTTCCTCACTCTCTCTTCCTCACTCTCTCCTCTCACTCTCTCTTCTCACTCTCTCTCCTTCTCTCTCCTCCTCACTCTCTCCTCACTCTTCCTCACTTCTCTCCTCACTCTCTCTTCCTCACTCTCTCCTCTCACTCTCTCCTCCTCACTTCTCTCCTCACTCTCTCTCTCCTCACTCTCTCCTCCTCACTTTCTCTTCCTCACTCTCTCCTCCTCACTTTCCTTTCTCATCTCTCTCCTCACTTTCTCTTCCTCACTCTCTTCCTCACTTTCCTTCTCACTCTTCCTCACTTTCTCTTCCTCACTTTCTCTTCCTCACTCTCTCCTCCTCTCTCTCCTCCTCACTCTCTCTCCTCACTCTCCTCTTCTCTCCTCCTACTCTCTCTCCTCACTCTCTCTCCTCACTTCTCTCCTCACTCTCTCTCCTCCTTTCTCTTCCTCACTCTCTCCTCCTCACTTTCTCTCCTCACTCTCTCCTCCTCACTTTTCTTTCTCACTCTCTCTCCTCTCTCTTCTCCTCACTCTCTCTCCTCACTCTCCTCTCTCTCCTCACTTTCTCTTCCTCACTCTCTCTCCTCACTCTCTCTCCTCACTCTCTCCTCCTCACTCTCTCCTCCTCACTCTCTCTTCCTCACTCTCTCCCCTCACTCTCTCCTCCTCACTCTCTCCTCCTCACTCTCTCTCTCCTCCTCCTCCTCCTCTCACTCTCTCCTCCTCACTTTCTCTTCCTCACTCTCTCCTCCTCACTCTTCCTCACTTTCTCTTCCTCACTCTCTCCTCACTCTCTTCCTCCTCACTTTCTCTTCCTCACTCTCTCCTCCTCACTCTCTCTCCTCACTTTCTCTTCCTCACTCTCTCTTCTCACTCTCTCCTCCTCACTCTCTCTCTCCTCACTCCTCTCCTCCTCACTCTCTCCTTCCTCACTCTTCCTCCTCACCTCTCTCCTCCTCACTCTCTCTTCCTCACTCTCTCCTCCTTCACTCTCTCTCCTCACTCACTCTCTCCTCCTCACTTTCTCTTCCTCACTCTCTCCTCTCACTTTCTCCTCCTCTCTCTCCTCCTCACTCTCTCTCCTCCTTTCTCTTCCTCTCTCTCCTCACTCTCTCCTCCTCATCTCTCTCCTCCTCACTCTCTCCTCCTCACTCTCTCTCTCACTCTCTCCTCCTCACTCTTTCCTCCTCACTCTTTCCTCACTCTCTCCTCCTCACTTTCTCCTTCCTCACTCTCTCCTCCTCACTTTCTCCTCCTCACTCTCTCCCTCCTCACTCTCTCCTCCTCACTTCTCTTCCTCACTCTCTCCTCCTCACTTTCTCTCTCCTCTCTCTCCTCACTTCTCCTCCTCACTCTCTCCTCCTCCACTCTCTCCTCCTCACTTTCTCTTCCTCACTCTCTCCTCCTCACTCTCTCCTCCTCACTCTCCTCACTCTCCTCCTCTCTCCTCACTCTCTCTCCTCACTCTCTCCTCCTCACTCTCTCCTCCTCACTCTCTCCTCCTCACTTTCTCTTCCTCACTCTCTCTCCTCACTCTCTCCTCCTCACTCTCTCCTCCTCCACTCTCTCCTCCTCACTTTCTCTTCCTCACTCTCTCTCTTCCTCACTCTCTCCTCCTCACTCCTCTCTCCTCCTCACTCTCTCTTCCTCACTCTCTCTTCCTCACTCTCTCCTCCTCACTCTCTCCTTCTCTCTCTCCTCCTCTCTCCTCACTTCTCTTCCTCACTCTCCTCCTCACTCTCTCCTCCTCACTCCTCTCTCTCTCTCTTTCCTCACTCTCTCCTCACTTCTCCTCCTCACTCTCTTCTCACTCTCTCCTCCTCTCTCTCTACCTCACTCTCTCCTCCTCACTCTCTCCTCCTCACTCTCTCTTCTCTCTCTCTCTCACTCTCTCTCTCTCTTCGCTCTCTTCTCCTTCTCCCTCTCTCGCTCGCTCTCTTCTCCTTTCCTCTCTCGCTCGCTCTCTTCTCCTTCTCTCTCCCTCTCTCGCTCTTCTCCTTCTCTCTCTCCTCGCTCTCTTCTCCTTCTCCTTCTCCCTCTCCCTCTCTCTCTCTTCTCCTTCTCTCTTCTCCTCTCTCTCTTCTCCCTCTCTCGCTCTCTTCTCCTTCTCTCTCCCTCTCTCGCTCTCTTCTCCTTCTCTCTCCCCTCTTCGTCGCTCTCTCTCTCTCTCTTCTCTCTCTCTCTTCCCTCACTCTTTCTCCTCGCTCTCTCTCTCGCTCTCTCTCTTTCTTTTCATTCACTTTGAATCAAAATTTTTGCAATATTTTCTATTATGTTAGTTTGTTATATCATCCTTTTATCAATCATAGGAAATGAACGCAACAACCCAAGTTCAATTCCTGGAATTGGGTTTTTGCAAATTCATTTAGTTTTGTGCTGTCAATGTGTTCTCTTTTGAAATACATATCTCTCCCCTGGGTTGGGTGGAAGCCTCTAATTTTATGTGGGAAGGGCAGTAAAACTTTTTATATTTTTGTGCCTGTTTGGTTGGAAAGGACTACTGAAAAGTGATAATAGAACACAAGGAAGAGAGAGGCTTTTATTTAAAAAAAAAAAAAGAAGGTAAGCCAATTAAAAATGGACTTTATTTTTTTTAGGTTATTCTTAAGTTTCATAAGGCAATGTATTGGGGAACATTGATTTAAAAAAAATATTTTTTCTAGACGTATATTCATTGATCAGTCTCTACTATATATTTAAAATTAATAACCTTTGTTTGTTTTTCTTTAAAGTATTACTTATATCTATTAAAACATTTCAAACCTATCTAAATTTGTAAACCTATGAAATATCAGAGGTGGTCACTACTAGAATAGGCTCAGTCCTAATTAGTGATCATCCTCCACCCATTAATTATTTGTTGTGTTTTTTTTTTGTAAAAAATGTAATGTGTGAAAATAAACCTCTTTCTTTCTTTCGCCTATTTATCACATAACCCCTAGTAACCTCTTATGGAACCCTAGAGTTCGAGGGACACACCGACTGAGAGACCCTGACATATTATGTTATGTTGTGACTTAAAATAACCAGTATTTACATCTGAGTTGTCAAAAACAAAATGTCCTCGTCTCTTTTTTTTTCCTCTCTCTCTCTCTCTCTTTTTTTCTCTCTTTTTTTCTCTCTCTTTTTTTTTAACTTTCTCTCTCTCTCTCTCTCTCTCTCTCTCTCTTTCTCTCTCTCTCTCTTTTTCTTTTTCCTCTCTCTCTCTCTTTTTTTCTTTTTCCTCTCTCTCTCTCTCTTTTTCCTCTCTCTCTTTTCTTTTTCCTCTCTCTCTTTTTCTTTTTCCTCTCTCTCTTTTCTTTTTCTCTCTCTCTTTTTTTCTTTTTTCCTCTCCTCTCTTTTTTCTTTTTCTCTCTCTCTCTTTTCTTTTTCTCTCTCTCTCTCTCTCTCTTTTTTTTTTTTTCTCTCTCTCTCTCTCTCTTTTCTTTTTCTCTCTCTCTCTCTCTCTTTTCTTTTTCCCCTCTCTCTCTCTCTCTCTTTCTTTTTCTCTCTCTCTCTCTCCTCTTTTCTTTTTCCTCTCTTCTCTCTCTCTCTTTTCTTTTTTCCCTCTCTCTCTCTCTCTCTTTTCTCTCTCTCTTCTCTCTCTTTTTTCTTTTTCCCTCTCTCTCTCTCTCTCTTTTTTCTTTTTCCCCTCTCTCTCTCTCTCTCTTTTTTCTTTTTCCCCTCTCTCTCTCTCTCTTTTTTCTTTTTCTCCCCTCTCTCTCTCTCTTCTTTTCTTTTCCCCTCCCTCTCTCTCTCTCTTTTTCTTTTTCCCCTCCCTCTCTCTCTCTCTTTTTTCTTTTTCCTCTCTCTCTCTCTCTCTCTCTTTTTTCTTTTTTCTTTTTCTCTCTCTCTCTCTCTCTCTCTCTCTTTTTTCTTTTCCTCTCTCCCTCTCTCTCTCTCTCTTTTTTCTTTTTCCTCTCTCTTTTTTCTTTTTCGTTTTCATTGTTTATAAAAAAGATAATTATATAGACTATTGAAGTGGCTATGGTCTCAATGACTGAAGGTGGCTTTGTATGTTTGTCATATTTTAATACCAAAACTCAACTCAATTCGTTAAGATGAAAGAACCTGAACTCTCTCTGTAGAATTAGCCTTTGTGTAGTTTCATATCTCCTTTTATGGAAATGGATGTATTTACCCAGCCCCTTCACATAAGCAGGATGTGATACTAGGTCAGTTTTTAAATGGAGTTTAACAGGTTTAAATTTGGAGTTTACTTTCTGTTACGATTTTTGTGGCCATTTTTAGAGAGCACTTTACAGTGAAGATCTCTTGTGTTCGTTAGTGTTAGGTAGAATCCTTTGAAGGGAGAATAGGTGACTGCATACCTTTCCCAAGAGTATTAGTGGTACTAGCAACAACAAAAAAAGCACCCTCTGGGCAGTGTAAAAATTAATTTTTGAAAGATATTGCTTTCGGGGGGGGGGAGATTAAATAGATGTGTGTGTGTGTGTTTACATTTCATATAGCTCTAATACTCTTGGGAAATGTATGAATCTAACTATTCCCACCTTTTTTTTTTTTTTTTTTTTTTTTTCAAATTTCTTCTTACACATTTGTTAAATATGTCAGCTCATGAGCATGCGCACACTTGTAATTTCAAGGAAACACTTGATTTCATTGACCTGTGTATATAATATATATTTCAAAGAAAAAAAACTTAACAAACTTTATATTCTTCTTTCGACCAGAAACTCAAAAAATTAATCTAGCCTCATCAGACGGGTTTTATTATAAAACCTGTTTGATGAGGCTAGACTCATTTTTTGAGTTTCTGGTCAAAATAAAAATATAACGGGATGACTGTTTGTTAAGTTTTTCTTTCTTTGAAAGTTAAATATTGCTTTGTATATGATTTAATTTATTGATTATTATACATTGAGCTCTTTTTAAGGATTTATAAAAATCCTTGTATGAGTATATATGGTTGCACCTAAGAGCATACAGTATGGTTGTACAGTGAGATTTTGATGATCCCAAATAGAATTATCCCTTACTTAGCAGTTATTTGATGCCTCTGAACACAAATTCAGATGCCTGGGTGTTTCAGGTCTTTTAACACCATACACTCTCATTGAGTTGAACAAACAGAAACTGAACCAAAACCCAGCTTGTGTCCAGATGGCTAGCTACTTAATGCTTCATGGCTCCCCACTTTTAAATTAGAGCCATTTTGAAACCTTCTCTTCCACATTGGTCGTATTACAAATTGCTTTTCTCTTCTTTCTCTCTACTCAAATCTATGGAGTTTCTAAGAATACCAGGTGTGTCAAAAAGTACAAAAAATCTCAATACTTTTTTGACACACCTTGTATATATATTATACAGGTTGTCACATAAGTCATTAAGGTATTTAAAAATAAAAGAACATGCATTTTTGTTAATTTCTTGTAATATAGGAAGTATGGAAATATAGAACGTAAATAAATTTACTTTGATTATGAAAAATGCTGCGGTTTACTTCATATTCGAAAAAGAAAAATAATTCTATTAGAAAAAATAGTATTTTATGCTATTTCTAGGTGACTTTTGGAACAAATATAATATATATATATATATATATATATATATATAGATGAGTTAAGAGTAAGGAAATGAATCCGACGGTATATGTATAGATAAAAGGGTATGAAAAACAGACTTTGTTGTTAAAATGAATATATTTCTATATTCTTTTTCATTGCTGATATTGATAATATTTCGATATATTAAAAATCATCAGAGCATAATGATAATTAGGTCCGTTTTTAGATGTAAATGTTTTTAATCCGGATTCTTCAAGAGAGACACAGAAAATAATTTGAATTCAAACTGGAAGTTTTTTTTTTTTTTTTTTTTTTAAACACTTTTTGGGAAAAATAATACTTCCAGTTTGAATTCAAATTATTTTCTGTGTCTCTCTTGAAGAATCTGGATTAAAAACATTCACATCTAAAAATGGACCTAATTATCATTACGCTCTGATGGTGATTTATAATAAATCGAAATATTGTCAATATCAGCAATGAAAAAGGATATAAAAATAAAATATTCATTTTAACAACAAAGTCTGTTTTTCATACCTTTTATCTATACATATATATATATTATGGACTCTCTCGTCGATTTTTGACGCATGAGGGTTCACACACACAATGAACATCCACACAGTGATTTGTTTATAGTGGTGAAGGTTTGTGTTGAACCATCCACACTTTTTGGCACAGTCGATAGGAAAGAATTGGTGCATCAAGGGTTGCCACAAACCCAATCAACGACCGACCTCAGGAATTTTGAATTCACAGTTATCCCTCTCCTAGACTGGTTACCTACCCAAGGCTAAAGGGCCCAGTCTGCCCTACTATTTAACCCATAGCTGGAGGGAGAATATATGGATTCATACCTTTCCCAAGGGTATTAGCGCTATGTGAAATGCCAACAGCTTCGTCTAGGAATTGAACACGAATCAACGAGTCCATTTCCCACGACTCTAACCACTAGCCCACACGCCTCCATATATATATATATATATATATATAGTGTTTTTGAAACACTATTTAAACAAAATTGATCAGTGATTTAAAATATATATGAACATAGAATTTGATTTTGTTTTAAACAATTGGATTTTAATAAATCTTTTGTGATTTTGAAATGTGTGTTTTGCAATTCACTAATAATTATACTAAGGTAAGTCGATAGTTTTTCAATATTTTGCTGTGTGCTAATTTGAGGCATGTATATATATATATCATGGTATTTGGTGCACTGACATGTTGTATATTGATTCAATCCATATGTGAACATGCAACATGGCCAGCCCGAAACCCTTCTTATCATATATATGCTAGAAGGCAGTGGCTGAGGATCTTCATGTCCTGGGAATGACATTAAACTCTATCTGATGGTGAAGTTCCAGTTCTGGAGGTCTGGGGAATGTGGAGCACCCCTTCATCACCATTTCTCCCAGGTTCACTCTGACCCGGAGTGGTAGTACTTGTTAGGATCCTGTCTGTTAGAAATTCATATCAATAGTTTTTTTGTTTTTTTTTAAACTCAATTTTTTTTTGTAAAAAAAAATGTTCTATTTAACCCATAGATAGGACCCTAACAGGTACTACCACTCTGGATCAGAGTAGACCAGGGAGTGATGAAGGGGTGCTCCACATTTAGTTTTGTTAGTCTTTTTAATTTAATAAAATATTTTATTAGATTAACATCTAGATACTTGCACCCAGAGTGCACATATATTTGCTAGTAGTAGTAGATAAATATTAACTTCAAATTTGACAATTTCTTTTCTTTTTTTTTGTGCTCATTGCACTGTGACTATTAAATTTTGAAGATATTCAAATAGAAATTTTATATCCTAAATTGTTTTAGTTTTTATATAGAATGTATCAGGAATATTGACTTTAAAGTAATGAGCTTTTA
The DNA here is from genome assembly GCA_023376005.1 of Doryteuthis pealeii. Lineage (NCBI taxonomy): Eukaryota > Metazoa > Mollusca > Cephalopoda > Myopsida > Loliginidae > Doryteuthis > Doryteuthis pealeii. Next base: position 86,567,666 of record CM042153.1, read on the forward strand.
ATGCTCCACACTAGAATAGAACATGAATATTGATTTCTATGATAAAATGTTATGAGAAAAGTTATTTAATTAATCCAGCTACAACTTTTATATCTTTTGATTGAGAATTAGCTCCCCCATCATCCCTCTCCTCAACTTATATAATCTTTGCTCACTGTTATCACATAAGGAAAACTGAGCAATTCTCTCTAATTGAATAAACTATTAAAGAATAATTTTAATATGGGGGGGGGGTCACAGTTAAATAGAAAAAAGAATGTTCCATATAACTTGGGTTCTTTTAAAGGGAAAAAGTTTGCTTTCAGTAATAAAAATTCAGTTCTATCTTTTAAAAGGAATTTCTTCTTCTTCTTCTTCTTCTTATATTATTATTATTATTATTATTATTCTTTTAATTCTTCTTATTATTATTATTATTATTCTTTTAATTCTTCTTCTTCTTATTATTATTATTATAATTCTTCTTCTTCTTATTATTATTATTCTTTTAATTCTTCTTATTATTTATTATTATCATCATCATACTTCTTCTTGTTTTAATTGTTCTGTTTTTAGTTTGTAATAAAGGAGAATTCCAGACGGTTTGGTTTCAGTAATGTTTCAAAGTTGTATTCTTTCTTTTTCCAAGTTAATTCTTCGTCTCCTGATGGTAAAATCTAATTGTCTTTGGGTCTGCATGGCTGTCCTGCTTTCCTCCCAACAGAATAATATCGATTAGTGTGAGTCTGCTTTCCATTGTCATATCTACACTGTAAAAAAAAGACAAAAAAAAAAGGACAATGAATGAGAGTGAGATAGAGAGAGAGGCTGGCTGGCTGATGAAGAAACATTCCTCTCCTCAGCCTTTTTCTCGTAAAGGAAAGAATCCTTTTTGGTAGCAGCCGAATGATATAATGCATGAATTGCTTTAACTGTGCTTTAGAAAAAGCAAAGCTGTTTCTGGAAGGGGGGGGGAATCAAGTGCTGTGCTGGATGGGTGGATGGAAGGCTCTACTATAGGAGAAAAAGAAGTGGGAGGGGGGAGACAGATATTGGATGTGAGGACAGATGTGTGGTGGTGGTAGTAGTGGTGGCGGTTGGATGAGTTCATTTAGGTCTGTTTCATGATGCACCATTTTTGCTCTCACCCCCCCCACACACACACACTGTCTGCAATGAACAGGACCTAAAAAGAAGTGGGAGAAAAGAAAAAAAGAAATGTAACTAGGAGAGAGAGAGAGAGAGAGAGAATGTGTTGTCTAAAAAGGTGGGAAAGAATAGAAGGAAATAAAATTGGGAGAAGAAAAATATGAAAGTAGAAAGAAAAAAAAAAGAAAGAACTATAAGGAAGAACTTTTTTTCTTTTCATCCGGGGTGGGGGTGGGGTGTCAGAATGAATGAAAGAAAGTTAACTAAGTGAAGAAAATGTCTTTCATTTTTCTTTCAATTTATTAAATTCGGGGGCCCCCCAATAATCAGGCTTTTATTGGCAATTTGAATTTGAATTTTATTTTCATTTGACTTGCTTTCAATTGTACACAATTTAACTTTTTAATTAATTTGCTCGCATAACTTCCGCCATAAATGATAGGATTATTTATGTATGAAACAACATTTCTTCTTGTCTATGGCTTTCAAGATGGCAGCATCAGTCATGTCGGGGAACTTGGGAACACAGTAGTATATTTTTTGGATTATTCGGACTATTATCCTCATCTTTATTGTTAACTACACAACGTTTTGGCTGATGTGCCCTCTGGCCTTCTTCAGGTATTTCTTGTCAGACTTGGAAACCTTGTAGTATCTTTTTAGATTATTCGGACTATTATCCTCATCTTTATTGTTAACTACACAACGTTTTGGCTGATGTGCCCTCTGGCCTTCTTCAGGTATTTCTTGTCAGACTTGGGAACCTTCTGTTGAACTCGGAAACCTTCTCTTCGATCTCAGCCTTCATTGAATTTTGAACCTAACCCTTTATTCAATCAACCTGGGTAGACTATTCTCATTCCATTAACCATGACTGGATACAAGTGTTAAACTGTGTTAATTATTCTATGTTATTGTCACCCTTGACCAGGATTGAACCTGCAGCCTAGAGATAACTGTCTCTTAGAACTGCATTAACTCAACACCTATGTCCACTATGCCATGTGTCCAATTCGACAATTCAGAGTGAAGAAGGCCGAGAGCACATCGGACAAGACGTACAGATAACAATAAAGATGAGGACAATAGTCAGTAATACAAATTATCAAACCTCATCTCAAAAATTCAGAGAAACAATAGAATCTGGTGACTAAAATACTTTCATATCAATTAAGTAAATAGACGAGACAAAGAAATCTCTGAAAGAAGAAAATGTAGGAGAGAATAAGAAGGAAGGAAAAAATATTGAAAAACAAAGAATATGAAAGAGACTCAGAGAATTCAAAGTACAGAAAGTTATAATGAGAGAGGAAAAACTAATAGAAAGTGAAATTGATTGATTTTAACAGCATCTCTTTTATGATTTCGATCGCCATTTTGGCATTTAGTTTCCCTGTTGGTAAATCCAATGGTAGAAAAGAGTTTAGTTTCAGTAGATATGCCTTGTAGCAGAAAGTCAGTTGTTTCTCTGAATTTTTGAGATGAGGCTTGATAATTTGTAATATTGGGTTGGTGGACTATTGTCCTCATTTTATTGTTATCTACACAATGTTTTTTACGATGTGCCCCCAGCCTTCTTCAGGTGTTTCTGTCAAACTCAGAAACCCTCTTGGACTCAGGAGCTTTCTCTTTGAACTTGGGAACCTTTATGTAATCAGTCTACTCCCGTGGATTGAATAAAAGGTTCAGTTTGAAGTTCTGTGAAGGCCCCCTGCTTACAACATGAAGGTTCCAGAGTTCAAAGAGAAAGCTTCTGAGTCTGAGAACGTTCCCGAGTTCAACAAGAAAGACATGAAGATGGCCGGAGGGCACATTGGTTAAAACGTTGTGTATATAACAATAAAGATGAGGACAATAGTCCGAATAACCCAATTAATACAAAGTCTGTTGTATTCCTTGAAATCTTAGGTAGAAAAAGTGTGTAGCTTGTGTAGATATTCCTTGTAGTATAAAGTCTGTTGTATTCCTTGAAATCCTCCTCTGTAGGTCTTGATTTCTGAAAGTTCAATTTGAAATTGATTTCAGGACAAATACCAACAATATTATCTGCATTATTTGGACTATTGTCCTCATCTTCATTGTTATCTGTACAATGTTTTGGCTGATGTGCCCTACAGCCTTCTTCAGGTATTTCTTATCAGACTCGGGAACCTTCTTGGACTCAGGAAACTTCTTTCGAACCCGGGAACCTTCTTATTGTAATCCAGCTATGGTTAGCAGAATGAGAATAGGTTACCCCTGTGGACTGAATAAAGGGTTAGTTCCGTGATGGCTCCCGATTATGACAAGAAGGTTCCCGAGTCCGAGATGAAATAACCTAAAGAAGGCTGTAGGGTACATCAACCGAAACGTTGTACAGATAAATGAAGATGAGAATAATAGTCCGAATAATGCAGATAATACTAATCATCAAGCCTCATCCAAAAAAATTCAGAAAATATCACAACAATCTTAAATGCATTCTATATCATTTCCGATTGGCTAATTTTTACCATAAATGCATGCTGCTGATATTGGGAAAGTTAATAAATTTGAGTGGGAATTTAGCATACATCTAATACCTAGATAATTCAAACAATGTCAACTTGTCAAGAGTTATTTCATGCTAGAAGTTAGGGAATCACATTCATTGTACATTATATTTACATTTGTGTAGTTGTTTCTTTAGATTTTTTTCTTTTTTTTTTTTTTGCACACAGTCCTATCAAATACGAATAATTTTTAAACAGATCTATTTGATCTATAGATGGACCCTAACAGGACCTGGTAGTAGTAGCAATGAAGGATATTCCACACTCCCCAGAGCTCCAGAACTAGTGTCACACCATCAGATGTAGGTTAGTGTCATACCTAGGACAGTCTTTTGAGGGCGGGTCTCTTACCCCTCTGCAAGGAATACAGTTAGTCTTTGTTGTCGATAGCTACTGACTGCCTTGTTATCCTATTAAACTTCACTATCAAATGGAGGTTATAGGCCCAGGTTGTGCCTATTGTTTAATAGTAACAAAAATAATGTCAACATATGCATAGGTAAGGAGGGGTTGGACTTAAGAAATAATGTGCTAGATGGCTGTTGAGCAAAGAGCTTCCTCCTGCTCTTTTACAGGTTTTGTTTTTTCATTCTGTAGGGTGTCTAGCCACTCTCTCACCAGACAAAATCTGTGGGGATACCAGTTTAGTTGCCTATGATCCAACTATGAATCGGTTAGTACTGTTACATAGTACAATAGCACATTTGAGAAACCTGACACAGATTGAGTGGAAATGTTGTTCGACAAGAATTAGTTGGCTGTAATTCATAGATTTGATTCTGTTTCTAGAGTTAGTCTATTTACCCCTCTGCATGAGCAGGATGTGACACAAGTTCAATTCTTAAGTAGAGTTTAACAGGTTTGAATTTAGAGTTTTCTTTCTCCTAGATCAGTTGTCATACTGTTGTAGAGGAGTTAACACCCCTACAAGATGGACTGACCCAGAGCATATAGAAGTCGACGCAGCAGTGACGAAATCGGGGAAAAATTATTCAGACGAAATTACTGCGTCAACTCCAGACATTTGAACCTCCTTCATTTTGTACGTTTTGTCTTGTGATTGTGCTACTTCTTGTTCTATGTTAAAAGTGCCTGAATGAAAATACATAATTCACGCCCCTGTGTTCTTGTGTATCTTTTTTCCACCTCAAGGATACAACACATACAATTTAGATCCAGTCTGCCCTACTATTTTACCCATAGCTGGAGAGAGAAATAGTTGGATGCATGTCTTTTCCAAGAGTATTAGGACTATTGGAAATGCAAACAGCTTTGTCTAATTTAGTCTATAGTTATTAAAAAGGCCATTCTGATATTCCAGTATATTGTTTTTGGCAGTGTGTACAGTCCACTAAGTAAATTACATATATGAAGCAGACGGTGGATGCAGGATTTAGTTTAACACATTGTTTAGTCAAACATCAAGGAATATTGTTCATTAAGAAGGGAATCGGTTTACGACTATAATTCACCTACATCTATTGTATGTACAATCAAAATACTTTTCTTAGTACAAATAAACTCTTGAAGGCCATAGTTACCTAATGTTTAGATATTGTGGCTGGTAATAAGAGATTATGACTTAAGTTAGCTTATCTTTCGTTCTGTTGGTATTGAATTTTACCAAACTATTCACATAAACAGCAAATCAGACATGCATTAAGTCTCTTAAATAGAAACATTGAATTTCTGTTTATTGACTCAAGAAAGCAAAAAACTTCATTTTTTATAAATAGGTATGGTCGAAATTTCAGTACAACAGCACCTCCCCCCTCTTTCTTTAAACTTTTTTTAAAAAATTTAGAATTGTAGATTGTTACTTATTCTAATTTTTTTTGCCTTAAGAACAATCCTAAATTTACATATAAAAAGGTTTTCTTTGAATTTCTTAATAACAATGAAATAAATCATATTAGATAGAGCAGTAGAAATGCACCATTTTGACAGATACAAATTTGTAAATTATAAATTCTCCCGTTTTAAAGACTGTAAAATAAATAATTTTGCGTCTAATTTTTTTTGTTTTCATTCTTCATTTATCAAATGATAATGTACATAGTCAAACTCAGTTGTAGTAGTCGGTCTATTAGTTCAGCAAACAACACACGCAAGCGTTTGTATAGTCACAGGGGGCTGTCTATTCCTTTCATGCTTGTGGGTTCTTTTTCAGAGAGAAGAAGAGATAGTATTGTCACATTATTCTATCTTCTAAACATATGTATCATGTTCCTGTACTACTATCACCAACCATACGGCGTCAAGCCCTAGGCACCATATGATTTTCCAACCCTATTGCCCTTATGGCAACCCAACCCCCTTTTTATCATATGGGTGCTTAGAAGGCGGTGGCTGCCGGTCCTACATGTCCTGGGAATTGACGTTAAACATCTGATGTGAGGTCAGTTTTGGAGGTTTGGGAAATGTGGAGCACCCCTTCATCAACATTGCTCACTTGTCCATCTGACCCGGAGTGGTAGTACCTGTTAAGGTCCCATCTATGGGCTAAATAGAAAAATGTATTTATAAAAAAATTGTATTATCCATTAAGAATTGATTTATTTCCAAACTTTATCGAACATTAAATGACCCACTGAGGTTGATATGCCCCGTAAAACAAAACAAACCAAACCAAACGCAAACCAATACGGGGACCGGGTGCTAGCGTCTCAATCCCACCAGAGCCCCGGCTGAAAGGAGCAATTTTCTCTTCTTCGTTCTTATCCGCAGGGGTCTATCCGTTTCCGGTCAAAAAACCCGAAACTTCCGTTTTTTGTTTTTAAAAACATTTTCCGGTGCATTGTGGTCAGTTGGTTCAAACTTTAATCTCATTCTTTTTTTTTTTTTTCCGTTTTAATTTTCAGATTCCTGAATTCATAATAATTACACTACACTTCGGTTTGTAATCCAGTAAAAATTATGTTTAGTTCATACATTTTTCTGAAGTTTTTGCTGGGAGGCGCATGATGTAACTGGGTTACCATTGTAGGAAATGACTGGCAATCACAAGTCAGATCCTGGACGTGCTGTTTGCATTTCAGCTAAGTGCTAAACTCTTGGAAAGGTTACAAATCCATATTCCCCCCCCGTTATTGGTAACTAGTGGGGCAGACTGGGCTTCTTACCTTGTTAGGCCCACCATTTCTACGAGAAGGAAAAACTGAATTCAAATCAAAGAAGGGCTCTCATTCTCATTAGTCAAATACTTAATGAGCTCCTTCTCCCCCTATTTCAATCCAGGTGGGGGGGTGAAATGTTGGCCACATCTAATTATGATTTCATGTAAGATTTGTTGAGTGCTTTTAAAAAAAAGGATTCATTTCTTTGTAAACCGAATATTTAAAATTTGACATCAAATTATTCTAAACATGTTTTAAGTGATAAATTTACAATGGACAGGACAAATGGACACTCAAATATAAAACAGTACCCATTACATTTGATGTCTTCTCTTCTC
>CM042153.1:86574878-86617378 GCA_023376005.1 Doryteuthis pealeii
TGCTTTAAACGAATTAAATGTTACTGTCAATTTCTTTAAAACAAAACAAATCTATTCATATTTGTTTGTAATCTTTGACACTTGTGTATTTGAGATATTCTAACAAGACTTGCTGCACACTTGTAGATCAATGGTGGAGACTGCTGCTGTTTCTTCACACAACTTGCTTGATATTTGTCTCTTCTATGTAATATATGCTATCATTTTATATGGAGGGCTTGTTTGTGTATGTGTGAAGGTTACTCTCTTTCTCTGTGTCTCTCTTTTTCTTCTTCATTTTTTTAAAAAAAAAATATATTATTAAAATTATCCTCTGATAAAAAGTTTCCACGTTTTAATCTAAGAATATTTTTTTTCTTTTAATTTTCAAATAAATTGGAAAAATTAAAGGAAGTAAGTTTTTATATTTATGTTCATCTCTTACACCTTTTTAGCTGCCTTGGCTCTGTTTTGGTGGAATTCGGAATTTTCTGTCTCAGACGATTACTCTGTAGCATTGCTTCAAATCGATCTATCATGAATAGTCACAAAATTTGGTGCCCTTTTCTTAAAGTTGGAAAAATATGGAACCAACTGTTTTATATTGCCATTATATATTAGGTCTATACTACCCATTTTTAAATAATTATCTCAACTAAAAATTCAATTGTATAAAAAAGAAACATGCTGAGGAATAGAAGTTCAGATCTCTTTAAGATTATGAATACGTAATTAAAATTGAGCTCTTAATTAAAAAATCTAATCAAGCAAAGGCATTCAAAACTTGTGATATTGTTCTTGCACTTGAATTCATATTAAATTAGACCATTTTTATAAAATATTCTTTATGTATAAATTTTTCTTCTAGTTTTATTTTGCATTCAGTTTATTGGTTTTTTGATAGAATAAGAATTCTTAAATTTAAACAGGCAAATTTATTCGTATTAAAAGGAAAAAAATTAAATTTTCAAATTCAGTAGACACAATTAATATGGTAAAGTTTTCAAATTCCAATTTTAAGCCTAAGATTTCAATAAGAAATAGTGGTAAGGGGGGTTCCTGTGGTGTAGTGGGTTAAACATGCTGGACTGCCGACATCCGTATAAATTAGTTCAAACTCCTCTCATGCTATTACATTCCTTTATGTCTAATACCCTTGCGGAAAAGTATGAACCCCCTCCTACCTACTTATGGGTTTAAATAGTACCATCTACTGTTCTTCTAACAAGAATGCTTTGGCATTAAATACCCAATAATGTTATATGCTATTAAGCAAAAAACCAAACATAGCTATAAGAAAACAATTCTTTGTGTTCATTTTAAATATATGTACATTTGGTGATTTAAGTTTAACATTAGGGGGGTTGTTATTTACTAAGCTTGGTTTAGTCTGGTTTTATACAGGCTTCAGTGCTTGTAGTATCTGCTGTTATGAAACTGGTCACCTGTTCTAAATTTAGTGGGTTCATTACTTGATTCATTCCCTTTCCTAATGTATTTACATTATTAAAATGCAGAACAGCCTTGTACAGTATTTGAAAACTCCATTTAGCCATGTCTATTTTCTACAATGATAACCATTACACAACAAGTATATGTGATTAAAAAGTATCATTGTTTAAAAAAATGTAATTTAGATAGGCATAAATCTTGTGAGTTTTGGCAGTTCCTAGTTGAGGAATTGAACTTACGACTCTGTAATTGGGTCTGATAGATTAGCTTAGTTTAACCATTGCAATCATGACAAAATGGCCAAACATTATGGCTGTTGATCCAAAGTTTTTGGTTTTGTCTTGTTGATATCCAATGATAATCCATGCATATCATAAGAATAGTGATTACAAAAATATTACTTTTGTGTATGTGTATGTGTGTTGGAATCTGAACTAATCTTACTTCTCTCCAATCATTTTGGAAAATAATTAATCATAAATTATTTTGGATCAAATCATATTACTATAAGAGATAGTACTTTGTGGCATGGTGGCTAATGTAGTTTAGGGACTGCGACATTGTAGTAAGCGAATTCAAACTTTAATAGTGCTTATTATGTTGAATTCTTCGGACACCTTGTATATATATTATACAGGTTGTCACATAAGTCATTAAGGTATTTAAAAAAAAATTAAAAAGAACATGCATTTTTGTTAATTTTTTGTAAATAGGAAGGTATTGGAAATATAGAACGTAAATAAATACTTTGATTATGAAAAATGCTGCGGTTTACTTCATATTCGAAAAAGAAAAAATAACTATTAGAAAAAAATAGTATTTTTATGCTATTTCTAGGTGACTTTGGAACAATTATATATATAGATATATAATTTATATATATATATATATAGATGAGTTAAGAGTAAGGAAATGAATCCGACGGTTATATGTATAGATAAAAGGGTATTGAAAAACAGACTTTGTTGTTAAAATGAATTATTCTTATATTTCTTTTTTCATTTGCTGATATTGATAATATCGATATTATTAAAAAATCATCAGAGCATAATGATAATTAGGTCCGTTTTTAGATGTTAAATGTTTTTTAATCCGGATTCTTCAAGAGAACACAGAAAATAATTTGAATTCAAACTGGAAGTTTTTTTTTTTTTTTTTTTAAACACTTTTTGGGAAAAATAATTACTTCCAGTTTGATTCAAATTATTTTCTGTGTCCTCTCTTGAAGAATCTGGATTTAAAAACATTCAATCTAAAAATGGACCTAATTATCATTACCTCTGATGGTGATTTTATAATAAATCGAAATATTGTCAATATCAGCAATGAAAAAGGATATAAAAATAAATATTCATTTTAACAACAAAGTCTGTTTTCATACCCTTTTATCTATACATAATATTATATTATGGACCTCTCTCGTCGATTTTCGCATTGATGGTTCACACACACAAATGAAAATCCACACAGTGATTTGTTTTATAGTGGTGAAGGTTTGTGTTGAACCATCCACACTTTTGGCACCATCGATAGGAAAGAATTGGTGCATCAAGGGTTGCCACAAACCCAATCAACGACCGACCTCAGGAATTTTGAATTCACAGTTATCCCTCTCCTAGACTGGTTACCTACCCAAGGCTAAAGGGCCAAGTCTGCCCTACTATTTAACCATAGCTGGAGGAGAAATTATATGGATTCATACCTTTCCAAAGGGTATTAGCGCATGTGAAATGCCAAACAGCTTCGTCTTAGGAATTGAACACGAATCAACGAGTCCATTTTCCCACGACTCTAACCACTAGCCCACAGCCTCCATATATATATATATATTATATATAGTGTTTTTGAAACACTATTTAAACAAAAATTGGATCAGTGATTTAAAATATATATGAACATAGAATTTATTTTGTTTTTAAACAATTGGATTTTAAAATCTTTTGTGATTTTGAAAATGTGTGTTTTGCAATTCACTAATAATTATACTAAGGTAAGTCGATAGTTTTTCAATATTTTGCTGTGTGGGCTAATTTGAGGCATGTATATATATATATCATGGTATTTGTTGCACTGACATGTTGTATATTGATTCAATCCATATGTGAACATGCAACATGGCCAGCCCGAAACCCTTCTTATCATATATATGCTAGAAGGCAGTGGCTGAGGATTCTTCATGTCCTGGGAATGACATTAAAACTCTATCTGATGGTGAAGTTCAGTTCTAGGTCTGGGGAATGTGGAGCACCCCTTCATCACCCATTTCTCCAGGTTCACTCTGACCCGGTAGTGTAGTACTTGTTAGGATCCTGTCTGTTAGAAATTCATATCAATAGTTTTTTTGTTTTTTTTTAACTCAATTTTTTTTTGTTAAAAAAAAATGTTCTATTTAACCATAGATAGGACCCTAACAGTACTACCACTTCTGGATCAGAGTAGACCAGGGAGTGATGAAGGGGTGCTCCACATTTAGTTTTGTTAGTCTTTTAATTTAATAAAATATTATTAGATTAACATCTAGATACTTGCACCCAGAGTGCACATATATTTGCTAGTAGTAGTAGATAAATATTTAACTTCAAATTTGACAATTTCTTTTCTTTTTTTTTGTGCTCATTGCACTGTGACTATTAAATTTGAAGATATTCAAAATAGAAATTTATATCCTAAATTGTTTTAGTTTTTATATAGAATGTATCAGGAATATTGACTTTAAGTAATGAGCTTTTAATGCTCCACACTAGAATAGAACATGAATATTGATTTCTATGATAAAATGTTATGAGAAAAGTTATTTAATTAATCCAGCTACAACTTTATATCTTTTTGATTGAGAATTAGCTCCCCCATCATCCCTCTCCTAACTTATTATAATCTTTGCTCACTGTTATCACATAAGGAAACTGAGCAATTCTCTCTAATTGAATAAACTATTAAAGAATAATTTTAATATGGGGGGGGGTCACAGTTAAATAGAAAAAAAGAATGTTCCATATAACTTGGGTTCTTTTAAAGGAAAAAAGTTTGCTTTCAGTAATAAAAATTCAGTTCTATCTTTAAAAGGAATTTCTTCTTCTTCTTCTTCTTCTATTATTATTATTATTATTATTATTATTATTTTTTAATTCTTTCTTATTATTATTATTATTATTCTTTAATTTCTTCTTCTTCTTTATTATTTATTTAATTCTTCTTCTTCTTATTATTATTATTTTTTTAATTCTTCTTATTATTATTATTATTCATCATCATACTTCTTCTTGTTTTAATTGTTCTGTTTTTAGTTTGTAATAAAGGAGAATTCCAGACGGTTTGGTTTCAGTAATGTTTCAAAGTTGTATTCTTTCTTTTTCCAAGTTAATTCTTCGTCTTCCTGATGGTAAAAATCTAATTGTCTTTGGGTCTGCATGGCTGTCCTGCTTTCCTCCCAACAGAATAATATCGATTAGTGTGAGTCTGCTTTCCATTGTCATATCTACACTGTAAAAAAAGACAAAAAAAAAGGGGACAATGAATGAGAGTGAGATAGAGAGAGAGGCTGGCTGGCTGATGAAGAAACATTCCTCTCCTCAGCCCTTTTTCTCGTAAAGGAAAAGAATCCTTTTTGGTAGCAGCCGAATGATTATAATGCATGAATTGCTTTAACTGTGCTTTAGAAAAAGCAAAAAGCTGTTTCTGGAAGGGGGGGGAATCAAGTGCTGTGCTGGATGGGTGGATGGAAGGCTCTACTATAGGAGAAAAAGAAGTGGGAGGGGGGGAGACAGATATTGGATGTGAGGACAGATGTGTGGTGTGGTAGGTAGTGGTGGCGGTTGGATGAGTTCATTTAGGTCTGTTTTCATGATGCACCATTTTTGCTCTCACCCCCCCCACACACACACACTGTCTGCAATGAACAGGACCTAAAAAGAAGTGGGAGAAAAGAAAAAAAAGAAATGTAACTAGGAGAGAAGAGAGAGAGAGAGAGAATGTGTTGTCTAAAAAGGTGGGAAAGAATAGAAGGAAATAAAATTTGGGAGAAGAAAAATATGAAAGTAGAAAGAAAAAAAAAAAAGAAAGAACTATAAGGAAGAACTTTTTTTCTTTTCATCCGGGGTGGGGTGGGGGTGTCAGAATGAATGAAAGAAAGTTAACTAAGTGAAGAAAAATGTCTTTCATTTTTCTTTCAATTTATTAAATTCGGGGGCCCCCCAATAATCAGGCTTTTATTGGCAATTTTGAATTTGAATTTATTTTTCATTTGACTTGCTTTCAATTGTACACAATTTAACTTTTTAATTAATTTGCTCGCATAACTTCCGCCATAAATGATAGGATTATTTATGTATGAAACAACATTTCTTCTTGTCTATGGCTTTCAAGATGGCAGCATCAGTCATGTCGGGGAACTTGGGAACACAGTAGTATATTTTTGGATTATTCGGACTATTATCCTCATCTTTATTGTTAACTACACAACGTTTTGGCTGATGTGCCCTCTGGCCTTCTTCAGGTATTTCTTGTCAGACTTGGAAACCTTGTAGTATCTTTTTAGATTATTCGGACTATTATCCTCATCTTTATTGTTAACTACACAACGTTTTGGCTGATGTGCCCTCTGGCCTTCTTCAGGTATTTCTTGTCAGACTTGGGAACCTTCTGTTGAACTCGGAAACCTTCTCTTCGATCTCAGCCTTCATTGAATTTTGAACCTAACCCTTTATTCAATCAACCTGGGTAGACTATTCTCATTCCATTAACCATGACTGGATACAAGTGTTAAACTGTGTTAATTATTCTATGTTATTGTCACCCTTGACCAGGATTGAACCTGCAGCCTAGAGATAACTGTCTCTTAGAACTGCATTAACTCAACACCTATGTCCACTATGCCATGTGTCCAATTCGACAATTCAGAGTGAAGAAGGCCGGAGAGCACATCGGACAAGACGTACAGATAACAATAAAGATGAGGACAATAGTCCAAGTAATACAAATTATCAAACCTCATCTCAAAAATTCAGAGAAACAATAGAATCTGGTGACTAAAATACTTTCATATCAATTAAGTAAATAGACGAGACAAAGAAATCTCTGAAAGAAGAAAATGTAGGAGAGAATAAGAAGGAAGGAAAAAATATTGAAAAACAAAGAATATGAAAGAGACTCAGAGAATATCAAAGTACAGAAAGTTATAATGAGAGAGGAAAAACTAATAGAAGTGAAATTGATTGATTTTAACAGCATCTCTTTTATGATTTCGATCGCCATTTTAGGCATTTAGTTTCCCTGTTGGTAAATCCAATGGTAGAAAAGAGTTTAGTTTCAGTAGATATGCCTTGTAGCAGAAAGTCAGTTGTTTCTCTGAATTTTTGAGATGAGGCTTGATAATTTGTAATATTTGGGTTGGTGGACTATTGTCCTCATTTTTATTGTTATCTACACAATGTTTTTTACGATGTGCCCTCCAGCCTTCTTCAGGTGTTTCTTGTCAAACTCAGAAACCCTCTTGGACTCAGGAGCTTTCTCTTTGAACTTGGGAACCTTTATGTAATCAGTCTACTCCCGTGGATTGAATAAAAGGTTCAGTTTGAAGTTCTGTGAAGGCCCCCTGCTTACAACATGAAGGTTCCAGAGTTCAAAGAGAAGCTTCTGAGTCTGAGAACGTTCCCGAGTTCAACAAGAAAGACATGAAGATGGCGGAGGGCACATTGGTTAAAACGTTGTGTATATAACAATAAAGATGAGGACAATAGTCCGAATAACCCAATTAATACAAAGTCTGTTGTATTCCTTGAAATCTTAGGTAGAAAAAGTGTGTAGCTTGTGTAGATATTCCTTGTAGTATAAAGTCTGTTGTATTCCTTGAAATCCTCCTCTGTAGGTCTTGATTTCTGAAAGTTCAATTTGAAATTGATTTCAGGACAAATACCAACAATATTATCTGCATTATTTGGACTATTGTCCTCATCTTCATTGTTATCTGTACAATGTTTTGGCTGATGTGCCCTACAGCCTTCTTCAGGTATTTCTTATCAGACTCGGGAACCTTCTTGGACTCAGGAAACTTCTTTTCGAACCCGGGAACCTTCTTATTGTAATCCAGCTATGGTTAGCAGAATGAGAATAGGTTACCCCTGTGGACTGAATAAAGGGTTAGTTCCGTGATGGCTCCCGATTATGACAAGAAGGTTCCCGAGTCCGAGATGAAATACCTAAAGAAGGCTGTAGGGTACATCAACCGAAACGTTGTACAGATAACAATGAAGATGAGAATAATAGTCCGAATAATGCAGATAATACTAATCATCAAGCCTCATCCAAAAAAATTCAGAGAAATATCAACAATCTTAAATGCATTCTATATCATTTCCGATTGGCTAATTTTTTACCATAAATGCATGCTGCTGATATTGGGAAAGTTAATAAATATGAGTGGGAATTTAGCATACATCTAATACCTAGATAATTCAACAATGTCAACTTGTCAAGAGTTATTTCATGCCTAGAAGTTAGGGAATCACATTCATTGTACATTTATATTTACATTTGTGTAGTTGTTTCTTTTAGATTTTTTTCTTTTTTTTTTGCACACAGTCCTATCAAATACGAATAATTTTTAAACAGATCTATTTGATCTATAGATTGGACCCTAACAGGACCTGGTAGTAGTAGCAATGAAGGGATATTCCACACTCCCCAGAGCTCCAGAACTAGTGTCACACCATCAGATGTAGGTTAGTGTCATACCTAGGACAGTCTTTTTGAGGGGCGGGTCTCTTACCCCTCTGCAAGGAATACAGTTAGTCTTTGTTGTCGATAGCTACTGACTGCCTTGTTATCCTATTAACTTCACTATCAAATGGAGGTTATAGGCCCAGGTTGTGCCTATTGTTTAATAGTAACAAAAATAATGTCAACATATGCATAGGTAAGGAGGGGTTGGACTTAAGAAATAATGTGCTAGATGGCTGTTGAGCAAAGAGCTTCCTCCTGCTCTTTTACAGGTTTTGTTTTTCATTCTGTAGGGTGTCTAGCCACTCTCCTCACCAGACAAAATCTGTGGGATACCAGTTTAGTTGCCTATGATCCAACTATGAATCGGTTAGTACTGGGTTACATAGTACCAATAGCACATTGAGAAACCTGACACAGATTGAGTGGAAATGTTGTTCGACAAGAATTAGTTGGCTGTAATTCATAGATTTGATTCTGTTTCTAGAGTTAGTCTATTTACCCCTCTGCATGAGCAGGATGTGACACAAGTTCAATTTCTTAAGTAGAGTTTAACAGGTTTGAATTTAGAGTTTTCTTTCTCCTAGATCAGTTGTCATACTGTTGTAGAGGAGTTAACACCCCTACAAGATGGACTGACCCAGAGCCATATAAGAGTCGACGCAGCAGTGACAGAAATCGGGGAAAAATATTCAGACGAAATTACTGCGTCAACTCCAGACATTTGAACCTCCTCATTTTGTACGTTTTGTCTTGTGATTGTGCTACTTCTTGTTCTATGTTAAAAGTGCTGAATGAAATACATAATTCACGCACCCTGTGTTTTCTGTGTATC
Source organism: Doryteuthis pealeii (assembly GCA_023376005.1). Classification (NCBI taxonomy): domain Eukaryota; kingdom Metazoa; phylum Mollusca; class Cephalopoda; order Myopsida; family Loliginidae; genus Doryteuthis; species Doryteuthis pealeii. The sequence continues at coordinate 86,583,859 of CM042153.1, forward strand.
TTTTTCCACCTCAAGGATACAACACATACCAAAGTTTAAGATCCCAGTCTGCCCTACTATTTTACCCATAGCTGGAGAGAGAAAATAGTTGGATGCATGTCTTTTCCCAAGAGTATTAGGACTATTGGAAATGCAAACAGCTTTGTCTATTTAGTCTATAGTTATTAAAAAGGCCATTCTGATATTCCAGTATATTGTTTTTGGCAGTGTGTACAGTCCACTAAGTAAATTACATATATGAATGCAGACGTGTGGATGCAGGATTTAGTTTACACATTGTTTAGTCAAACATCAGGAATATTGTTCATTAAGAAGGGAATCGGTTTACGACTTATAATTCACCTACATCTATTGTATGTACAATCAAAATACTTTTCTTAGTACAAATAAACTCTTGAAGGCCATAGTTACCTAATGTTTAGATATTGTGGCTGGTAATAAGAGATTATGACTTAAGTTAGCTTATCTTTCGTTCTGTTGGTATTGAATTTACAAAACTATTCACATAAACAGCAAATCAGACATGCATTAAGTCTCTTAAATAGAAAACATTGAATTTCTGTTTATTGACTCAAGAAAGCAAAAAACTTCATTTTTTATAAATAGGTATGGTCGAAATTTCAGTACAACAGCACCTCCCCCCCTCTTTCTTTAAACTTTTTTAAAAAAATTTAGAATTGTAGATTGTTACTTATTCTAATTTTTTTTTGCCTTAAGAACAAATCCTAAATTTACATATAAAAAGGTTTTCTTTGAATTTCTTAATAACAATGAAATAAATCATATTAGATAGAGCAGTAGAAATGCACCATTTTGACAGATACAAATTTGTAATTTATAAAATTCTCCCGTTTTAAAGACTGTAAAATAAATAATTTTTGCGTCTAATTTTTTGTTTTCATTCTTCATTTATCAGAATGATATATGTACCATAGTCAAACTCAAGTTGTAGTAGTGGTCATCATTAGTTCAGAAACAACACACGCAGGTTGTATAGTCACAGGGGGCTGTCTATTCCTTTCATGCTTGTGGGTTCTTTTTCAGAGAGAAGGAAAGAGATAGTATATGGTCACATTATTCTATCTTCTAACATAGTATCATGTTCTGTACTACTATCACCAAACCAATACGGCGTCAAGCCCTAGCACCTATATGATTTTCCCAACCCTATTGCCCTTATGGCAAGCCCCAACCCCTTTTTATCATATGGGTGCTAGAAGGCGGTGGCTGCCGGTCTACATGTCCTGGGAATGACGTTAAACTATCTGATGGTGAGGTTCCAGTTTTGGAGGTTTGGGGAATGTGGAGCACCCCTTCATCACCATTGCTCCCTTGTCCACTCTGACCCGGAGTGGTAGTACCTGTTAGGGTCCCATCTATGGGCTAAATAGAAAAATGTATTTATAAAAAAATTGTATTATCCATTAAGAATTGATTTATTTCAAAACTTTATCGACATTAAATGACCCACTGAGGTTGATATGCCGTAAAACAAAACAAACCAAACCAAACCAAACCAATACGGGGAACCGGGTGCTACGTCTCAATCCCACCAGAGCCCGGCTGAAAAGAGCAATTTTCTCTTCTTCCGTTTCTTATCCCAGGGGTCATATCCGTTTCCGGTCAAAACCCGAAACTTCCGTTTTTGTTTTTAAAACTATTTCCGGTGTCATTGGTTGGTCAGTTGAGTTCAAACTTTAATCTCAGTTCTTTTTTTTTTTTCCGTTTTATTTTTCAATTCCTGAATTCCATAATAATTACACTACACTTCGTCTTTGTAATCCAGTAAAAATTATGTTTAGTTTCATACATTTTTCTGAGTTTTGCTGGAGGCGCATGATGTAATGGTTACCATTGTAGGAAATGGACTTGGCAATACAAGTTCAGATCCTGGACGTGGCTGTTTGCATTTCACGTAGTGCTAATACTCTTGGGAAAGGTACAAATCCAATTATTCTCCCCCCCCCCAGTTATTGGTAAATAGTAGGGCAGACTGGGCTTCTTAACCTTGGTTAGGCCACCAGTCTACGAGAAGGAAAACTGAATTCAAATCAAAGAAGGGCTCTCTTCTCATTAGTCAAAACTACTTTAAGAGCTCCTTCTCCCCCCCTATTTCAATCCAGGTGGGGGGGTGAAATGTTGGCCACATCTAATTATGATTTCATGTAGATTTGTTGAGTGCTTTTTAAAAAAAAGGATTCATTTCTTTGTAACCGAATATTTAAAAATTTGGAATCAAATTATTCTAAACATGTTTAAGTGAATTAAATTACAATGGACAGGACAAATGGACACTAAATATAAAAAGTACCCATTACAATTTGAATGTCTCTCTCTCTCCCTCTTCCTCTCTCCCTTCCCTCTCTCCTCCCTCTCTCTCTCTCCCCACTACAGCCCATGTAGTGTTTATTTAGATCCTAAAGGAGATATCCTAGGTATATGATATTAAATGTAAATATAAATTGAATTGAAAAAACAAAAAAGAAGTTACATGTTTGTTTTATTTTATAATATTGAAATGGTGAATTACAGAATATATTTTATTAATTTTGATCTTATGTCGTCCTGGCCTCCTGCCTTAATTTACACTATGTTTTACTGAGCCAGTGTCAAGTGAATTTCCGACCCAACTTAGATATTTTCCAAGTCGTGTTTTTGTCACTTTTTTGTCAACAAATCAATGTAAATATTTTACAACTCCCCTTTTAAAAAGAATGAGAGAGAGAGTTAAATCAAGATTATTATATTTTTTACATATTGAACTATTTGGCAATAGCTCTTAAGTGTTGCTTATTTGCCGAATGTTTATTTCTTATGAGTGTTGTCACCTCAGCTAGATAATGGACCATTCCATTTTTTTTTATAAAGAAAAAAAAATAAAGAAAAAGGACATACTACACAGATGTAATAAGAAAGAAAGAGAATAGGAGAAAGATAGAGAGGGGGTGAGCATGCAAAAGCGATAATGCTAATCTATTTCAATGGAACATAATGAAAAGTAGGAAAGAAAGAAAAAAAGTGTAAGCGAGTTAAATCAAGATTATTATGCTTTTTACATATTGAACTACTGCAATAGCTCTTAACATATCAAATGTTGTAATAATTAAATTATCATACTGTGGTATATCCACAGGTCCTGCTAGTCAAGATTATTATACTTTTTACTTATTGAACTATTTCGCAATAGCTCTTAAGTAAACATATCAAATGTTGTAATAATTAGATTATCATACTGTGGTATGTCTACAGGTCTTGCTAGTTTTGATTATTGAATTAATGTTCTTGCTATTCTAGTTTGACTGTTTCTAAGTTCATTTGAAACGAGTTGAATTAAAACTGACTCCTAGGAATCTGCGATTCTCGTTCTTGACATTTGACACACAAGCTTGTTTTTATTTTGTCAGTTTTGTTTTTTTCTATTTTAAAAATAGATTTGATGAAATGAATAGCATTGGAATTTTATCTGTTGTCAAATCAGATTCAAGTCTTTTATTGTTTTGTGAAATGCATTGTCTACTCGGTCACAGAGTTGTGTATCTCAAATGAACTAAAAACTCTATCATCCACATACAATAATTTCTATTTGTCTCTCTTATATGTAGAGGTGCACAGTGTAATGGTTTGATTCATATACAGTGATGCTGATAGCTTTTTGGCGTCCTGGAATGCACATTTTTGCTTTGAATGAGTCCCCGGGAATATTTATGGGTCCCAACTCAAGCTGTCTAACTCCTAACTTGTAACCTATCCTGTGTAATTCATTTCTAAGAAACTATTGAAATGTATTTACACTTAGCTTGAAATGCTGAGAGAAGAAAAAAGAAAACACTGGGGTGCATGGATATGATTTTACTGCATCCTTTTAGATTTTTTGCGTCGGGGATGCAGGACGCATACCTAGCAGCATCTCTGCATATGATTCATTGGTTTTAATGGCATATCAACTCATCTAGGAGTATTTTATGCCTAAAAATCTGGGAATTGCTTTCATTGTATGTTTGTATTTTTGTGTAGTTGTTTCTTAAGAGTTTTGTATGTGGTTATGTTTGGAGGTGCGTGGTGTAATGGTTATGACTGTAGGAAATGGACATGGAGACACGGAGCTGGTTACATTTCACATAGTGCTAATACCCTTTGGAAAGATATATATCCACATGCTCTCCCTCCAGCTATGGGTAAATAGTAGGGCAGGCTGGGCTCTTTAAGCTTGGTTAATACCCCGTGCATTATCAAGATTACTCCCCTGTAATCGGCCGGGTTGAAAGGAACTAATTCCCCCTCAAAGGCCACTAAGCCCGCGCAATGGGGGGGGGAGATGAAGAATAATTAAAGTTCCAATTACCGTCGAACTGGGAAGACAAGGCAACAAATGGTTGTAACTTAAATACAAACCCGAATGTCACAAAGTCTACTGCAGAATGACAGGATATATATAAGACTCCACAATGTCATTCAAATCAAGCAGTCAAGCAGAACTCAAGGAATGGAATGACCCAAATCACCCAAATTCATGAATGGGTCATTCTTGATTTCTATATATACCAACTGTCTTGGACACTGCTTAAGTTGTACTTATCTACTGTTATTCAAACTAACAGTAGACTTACTGACTTCAATGGGGGGGGGTCCTGTGGTGTAGTGGTTAAGCTATTAGACTGTGACATAGTTGTGGGTTTGAACTCGAGTTGTGCTATTACATTTATTTTTGGACTAATCTTCCTTTTAGAAGTCCTTCACAGACGACGATGACGTCACTCCATGTCTTCAACAGTTGTGAGCCCTCTTGTGGCTAATTAGTCCAATTCTGGACTTGCAGATGCAATCATACACATTGCAAGAGAAATTCCCATCTGTATTTGTTGGTTCATGACGACAAAGACATCACCGCTCTGCAGCCCTGTTAATCTCAATATTGAGCCGCTCAGCTCCTGTGCGGAACGCATCTCGCCAACCCTGTCTCTTGGAGGCCAGATCTTCCTCGCTTGAAGGTGTGATGGTGCATTTCTTGAGCGTTGTCTTGATGTGGTCTTTGAACCCCTTTGGGGGGGGGGCCTCCTGTCCTTTGCATGCCATATGCGAGTTCACCATAAAGTATTTTACGGGGGAATAATACTCTTGGGAAAGGTATGATCCATTTCATTTTCCTAGCTGTGGGTTAAATAGAATCCCCACAGCTCTTCTACTCGGATGGATTTGGCATTAAATAAGCCACAGAAATTGCTATGCCATTTAACAAAGAAACCAAATTCAAGTCTTTATTGTTTTGTGGAATGCAATGTCTATTCAGTCACGTCAAGTGAACTAAAAACTTTGACTTTCACATTGACACACAAGCTTCTTTTTACATTGTCAGTTTTTGGTTATTTCCTAGTTGAGTAACATATTACAGGGGGACTCAGAAACAACAAAACCCAAATTATTTATCTATTTTCCCATTAAACTAACCCTACCCCCCCCCCAGTTGAGTAACATATTACAGGGTGACTCAGAAACAACAAAACCAAAATTATTTATCTATTTTCCCATTAAACTAACCTACCCCCCCCCCAGTTGAGTAACATATTACAGGGTGACTCAGAAACACAAAACCCAAATTATTTATCTATTTTCCCATTAAACTAACCCTACCCCCCCCCCCAGTTGAGTAACATATTACAGGGTGACTCAGAAACAACAAAACCCAAATTATTTATCTATTTTCCCATTAAACTAACCCTACCCCCCCCAGTTGAGTAACATATTACAGGGTGACTCAGTTTATTTATCTATTTTCCCATTAAACTAACCCCCCCCCCCAGTTGAGTAACATATTACAGGGTGACTCAGAAACAACAGAACCCAAATTATTTATCTATTTTCCCATTAAACTAACCCTAACCCCCCCCCCAGTTGAGTAACATATTACAGGTTGACCCAGAAAAAACACCCACAAATTTTGTAATAAAACTGTTAATTTTAACTAGGGAGGGAGGGTTAGGGCTAGGGTTGGGGTTGAGTTTTAGGGTTAGTTTAATGGGAAAATAAAGAATTTGTTTTTTTTTTTTTCTGGGTCACCCTGTAATATCATGTTACTCAACTAGGAAATAACCCAGTTTTTACTGTGTTAAGAATAGATTTGGAATTTTTGTATCTTTTTTTTATGCAAAAACTTTCATGTTTTTGACCATTATTGCCTTTGCCGCATCCTCCATGCTCAATGGCAACAATTCATCTCTAACACCATTGTTTGGGCAAAATGCAGAATCTCCTCCCTCCAGCAGGCTCTCCTTGCGAGATGTCTTCGCTGATTCTTTGTTGATAACCCAATGACATTATCCGTGAATCCATTGACCCAGTACCACCTTAGGGCTGGAAGAAATGCAAAAGGGGTCAACTGAAAACCTGACTCAAAACTAGGATGAATTTAGCATTAGATAACCCACAAAGATTGATATGCCATTTGACAAAGAAACCAAATTCAAGTCTTTATTGTTTTGTGAAATGCTGTGTCTACTCGGTTACATAGTTTTGTACGTCAAGTTAAATAAAACCTTTGATGTTCACATTACAATAATTTCTATTTGTGGTGAATTCACGGAAGGAGTAACAAGGGAAGAGGAAATTTACAAGTGGTCCCCAAACCCTGCATACATATCCTGGTCAGGGGATGGAGATGCCCTTGTTTGCTGCAGATTTTCCACAGACACAGTGACAAGTACGCCAAAAGCCAATGTAGGCGTTATTTTCGTATTCGCCTGGGGAGTTGTCTGCCCGTTTAGTTCGCAGGATCCTGCTAGGGGCCTTTTATATTTAAGCGGCTGGTTTGAACGTCTCTTCCTCTTTTTCCTGTTGCTTGACCTACGAGACACCACTATGGGTTAGACTTTGGTCTACCCCCTTCTTGTTGGGGCTTTGACCCCCCCTTACATTACTGTAAGTGATTCATACAGCATGGACTATTCCTAGTCTCATGTCTGTTGCTTTTATGTTTTTCCATTCATGAATGTGTCATTATCTCTACTTTTGTATGTTTATGTACACCTCTATGTATTATGTACCCTGTTTATTCTGTGCTGTATATAAAATGTTTTGTCCTTCAACCTTTGTCAGAGTTTTATCTGCAAGTATTATCACTTTGAATCTTACACCGGTGATTCCTGACGATGAGTGTGATGCCCTTTGGATTTTTGCCAGACGACCCTTTGACTGGGTTGTAGTCCTAATGTCCACCTTGGGTGACCCTACCAGGAACTTAAGTTCCTGCTGCGATGAGGAGGGTCTTGGATTTTAGAAATAATGTGCTAGATGGCCATTGAGCAAAAAGCTTCCCCCGCCCTTTTACAGATCTTGTTTTTCCTTTTGCTGGGTGTCTAGAGACCCTCCTCACCAGACAAAATCTTTGGGTTTGGTTTGGTTTAGTTTGTTTTGTTTTTTACGGCATATCAACCTCAGTGGGTCATTTAATGCCAACAATGTTTTGAAATAAATTCATTCTTAATGGATACTCAATTTTTTTTATAAACTCATGATTTTCTTTTTTAACCCATAGATGGGACCCTAACAGTTTGGTTTGGTTTGTTTTGTTTTACGGCATATCAACCTCAGTGGGTTATTTAATGCTGATAAAGTTTTGAAATAAATCAATTCTTAATGGATAATACAATTTGTTTATCAACTCATGTTTTTCTATTTAACCCATAGATGGGACCCTAACAGGTACTATCACTCTGGGTCAGAGTGGACCAGGCAGCAATGGTGATGAAGGGGTGCTCGATATTCCCCAAACCTCTAAAACTGGAACCTCACCATCAGATAGAGTTTAACATCATTCACAGGATATGCAGACCCTCAGCCACCGCCTTCTAGCACCCATATGATAAAAGGGGTTGGGGCTTGCCATAAGGGCAATAGGTGCTAGGGTCTGACATCACCAGCTGACCACCTGTCTAGCCCAAGTAAGGGCCAAAGTAGAGTGTTGCAGGTCATGGACTGCTCAGCCACCTGGATTCCATCCTTAAGCATCACGGGTAGCCACTCATGGCTTCATTGGAGGAGTCTTACCCCTCTGCAGAGGTGCAGTCAGTGAAACAGTATTCAGTTACATAGTACTAGTAGCACATTGAATGACATTATATAGCTGGCCTAATAATTTCCTTAAGAGAAAACAAAAAAAAAACTATAAAACATAAAAGCTATCCACTTGACAACTTTACTTTGAGCAAATTAATCAGCATGCACATGAAAGGCTGTCCTCCCCCCTACAGTGAAAATGGATCCTTCCCCTTAGGAGGCTTGACTCTTAGGGTCAAGTTGAGAACTAATGGGTAAAAGGTGTGTCTCTCTTTTAAGAGGGATATTGCCAGAATTACAATTCATTTTTCAACTAACAAAATGGTCTATTTTTCTCAAGTTGTTTCTTGGTTTCATCTTAAGTACCAACCCATTCAAATAGGTCATGAACTAGTTCAAAAGACACTTACTAGTGCCATTATCAGAGTACTTTTTAAATTAACTTTATCCATTTTTGCAATTAGTAGTGACTGTTTATTTTTGCTTTTCTTAACTCTCTAGGATGGTAACTCAATTAGTGTGTGTGTGAAACAGTGGTGTTTTTTATTACTCAACTCTTTAGCAGAACGCCCTGGTGGTAGGGCTCTGAATATGCTGACTGAAAACCATATAACTGTATGCAGAGGGATAAGACTCCACCCCCCACCCATCCACCCCAAAAAAGGGGGCTTTTTGAGTAATACGGTGAACTGTATCTCATGGTGAGGCTCCTGTTCTGAAGATCTGGGGAATGTGGAGTATCTATTCATTGTCATTTCTACCAGTTACGCTCTGACTTGGAGTGGTATTACCTATTAGGGTTCCATCTATAAGTTAAATAGATCTGTTTAAAAATGATTTGTATTCGTTAGAGCCAAGTGCAAAAATTATTTGAGACCATATAATTATTAGTAGTCAAAAGGAATATGTGAAACCGTACAACTGTGTGCAAATTATTTGTATTAGATAGGAATTCTTTCTATATAATTGTATATTATTTATATCAAAAATAGTTACTTGAACTCTGAATGTTTGAGATGAGGCTTGAAGATTAGTATTAAATAAATACCTAAAGAAGGCCGGAGGGTATATCGGCCGAAACGTTGTACAAATAACAATGAAGATCGGGACAATGGTCCGAATAACGCAGATAATACTAGTTACTTGAAGTTATGATTATTTACTCAGTATTATTATTAGTTACTTGAAACTGTATTAATGTGTGAAAACAAATGACTGTTATTGAATAGAAATAATTACTTGAAACTATGATTATTAGTATTAGATAGGAGTACTTGAAACTATACAACTGTGTGCAAATTATTTGTATTAGATAGGAATATTTTATGTATAACTGTGTACAAAAATCTCTTAAGAAACAACTACATGGAAAATGTAAATATGAATGAACACTATTCTCTAACCTCTAGGTATAGAATAATCCCAGAGAGGTTGACATGCCATTAAAATTAGTCAAAAATCACTGCAAATTGCTTGAGTAAGATTGTATAGATTCTACAATTTTTAAAAATAAATTCTCTGATTATCTTTCAAAGAAATTATTTTCCATCAAATAAAATCTTGACTAATTGCCAACCATTTGCTTGATTGTGATTCCATTTAATCTTGTGATTGATTCCATTTCATTGAAGATTCCTGACACTCTTGAACCTTTTCTTCTTAGTTTTCCATGATAAATCTTGAAATAGAACTTTCATCGCTCCTATTTCCATTTTTGTGTTCTCCTCTTTGATTTTTCTTCCAATTTAAAGTTAGAATAAAAATAAATCTTGTTTCTCAGCCAAACTTGCTATTTCATGTCTAGTTTTCTTCGGAAAAAATCAATTTTCTACCTCTTTTTTTTCTCTTTCTTTTACACTAGATATGCTTTAAATGTATGTGTGTGTGTCCGTGGATGCATCTAGACAGGTGTGTGTTGTGTGTGTGTGTGTGTGTGTCCGTGGATGCATCTAGACAAGTGTGTGTTGTGTGTGTGTGTCCGTGGATGCATCTAGACAAGTGTGTGTTATGTGTGTGTGTCCGTGGATGTATCTGGACAAGTGTGTTGTGTGTCCGTCCATGTATCTAGACAAGTGTGTGTTGTGTGTCCGTCCGTGGATGTATCTAGACAAGTGTGTGTTGTGTGTCCGTCCGTGGATGTATCGTGAGACAAGTGTGTGTTGTGTGTCCGTCCGTGGATGTATCTAGACAAGTGTGTGTTTGTGTGTCCGTCCGTGGATGTATCTAGACAAGTGTGTGTTGTGTGTCGTCCGTGGATGTATCTAGACAAGTGTGTGTTTGTGTCCGTCCGTGGATGTATCTAGACAGTGTGTGTTGTGTGTCCGTCCGTGGATGTATCTAGACAAGTGTGTGTTGTGTGTCCGTCCGTGGATGTATCTAGACAAGTGTGTGTTGTGTGTGTGTGTGTCCGTCCGTGGATGTATCTAGACAAGTGTATGTGTGTGTGTGTGTCTGTGGATGCATCTAGACAAGTGTGTTGTATGTGTGTGCAGATGCATCTTGACAAATATGTGTTGTGTGTGTGTGTGCAGATGCATCTTGACAAATATGTGTTGTGTGTGTGTCCACAGGTGCATCTAGACCAAGTGTGCGTGTTTGTCCACAGGTGCATCTAGACCAAGTGTGCGTGTTTGTCCACAGGTGCATCTAGACCAAGTGTGAGTGTATGCCCACAGGTGCATCTAGACCAAGTGTGCGTGTTTGTCCACAGGTGCATCTAGACCAAGTGTGAGTGTGTGCCCACAGGTGCATTTAGACCAAATGTTAGTGTGTGCCCACAGGTGCATCTAGACCAAGTGTGAGTGTGTGCCCACAGGTGCATCTAGACCAAGTGTGCGTGTTTGTCCACAGGTGCATCTAGACCAAGTGTGAGTGTGTGCCCACAGGTGCATTTAGACCAAATGTGAGTGTGTGCCCACAGGTGCATTTAGACCAAGTGTGAGTGTGTGCCCACAGGTGCATCTAGACCAAGTGTGAGTGTGCACCTGTACATACATCTAGATGTCTGTATGTATGTGCCAGCGAGTGCCAAGTAATTTTATCGAAATGCCAATTTGTTAACATCTCCTAAAATAGAATGTTCATTATCATCTCTGTAGGTTTTACTGAACTCAAACAAATTGTAGTGGGCAGATTATAATGAGAAGCTAATTAGCAGGTAGAAAATAAGAATTGAAAAAAAAAGAGACGTGTGTTTGCAAACAACTCTCTAAAGGTTGTATAAGATAATGAGACTTAATTCATCTTCTAAATCTGTCAAAGTCTTTATATAACTTGTATAAATCAAATGGGATCCTTACCACCAGGAAGCTTTTTACATCTTATGTTTATACTACTCTTTTAAAATATCTAATATCTCTTTGGTGGTCAGTATTATTATCATTAACTAGCAGGACCTGTGGATATACCACAGTATGATAATTTAATTATCACAATGTTTGATATGTTAACAACCTCATTTCAAAATAGTTCAATATGTAAAAGGTATAATAATCTTGATTTAACTCTCTCTCACTTTTTTTTCTTTCTTTCCTTTTTTTCCACCTTTTCATTATGTAACATAATATGTTTGAAATAGATTAGCATTATCGCTTTTGTGCATTCATCCCCTCTCTCTACCTTTCCCCTGCTCTCTTTCTTTTTTATTACATTCTTTCTATGTATCATGTCCTTTTTCTTCCATTTCTTTGTTTATAATAAAAACGAAATGGTCCATTATTTAGCTGAGGTAACAACACTCATAAGAAATAAAAATTTGACAGATAAACAACACCAGATAATCATTTTTGTATTTCATCTTAAATGGTCTCATTTTTAATCAGGGGTTTATGAAATTAATGAAAGAAAGGGAAGAAAAAGAACATGCTACACAGAAAAATATAATAAGAAAGAATGAGAGAGAGTAGGGGAAAGATAGAGAGGAGGGTGAGTGTGTGGAAGTTATAACGCTAATCTGTTTCTATCAAATTTATAATGAAAAGAAGGAAAGAAAGAAAAAAGAGTGAGAGAAAGTTAAATCAAGATTATTATACTTTTTACATATTGAACTATTTAGCAGTAGCTCTTAAGTAAAGATACCAAACTTTGTAATAATTAAATTATCATACAGTGGTATATCCACAGGTTCTGCTAGTATATATGATAGTCCAACGTATTATTCTGATATTGGCAACTATAATGAAAACATTCATTCAACTTGCATCTACTAAATGTTAATTCACTTTTCATCATTCTGATATAAAAACTCTTTTGATATGAAATACTTCGTCTTCAGTTTCTTTTTCCCTTCAAATGAAAATTGAATAGAAATTTTTAAAAAGAAATAGAATTTGAAGTCCTGTAATATCTGCATCTATAAATCTGCAGAAATTCAACTAATTCTTAAAATATAAAATAAAATTATTTCTATTAATTCATTAATACACATGAAGTTAAATAAATCATATATATATTTTTTTTAAATGATTTGGCATTAAATAACCCACAAGGGTTGATATGCCATTAAACACCAAGCAGCCAACCAAACTTTGAGAGAGAAGTTGACATCTCTCACTGTCAATAACCTATTTTAGCTCGTAAAAGGAATGGAAAAAAAAAAGTATTGAGATAGAGAAGACAGCATAGTATTGAAAAACAGTGTGTTTATTATGTGTTGAAAATCTTTAATTTTACGAGCATGTCTTCTTCTATACTAAACATCTTTGTGTGTCGTTGGAGTACAAAAGTGTCTTTATCAAACCCTATCTATACACTAACTGTTTGTTTGTTTTGTTTGGTATCCCTGATTTTATAATGAATTAGCTGCCCTACATTGTGCACAAAAAAAAAAAGAAAGACAAGCACCCCACTGACATGTCTCATTTGAATTTCTTTATTCAATTCAAACCATGTTCTGTATGATAATCATGTGATTATTGAAAAGTTCTCTATCCAACCAAGAAGAGAAATGATAGAGAAATAAAATGTACATACTGTTTTTGAAGTTATCCTCCAGATATAAAAACAATATGATACTCACCGTCGCAGTGGGGTTCTAACTACCGTCGAGTTAGTAGACAAAAACAAACAGGCAAGCTGTAACTTAAATACAGTCCTTGCATGCTGCTGGCATAATGCAAAGCAATGGCTGAAGAGTGGGTACTTATCCATGTTCTTACTCACCCTGAAATCAGCCAATCAGAACTCAGGAAATGAACTTGCCTGAGTTCATAATGGAACAATCCAAGCTCCATATAAGCCACCTACCAAACTCTAGTTTTAGTCTTGCATTCATCTTGTAACAGAGTTGAATACTTTACACAAAATCCAACAATATATTCATCAAACTGGGATATCATCCCTCAAGTTTATTTAGCCCTTTCCAAAAGAAAGAAAAAAAAAAGTCATTCTCTTTATGAGTGAGCATCCTTGGCATTTTAAGGAACTTAATCTACCTCGAGATATTTGTGACTTCAATAGGACTGCAGTCATCCTCAGTCCTAGGATCTAAAACAGGGGGTCATCAAACTATGGCCCACAGGCCGGATCCAGCCCGCGAAGGCATTTTATCAGGCCCACCAACAGTAATTGAATTTAGTATTATTTGTATTATTCAGACTATTATCCTCATCTTCATTGTTATCTGTACAACGTTTTGGCCGATGTGCTCTACGGCCTTCTTCAGGTATTTCTTGTCAGACTCAGGAACCTTCTTTTCGAAATCAGGAACCCACACAGAACTTTGAACCCAACCCTTTATTCAGTGCACAGGGTATCCTGTTCTCATTCCGCTAACCATAGCTAAGGTACAGGTGTTAAGCTGTGTTGATTATTATTCTATGTTACTGCTGCCCCTGACCAGGATTGAACCTGCAGTCTAGAGATAACTCTCACTTAGAACTGTCTTATCCTAACTCCTTTATCCACTACGCTATGCGTCCAATTGTACAGATAACAATGAATATGAGGACAATAGTCCGAATAATACAAATAATACTAATTATCAAGCCTCATCTCAAAAATTCAGAGAAATACTACTTGAATTTGTTTGTTAAAACATACAGAAACGCGAGACGTTCTGATACCATTTAAATTCAAATATTATGTTAAGCTTACTAAATCCTCATGGACTTGACTACAGAATCAACCCATAGAACGAAATTGACTGATAAACATTTTAAAGCAATCCTAAACCAAATATTGACGATATCTTGAAAGGCAAACTTCAGTTTCACAAATCTCACTAAATCTTTTTGCTAATGTTGCGTTCTTTGATAATGTTTTGAAAATAAATATGTTGGCTAAGTTTGTTTTTGTGCATCATATGACACTCATCTATGAATATAACATGGAAAGATAATTTTTTTTTTACATCTCTTTCTCAGAGTTTTCGTTCTGACTAACAAGTATTGAACATAATGATGTGGCCTGCGATTGTTGTATTTTCAATTATCCGATCAGTGCTCGTTATTTTTTTAATTATCTGGCCCACTGTGAAAAAAGTTTGGTGATCCCTGATCTAAAGAATAAAACAGTTTTATTTGTCATAGTCACCTTCACAGGAGGCTGTGACTAGCATCCAGTCACCAGACAAAAAAAAATCAGACTGTAGCCAAAATACAGGCTCTGTGCCAACTACCAGAACATAGTCAAATAAATGTTGGGTATTTATGGATAAAAGTATCCACATTAAAACCAGCAGCCAATAGGTAATCCTAGGAATGGACTTGGCCAAGATACACAGTGGAATAGCCCAACCTGGAATTTAAACCACCTAAATTCTCAGCAAAAATTCAACTTGCAACACAGCTGAATACTGATTACTTTATACGAATTTCAAAATTAATAACTAGTAGAGCAAGCTGGTGTTGTCCGGGATTTTAAAACACCATTACACCATGTGGCTCCAACTGTATTCAGCATCTATCAGAATTTGTGACGCATAAATTAGTTATGCCTTTTTTTTTTTTTTCCTCTTAAAAATCGTCTAATTGTCAGTCATCTCAGAGAGTATAAAATAGCTGATCTGTTTTATTAATAAACGGGTTGGCTAATGCCTGTTAGACAACATTCTTGTCTTGACTTATTTATGAATGAAAAAAAGTTGGATAGAAATACATACATAACTTGATATGTAAATGTATCAAATCAAATTGATGTGGGGGATAAAAATGCATGCCTAATTTGATATATAAACACATAAACTAAGTAGATGATTGATACTTAAAATATTACCTTTTGGATTTATTAATAACTAGCAGAGCTATCCAGTGTGGCCCAGGATTTTAAAAGTTGAAAATAGATCTATCTATATTTATATATAGATTAGTAATAGAGGTGCGAGGGTGTAAGGGTTACAGTCATAGGAAATGAACTCGTCGACCAAAGTTCAAATCATGGACGAAGCTGTTTGTATTTCACATAGCGCTAATACCCTTGGGAAAGGTATGCATCCAACTACTCTCTCTCCAGCTATGGGTAAAATAGTAGGGCAGACTGGGATCTTTAACCTTGGTATGTGTTGTATCCTTGACGTGGAAAAAGATATACAGAAAACACAGGGTGCGTGAATTATGTATTTTATTCAGCACTTTTAACATAGAACAAAGAAGTAGTACAATCACAAGACAAAACGTACAAAATGAGGAGGTTCAAATGTCTGGGTTGACGCAGTAATTTCTTCTGAATATTTTTCCCGACTTCTGTCACTGCTGCGTCAACTCTTATATGGCTCTGGGTCAGTCCATCTTGATGGGGATCTTAACCTTGGCTAGGTAACTAGTCTAGGAGAAGGAAAACTCTGGATTCAAACTTGTTAAACTCTGATTGGAAATTTACCTTCTTTTGCATCTGGCTCATACAAAGTGGTTGGTAAATATATACAAGGGTGAGTCAAAAAGTAATGCCATATTGTTTAGGACAGGTATAATTACCAATGCAGGAACATGTATCATTCATCATAATGAAGCTGGTCCTAGGTGGATCACATTCCTACTTCTCCACATAGTCACCGCTTCTCTCAATAGCAGTTATCTAACATATAGAGTTTTATGAGAAAATTATTTACAAAAAAGAAATAGTAATTTTTTCAGTATTAAGAGGTTAACTAAAAAGTTTACAAATAAATAAATACCTAATAAATAACGATTTTGTATAAAATTTATGTGTAAAATATTCAAAATAATTATTTAAATGATTATTAATAAATGCATGCAACATTTTATTTGAGAGAGGCAGATCTAATTTTTACTCCTTTAGAAAATTTGATGATTTTACTTACTTATGATACAAACCTTCTGGCACTGAAATTTTAACTCCCTCGGGCAAAATCTTTAAAAAATTAATCTTTACACCTTCTGGATAGAGCATTGTTTTTTACTTGTAATGTTATATACCCCTTTATTTGGGTGTATTTAATCGGTTAGAGATGATAATAGGTGATTGTCTTTCTTACTTGTTACACTTCTACTTGTTGGTTCTACCTTGTCCGCCATCTTCTCTTGTCATCTAGTGGGCTTCTTTTAAGGGTTGGTTCTTCTTTGTGCAGGGTTGGTCATTGTCTTTAATATTTAATTAACACAACAAGACTTGTTTATTTCTTGATCAAGTTTTATTTCCAACCCTACCCATTTGATTCCACCGTGTGTGAGTAGCGAACCCTAAGAGACATCCTCTTTGATAGGGTGCCGGCTCGCATCTGAATAACTAAACTAATGTTGCATACCCTTCTTCCTTATTTACCTTCTTCTATTCTTAAGTTGTTCTTCTTCTGGGGTCTTGATATCTTAAGTTCTTCTAGGTCTCTTCTAACGTCCGGTCTTCTCTTGGGGACTTCGTGTCTGGTCTTCCATTGGGGATTTCTCTTTATCAGAAGCCCTGTGTCATTGTTAGTTTTTAGATAATAACACAAGACTTCGATTTACTTTGATCATATTTTATTCTCGAAATCCCCCACCAGACTACCTGCGCAGATCGAGTCGGAGCGTGTATAACACGACTCACCACCGTCATGGTTTCTCGCCGACTGACTAAAATCTATTTCTAATCTAAACCGGAAGAGGGTCTTCTCCATCGATTCTCATGGTATCCACCGGAAGGAAGGTTCAGGACAGGTCAAGGCTTGTCATTCAAATCTTTCAAGGCCATGGGCTGCAGCTTATAACGGCCATTTTGATTTCTACACTATTGCACATAAATATTAGGTATCTAATAATTATGTAACACTAAAACCTATTCCCATGCATCCAATTGCATGCCTTCAAGGAGTCAAGTAAAAGGTCACTAACAATCCATAATCAGTGAGTAACTTTCTATAGGACCCCATTATTTTAAGTCTACAGACCCTATTCAAAATTCTAACTACAGGTACGTTCATAATTTATGGCTGTTCATAAATTATGTAACAGTAATGATAAAGTCTAAATATGAATATGATTGCCCCAAACCTGTTGCTCTTATGGCAATCCCCAACCCCTTTTTATCATATGGGTGCTAGAAGGCGGTGGCTGAGGGTCTACATGTCCTGGGTATGACGTTAAAATCTATCTGATGGTGAGGTTCCAGTTCTGGAGGTTTGGGGAATGTGGAGCACCCCTTCATCACCATTGCTCACTGGTCCACTCTGACCCGGAGTGGTAGTACCTGTTAGGGTCCCATCTATTGGTTGAATAGAAAAACATGAGTTTATAAACAATTGTATTATGCATTAAGAATGAATTTACTTCACAACTTTGTTGGCATTAAATGACCCACCGAGGTTGATATGCAACAAAACAAAAAAAAAAAAAACAAACAATATGAATAATTATTTCAGAAATAATAATTGCTGAAGAATATTAAAATAATCAATTAATTTTTTTTTCTCTATAAGGAATGCTCATTTCTATAATATTTGGTGCCAGTTTTCGAAAAAAAAGACGTGAACTGATTTAAACTGACATTCTTATTTCTTTGATCAAAGACTAATTACTAACAATTATGCTAATGAGAACCAGTCATTCTTTTTTCTTTCTTTCTTTTCTTTCTGTTATTTATTTATTTTTATTTATTTTTTTTTGTTAGTTTGTTTTGTGATTTTGTCAAGCGTAATGTCTAATTAGGATTCCAATTATCTTTGCTTGCATTTCATTTATATCTTCTTTTTTTTCGTTCTTTTTTTTCTTCTAGGCAGGTCTGAAATGGTAATGCAAACAATGGTATGAAGAACTCGTAGCATCCACTCAACTTAGTCAACCACTCATACCAAGTGGCCTCCAAACAGACAATCATTTTAGGAGATTGGATTTATTAACCAGCCTCCAATTGGACCAATGGTGCCTAAAGTAGGAACCATGAACAAAATCCATGATACAATTGCTTCTTATCAAAAAAGAGTAAGTATTTTCTTTTATCATATCTACCACGTACCCCACGTGTACCAGTTAGGCACAAGGCCAGGACCATATGACCTTTAGGCACCCCTTTTTGATCTCGATTAAGAAAGGACATGTTTTTCATTTACACCGTCAATATCCGGTTGCTTTAACAGACGATTTTTAGATATTTTTAAAAAATTATAAAACTAACCCTAACCCCTAACCAACAACCGGATATTGACGGTGTAAATGAAAAACATGTCCTTTCTTAATCGAGATCAAAAGGGGTGCCTAAAGGTAATATGGTCCCAAGGCCCTATTAATGTGGGCCCACCTACGAACCAAAGTTCATGGGAGGCGTGTGCAAAAAATGTTATTCCTGTTGGCATTCCCCCCCCCCAAACACCAGGCAATAAACCCAGCCCTGCCCCCTTTAAATTGAGGAGGCAGGTGTTGCCTGGGGGGATGGCCCCCTGGGATCAATGTTGTTAATTACATCATCAGTCCAGGACTGAAGCACACTGGACCCACACCCAAGGTTTGTTTAAATTTGGACAGTTATGAGATTTCTAACAATGCAAAAAAAAAAATAGTTTGCAGAGTGCCCTATTAGTATCACCTAGACAGTGAAGGAGTCTGTCCTCTTTTCACTTGTGTTAGATAAGGGAGATTGTTTTGTGTATTGAGTGGAGCACCACACTAAATTTAGCTCTCCCACTTTACCTCACAGTTGGTGAGGGACAGTATCGAACCTGCAGCCTTGTGGCTCTTGGGCTGATACTTACCACCAAATGCATTTAAAATGGGCAAAGGAGAACATGAAGGTCGATTTCTTGATGCAACACTTGATGACCCTGATGGTTGGAGCAAAGGTTGGGTTGTAAATGGACGAGATCGTCATCAGCACTTGAGATGCCAACAATAAAAACAGAATAAATTGGATTTTTAATTGTCTTATGTCAATTATTGTAGAACCTCTAAAAACTAATTTATTTTACAACATCCAAGTGATGCTCAATATAGAAATGATTTCAACAAACATATAACGATATTAAAAATCATTATGGTAACATCTATACATATATAAAGGGCAGTTTGTGTGTATGTATGTCCGGAGGAAATCTATACATATATAAAGGGCAGTTTGTGTGTATGTATGTCTGTCGGAGGAAATCTATACATATAGAAAGGGCAGTTTGTGTGTATGTATGTCCATATATAAAGGGCAGTTTGTGTGTATGTATGTATGTCCGGAGGAAATCTATACATATATAAAGGGCAGTTTGTGTGTATGTATGTATGTCCGGAGGAAACTATGAAAATAAAACAATTAACGACAAAGTAAATATATATACTCGTTTACTATTTTTTGAGCAAAACTAATGAAGATTTCATTTATATTCGTAGATATAACTTTTTGGGGGGCATTGAATATTTCAAATAATAGATATTAATTTTTCTTTTCAGAGTGGTTGGATCAGCTCAAGGTCTTTTTTATACATAGGGATTTTAATGGGGCATTCAGTGAAAACCAAACTCGCGATTCAACAATAATGGATCTGCGAAACTACTTTTTTTTAAAACCCCACCTCTACCCAGGTGATGCCGGGTAGCTGCTTCTACTCTATAAATAAATAGCTAAAACTATGTATATATTTACCAAACCCCTCCATACGAGTAGGATGTGACACAAGGTCAATTTCTTAAACGGAGTTTAAATTCAATTTGAATTCAGAGTTCTCCTTCTAGACTGGTTGCCAAACCAAGGTTAAAGAACCCATTCTGTCCTGCTATTTACCCATAACTAAAGGGAGAATAGTTTAAATTCATACCTTTCCCAAGGGTATTAGTGTGATGTGAAATGTAAACAGCCTCGACTAGGATTTGAACTCGACTAGTCGTGTCTATTTCCTATGAGGGTAACAATTACACCAACACATGCCTCCTAAAACTATGTATGGACACATCTCAATTATTGACTATGTTTGGTTTAGACTGACCCAAGGGGAACAAAAATAAAATAAAATAAGTCAGTTGTACTATTCTGAGAGGAGAAATTATTATTATTACAAGGGCGAGTCAAAAACTAATGCCATTTTCTTTATTTCATTTGAAGTTTTTTTTATAAAACTAAGGCCTAATATTGAGACCCTAATGAGGCTCAGAGCAAGAATCCAACTAGTAAAACCCATTTGACAAGGTCCCATTTATGGGTTAAATAGAAAAAAATGAGTTTTAAAAAACACCCATCAAAATGAGTAAAACAAAATGTTTTTGGCATAAAATAACTCATCAAGGGTTAACATGCCATAAAATTCAACCAACGAAATCAACAAAACTTAGAAAAAATGAATAGAAATTAACATCATTTTTGCTGTATTATGAAAAGGAAGGTGTTTTTTGTTTTTTTAAAGTCCCATGTAAAAATTACCTCCTTTATAGTCTTTAAAATTGAAGAATTTTATAATGGTGTTTTTTTGCCTTTTCTTTTCTCTTTTGAAGATGTGCTCTTTCTCATATGATTTATTTCATAATATATATAATTATATTTTAATTTTATATCATATTTTTATATTATAATTATATTATAATTAAGAAATTCATTGGAAAATATTTATATGTAACTTTTGGCTCTGTTCTTAAGGAAAAAAAATTAAAATAGGTGACAACAATTTAAATTTTATATAAAAGTCTATAAAAAAAACAAAAAAAACAACAAAAAAAACAAACTGGAGGAGCTGTCATACCAAAATTTTGGCCATACCTAACTTTTAAAGTTAGGTATGGCCAAAATTTTGGTCAGCTCCTCCATTTTTTCTTTTTTTTTTTTTTTTTTAGACTTTTATATAAAATTTAAATTGTTGTCACCTATTTTTATTTGTTTTCCTCAAGAACAGAGCCAAAAGTTACATATAAATATTTTCCAATGAATTACAGCAGTAGTTTTTTATCTATTTATTTATTTTTTCCATCAAGGTCAAACACTAGCATTGATAGGAACCATTATATGACTGGACACTCTTTTTTCTTGTGACGGAACTCGTATGTGGGTTTATATGGAGATATCTTAAGTTTATACTTGTATTTTGTCAAACCATTTGTTGCCATCTGAATGTTATACAAAGACAATTTTTAAGCATCGTAAAGCTGGTTTGAACTCTGTTTTCCTTCTCCCAAACTGGTTGCCTAACCAATGCTAAAGAACTCAATCTTCTCTACTATTCACCCATAGCTTGGCGAAGAACGCATGAATTCATGCCTTTCCCAAGGGCATTACCATGAATTGAAACGCAAACAGCCTTGTCTAAGATTTGAACTTAGATCCCCAGTTCCATTTCCTTTGATATTAACTGTTATGCTATATGCACATACATATGGCTATCTGCACATGACAATCTACAGAAACAGGCTGAATTTATGTAAATATAATCAGGGTGTTCCATAGCACAAGCAGATAACATGGTTGGGACGGGTCACCTCATCTTAGTCATGGGACGATGACTCACAGGGACAGCAACATCATTGTGCCACGTTATAAACCAAATCATAATCATGATGCATCTTCATTTTATTGGATGGGATTTCTCATTATATAGAGGTCATCATTCTCATGGGACACTTCATTTAATTGGCAACGACTTCACATTACATTGGGGGGTCATCATCATTATCATGGCAATTTCAGAGGCACACTGGAATTATTACAGCAAATCTCCATTTTTTGTTTGTTGTTTTTTAGGTAAAGAAAGCAAGCAAATGATAACAGTGACAGTGATCATCTATTGCAGAGATGCTGATAGGTATGCATCCTGCGTCCCTGGCGCTCAAAAATTTAAAAGGACGCAGTAAAATTGTATCCATGCGTCCCAGTGTTTTTCTTTTTTCTTCCCTCACCATTTCAAGCTAAATGTAAATACATTTCAATAGTTTCTTAGAAACGAATTACACAGGATAGGTTACAAGGTGGGTGTTAGACGGCTTTAATTGGGACCCATAAATTTTCCTGGGGACTCATTCAAAGCAAATATCTGCGTCCCAGGATGCACTAAATCAAAAAGCTATCAGCATCACTGATCTATAGAAGAAAGGCAAACCAAAGTTTCAATGATAATTTCGATTATTCGGACTATTGTCCTCATCTTTATTTTTATCTACCCAAATTTTTGTCTGATGTGCCCTCCGGCCTTCTTCAAGTGTTTTTTGTCAGACTCGGGATCCTTCTCGGAGAACTCGAGAGCCTTTATGTCGCAGTTGGGAGCCTTCTTGTTGTAATCAGAAGCCTCCACAGAACTTCAAACTGAACCCTTTATTCAATCCATGGGAGTAGATTGTTCTCATTCTGTTGACCATGACTGGGTACAAATGTTAAGCTATGTTAATTATTCTATGTTACTATCGCCCTTGGTTAGGATTGAACCTGCAGTCCAGGGATGATTGCCACTTAGAAATATATTAAACCAACACCTATATCTGTTGTGCCATGTGTCCAATGATAATTTCTTTTTAGATATCAGATTCTTGTTTATTTTTTTGTAGAAAGGTTATTGAGAAAGATACAATGTCAAGTCATTTGTTTTTAAATATATATTCAGTATGATTGGTTGGATTTTATGGCATGTCATCCCTTGTTGGGTTATTTTATGCTGGAGACATTCTGTTTAATTCATTCTTGTTAGGTATTCAATTTTTTCTTCAATCTCAATTTTTAAAAACACATTTTTAAATACACATTTTTAAATATTCATTTTTTTATCTATTTAACCCATCAATAAGGCCCTAACAGGTACTACCCCTCTGAGTCAGAGTGGATCTGGGATTAATGGTGATGAAGGGGTACTCCACATTCCCCAGAGCTCCATAATTGGAACTTCACCACTAGATGCATACCCCGGACACTAAGACCTTAAGCCAATGACTTCTAGCACATATATGATAAAAAGGGTGGAGGCTAGCCATAAGGGCAATATGGTTGGGCCAATCATATAGGTGCTAGGGCTTGACATGACCATCCAATTGATCGGATGGGGCCTCCCCCAACCGACTGTCTTGCCTAAGTAAGGGCCAAAGTGGAATGTTGCAGGTCATGGAATGCTCAGCCACCAGGATTTCATCTTCAAGCATCCCGGGTCACCACCCACGGTCAATAGGTGGCTCCATTGAAGAGGGGGTGGGGTACCCCTCAGCAGAGGTGCAGTCAGTGTATATTGACATGGTGAACAGAGTTCAAATCCTGGACAAGGCTATTTGCATTTCACATACCCTTGGGCACGGTATGAATCCAATAATTCTCGCACCAGGCTAGTCTGGGCTCTTGAGCATTAGTATGGCAACCGGTCTAGAAAAACTTGAAATTCCAATCTGTTAAACTCTGCTTAAAAATTGACCTTGTGTCACATCCTGCTCATGCAGAGAGATTGGGTATATACATATTGTTTTTTTTTTGGGGGGGGGGGGGTTGTGTCATCTTCTTGAATTCAGTTTTGAGTCTGTCTTATTCTTTTCCCAGACGTTTGGCGACAGTTCCTCTGGTCAGTTGTTACCCTTCTGCCCTCTGACTCTAATCAGCGACTATTTTGTTAAATTAGAATTTTATCTGCCAATTATGACTAATGGTGTACTCCAGATAACACCCAATTATTTTTATGTTGCAAAAAGATAATTGAAACTATATATTTCCTTAAAAAGAATGTCAGTTTTCAAAATAAAATGACCCCGTTTTCAATCAATAGTAATTTTAAAATGCATAATATTTTTGAAAATACAAAACGTTGTGACATGACATTCTTAGCTAAGTTTGAATTTTTAATCTCAGGATTTTTATAAACAAAAACACTGACTAATTTTTTTTTTTTTTTTTTTTTTTTTCAAAATGTGCGTGTGTGTCAAATATTGCACTTCACTCAAATGACTTTTTTTTATAAAGTTTGGTTGTTGTTGAAGGTTGTGAGTTCAATCCCTATAGCCTTGCAAGGTAACTCACTTCACCTCTCACTACAGGAACTTTTTTAAAAAAAACATGCACATGGTTTAAAAAAAAAAAAACGTTACCAAAAATTCCTCATTGGTAAAAAAGCAAAAAAGCAACAAAGAAATAGTGACATACTTCAAAAAAGCCTGCAATAAAATCTATTCATCGCACAAGAAAGAAAATTATATTGGATAAATCCTACTTAACGGACCTAAATTCTACCATCGTATGTAAACCCGCCAAAAGAAAAAAATACTAAGAATCACGGAATTAACTGAATTTAATGAAATTTTCAGTGTTGATATATTAATGAATAAACAATATGATGCAGCAGTTATTTTATTGAAAACTCTTACATTTTTTCAGGTCAGTTAACTTTGAACCACGTATCTTTGAGGCGTAACACAGATTCACAAACATATGTGGTTTAAAGTTAATTGACTTGAAAAAATGTAAGAGTTTTCAAATAAAATAACTGCTGCATTATATTGTTCATTCATTAATATATCAACACTGAAAATTTCATTAAATTCAGTTAATTCCGTCATTCTTAGTATTTTTTTTCTTTCGGCAGTGGGACATAAGATGGTGGAATTTATGTCTGTTAAGTAGGATTTAACCATTTTATCATTATAAAGTGGAAAGATTAGATTTTATAGACATATTACATTTATAGACATTGCGACAGAAAGTTTGACTGCCTGCAAGGTTTACGATCTATAAGACATGCTGATGTGAAAATCGTGATTCCCCTGTCGAAAAGTGTAAATCGATTGATGAGGTTAAGAGCCAGGATCAACCCAAACTGAATTCTGGACCTCATAGCTGAGCGTCACCGTGCTGGAAAATTTTCTAAGCAGGCAATGAATTTTAAGTAAAAAATCAAGCACCTAATGTTATCAACGGCCAAAGTAAATGCGTTAAGAAAATCACAAAATACATTCATGTTATTTACTTATCTATTTTATTTTATTTATCATAAAATGTGTTCTTGATTGTGCTTGCGCATTATTTGAAATTAACTTGTTATTAAGAACACTTTTTATATTTTCGTGTTGAAACATGCAGTTGTATTGATTCGAACAAATTCGTATTTTCAGTGTAGATTTACAGTGAAATGAAAATGGCCAACTAAACCATAACGCCGCCCTGTCGGCTGGGGCATTAGAATGCACTGACTGCACCTCTGCAGAGGGGTAAGACTCCCTCAATGGGGCCACCTGTTGGCTGTGGGTGGCGACCCATGATGCTTAAGGATAGAGCCCAGGTGGATGAGCAGTTCATGACATGCAATACTTCACTTTGGCCCTATCTTGGGCTAGACGGGCGGTCGGAGAGGCCCCCTCCTATCAATCGGCTGGTCACGTCAAGCCCTAGCACCTATATGATTTTCCCAACCCTATTGCCCTTATGGCAAGCCCCAACCCCTTTTTATCATATGGGTGATAGAAGGCGGTGGCTGCGGGTCTACATGTTCTGGGAATGATGTTAAACTCTATCTGATGGTGAGGTTCCAGTTTTGGAGGTTTGGGCAATATGGAGCACCCCTTCATCACCATTGCTCCCTGGTCCACTCTGACCCGGAGCGGTAGTACCTGTTAGGGTCCCATCTATGGGTTAAATAGAAAAATGTATTTATAAAAAAATTGTATTATCCATTAAGAATTGATTTATTTCAAAACTTTATCGGCATTAAATGACCCACTGAGGTTGATATGCCGTAAAACAAACCAAACCAAACCAAACTAAACCATAACGGCTTCCTCAAAGTGAAACAAACAAGCAGAGATTACTCTCATTTTTGTAGCTAATGTTTAGTACATTCTTCCCTTCATTCAGTTTTCATTGGATGAAGATCCGTGATTATCAATGCAAATATTCATTTTAATCAATCTTAAGCTTGAATTCTTTTGGCATAGCGTAAACAGCACTCGAGATCTGCACTTGATTTTTAGCTCTATAAAACTGCTGACAATTCTCATTAGGAAAATTTCTCTATTAATAAGTTTTGATCTTTTTTTCTTTCTTTCTTTCTAGATTGGCTCCTATGATAAGCAGCTGTGGGAACAATCAGTTGAACAAAAAGTTTATAAGGTAAATTGATTTTTTTTTTCTTTTTTCCAATTGCTGTTGGTTTTTATGTTTGACAAATTATTTTCTTTAATAGAAATAATGGGTGTTGTAAGAGTTAAATCTTTGAGAATAGCAACCATAAGCGGATTCATCCTTAACAAGAATTCTTTGTTTTCACTTGAGTCTCATCAGAGGATTACCACAAGAACTATGATAGAGAATGCAAGAAAATCATAACGAGGTGGGGTGGAAAAAAATATTGTGATTATGACTTTCTTGTGTTCTCTATCATAGTTCTTCATCTTGTGGTAATCCTCTGATGCGACTCAGGGGAAAACAATGAATTCTTGTTAAGAATGAATCCTCTTATGGTTGATAATCTCAAATTTTGTACCAACAAAAAATTAATTAAATCTTTGTTAAAATTCATAATCTTTTCTCAGATTAAATTTAAATGCTTGGGATGCTGTTAATAGGGATTCAAATATTTCATATTAATACAGGTTTATTAAAAAATAATTGGACCATATTACCTTTAGGCACCCCTTTTTGATCTCGATTAAGAAAGGACATGTTTTTCATTTACACCATCAATATCCGGTTGTTTGTTAGGAGTTAGGGGTTAGTTTTATAATTATTTTTTTAAAATCTAAATATCGTCTGTTAAAACAACCGGATATTGACGGTGTAAATGAAAAACATGTCCTTTCTTAATCGAGATCAAAAACAGGTGCCTAAAGTTCATATGGTCCAAATAATTAGCTAAACCAGCCATTACATATAAATTGTAATTTAAAAAGAAAATAGCATAGAAAGGTTACACCTGCAAAATTGATATTCAAATCACTGGCATTTCAGTCTCGGAAGACTATAATATAGTTTTTGTGCCCCTGAAGTTACAGCGCTTCCTGTAACTGTAAAGTCCAATGTTCAAAAAACATTCCCGAGCGCAGATGTCGCATGTGAAGACTGTCCCTGAAGATGTTAATGTGCTGGTGCTTTGTTGCCGCTGCTTTCTTCTGGACCTCTTGGCTTCATGGTGTTGTACCAGGGTGGCTTCAGACATGAATAGTCCGCTATGGAGAGCCTGCCGCCACTGAAGGTGGTCCTGAGCCAAATTTTCCCAGCTGGAAGGGGCAATGCCAAAGCACCTGAGATCATTCTTGCAGACATGCTTGAAACACAGCTGGAGGCGACCAATCTGTCTCTTACCAGACGAAATCTCTGCATAGAGGATATCCTTCAGGATTCGTCCATCTTCCATCCAGCAGACATGGCCCAGGCATCAGAGACGACGCTGTCTCAGTAGAGAACACAAGCTCTAGAACTGCCGTGTTAGTGATCCTGTCTCTCCAGGGGATGCCCAGTATACGTCTAAGGCAGCAAAGGTAGAAGCTATTTAGCCATCGCTCTTGGTGGGAGTACAGGGTCCATGTTTCCCTTCCATACGTGAGGGTACTGATAACTCAAGACAACAAAATCTATATTCAAATACGCATTTGCTTTTTATACATCTTTGACTTGAGAATTTTCTTTTCTTTGTTTTAGTCTATTAGTCATGTACCAAGAAGGACTGGACGGATGAAGACGGAATTTATTGATGTAGACTTAGTCCGAGGTAAGTAAACCTTTTGATCGTCTTATTTTTAAGGGCTTATTTATTGTTTCTTGGAATGGGGATTTCATGTTTGTTTAAAAACCATACAACTGACTTCAAATATCCTATCAGATCAATTACCTATCAGGAAAACAAAAACAAAAACCTCTTGCATATCCGTATGAAATATACAATTTCACAAAATGTGCTGAAAAGCTAGATTTATAAGACATCACTTTCTCCTTGAAAACATTAGCGGATTTTCTTATCCAGACTTTATATTCTGAGACCAGATAAAACATTAGTCTTTGAGAAAATTTGATTTCTTGCAACTACATCATCTTGAAAAACCAAAGTAATTCCTCAAAATACTTTCAGCCCTGTTGGTGGGGTTTAGAATTCACTTAATTGTGGAGTACTCCTTCATTGCCATTACTCTCAAGTCCACTCTGATCTGGAGTGGTAGTACCTGTTAGGGTCCTATCTATGGATCAAATAGATATGTTTGTAAATTATTTGTATTCAATAGAACTGCATGCAAAAAAAAAAAACTCTTACGAAACAGCTAGACAAAGAATGTAAATATGAACATAGAAGGAATGCAATTCCCTAACCTCTAGAAATAACCCAAGACAAGTTGACATGCCATTTAAAACCAATCAATCAAAATAATTTCTGACTCCCCCCCCCTCCCAAAAGTTGTTAATGAGTGATTTTACAAATAGTATTGCAAAGTGGTTGGGGTGACCTAAGTCGGTAAAGGAGTCTATCTCCTTTTCACTTGCGCTAGACCAAGGAGATTGTTTTGGCATCTGTAGCAGAGTGCCATACTTACCATCAGCTCCTCACTTTACCTCTCAAATCCCTGTGCTACTCATGCGCTGAGTGGGCAAGGGCTGGTATTGAACCTGAAGCCTTGTGGTTCCTAGCCGAACGCTCTACCAACTGAGCTAAACTGTTAACTCTCACTACACTCCTCTCTGATCTCATGATCACAAAAGTGGCTGCTTTCATTGGGTGAACTGTCCGACTCTGTTATTCTTGTCCTCTGTCCTGTTGACGGTCTTTACCCCTATAAGGAGTGGCTCAGACTCCTCATCTCTAGTCCGATGCAACTTGCCCAGGTTTTGACACCAGATATAATGGCTAGAGTTAGCAACCAATCCTCCAATTAAAGTCTTCACAGTGACTACGATACTTCTTTCAGTCCTGAGACTTAATCCTGGCAAGACACCCCTATCAACTTTGTCCAGCTGCTTCCTGTCCCGGCCTCCTCGTCTCTAATCTGATGCAAAGCTCACAAGTCCAATGCAACTGGCCCTGGTTTTGACATCAGATATAATGGCAACAGTTAGCAACGTGTCCTTTTTAGAACAATCCTCCAATGAAAGTCTTTTCATAGCAACTACGATACTTCTTTTTATCCTGGTGAGACGTCCATAACAACCTTGTCCAGTTACTTCAACCAAGCTGCAGCAACACACCAACGACCCAACTTGTTATTGCTCAGCCTTCATTATAACCCGCACGTCAGTTTTGCATATTAATAAATCTGACATTTGTTAAACCTAAGAATTTCGTGTTTGTTCCTCCTTTGACGTAGTAATGGTGGTCAAAATAGCTTGATCTGGAATTTTGAAAAAAACAATTCCTTCAAATCGTGGTCTCACTTGTCACAAATGTCATCGTTCAGACTGATAAGGGCAACCGGTTCTCCCAGCTGAAAACAGTCATTACCACCCCAAGCGAAACTGCCTTGGCTTTTATCCCTCCTCACCGGCCGAACCACTCCAACCAATGATTACACATGGAGAAATGTCCTCGAATAGGAGAAACCGCCATTTGTATCTGTTCCTCTCAAACACCCAGCCAAGACTGATTTTCTAAATTAACTTTCTCACATTCAGCTCTGTCCAATAAGAGAACCGGTCAACAAAAGGTTAAATCTTTTCCATCAGATTACACTGTATTTTTCCATGAAACTACCATTATTTTAGATTATACACTACCGTGCATAATTGATAGGCTCCCATCAATTATGTAACAATTGTTTGCTACAAAGTAACGTTTTTTTGCATTGATTTCTACTAAGTAACCAGTCTTTTGGAGATGTTTGCTACAAAGTAACATGTTTTTGACATTATTTACTACAAATAATAAAGTCCAACCTTTCTGTGAGATTTGAACTCATGTCTCCTAGTAACCCTGGTTTAAATACACCAGCTGCTCTACCAACAGAACTATGAAGATCTATTTCTTATAATTTAATCAATATTAATCATTAAATTAATGTTAGAATAATGTCAGCTATTTTCTATTATTCAATAAGTTATCATAAAGACCATATATTCTTGAAAAATAAAACGTAAGTTATTTTTTTATCTATAGGTGGAAAGATAGCACTTAGTACCGTAATATATGGTATCTAAAAAAGGATATCAATAAAAGAAAATTGGTTATTAGGTAAAGTAACAGAATGGTCTTTACTTTTATTTCTAGAGAAGATACAAGACGGTTTCTTTTGGGGGAGGTTTTTTTTTTTTTTTTTAAATCAAGGATATTTAAAAAAAATTTTATTGAGAATTATTTATTTCACATTGACGATATAAAATGTTGTAAGAGAGAGAGAGAATATTGATGAGGGTGTGAAAAATAATTGTTTTCTTATCTTTGTACAGGTTCTACATTCACTAAAGCAAAGCCCCAGGTGCCTTGGACCCGCATTACACAGAGGGCAGTTTTAAGGGTTGTCTTTTTTCCCTTTTATTATCGATGGTAAGTTTTCTAACAATCATTTCTATGAGGAGGTGAAATCACTGTTTTCAGGTTTATAAAGAAATAAGCAAACTGTAAAAATGCCGAATAGCCTGTAATGGTTCATATGCTGTAGATTCTTCTTAAGGCAGGTTTATGGAACAAAGAAAAAAGGGTTATTTCCTATAACTCCAACCTAAAAAAAGGGGAACCACTCTGATTGACTGATAAATTATTTATTTATTTATTTATTGATCTACTAGGAAAAAAGAAGACGGGTTGGGGTTAGGGTTTAGGGTTATTTTAATGGGAAAATAATGGGTAGATTGATTAACAGATAAAATTCATTCTGAGTGGTTCCCTTTTTTTAGGTTGGAGTTATAGGAAATAACTGACAAAAAAAGATTGTATTCTAAAAATAGACAAAGACAGACTGACTGTCGCCAAAATTCAAAACTCCCGCAAACTAACGGGCATTGTTAGAGCGAGGGAAGGAAATAATTTTTTCTAATAGCAGAGGGCAGAAAGGCAGTGGCCAGCGAAGGGACCAGCCATGAATACCTGTCCTTTTTGAAGAAGGTGAACAAAAATAGAAATAAGATTTTGTAAAAAGGAAAATTCATAAATCAAATCATAACTTAGTAACTTGTTGTTCATTTGATACAATTTAATATACATATATATAACATATAATATATATATAGTAGGAAGCGCATGGTGTAATGGTTAAAGTCATGGGAAATGGACTCGTCGCCCTGAGTTCAAATCCTTGACATGGTAATTGCATTTCACTTAGCGCTAGTATCTTTGGGAAAGGTATGAATCCTACTCTCCCTCCAGCTATGGGTAAATAGCAGGGTAGACTGGGTTTTTTAACCATGGCTAGGTAACCAGTCTAGGATAAGGAAAACTCCGCATTCAAACCTGTTGAACTCCGCTTAAGAAATTGACTCAGTGTCATATCCTGCTCGTGCGGAGGAGTTGGTAAATATATATATAACTGCTAATTGGTCAGTCAGGGATCAAATCTTCTCTTTCAAACTCATATGAACCCCTGCCTGAGTTCTTACTTTTAAACCATTATTTCTAAATGCTATACTTACATTACAAAATAAATAATCCAACCTATCCATTGTGTAACAAAAACAAATACCTAGTTTGAATTATTTCTGTCTGTAATAAAATTGTTGTCATCATTGATTTCCTACATTTTGGTTAGATGTTGGTAATTTATGAAAAAAACAAAAAAACATTTTTATATAATGCAGGCTATACAAATTATATAGTACTATTAGCAAATGCACCTGCACAAGCTGAATCACTACTGCATAGTCTAGAGAATACAGTAAGAGGCATTAACCTCTATGTGAACTCTGATAAAACAGAGTTCATGCATTACAACAAGATGGAGACAACGGAATGCTAAATAACTAGTCCAGTATTGAGGAAAATATTATGGACTAGCCCAGTATTGAGGAAAATATCATGGACTAGCCCAGAATTGAGGAAAATATCATGGACTAGCCCAGTATTGAGGAAAATATCATGGACTAGCCCAGTATTGAGGAAAATATCATGGACTAGCCCAGTATTGAGGAAAATATCATGGACTAGCCCAGTATTGAGGAAAATATCATGGACTAGCCCAGTATTGAGAAAATATCATGACTAGCCCAGTATTGAGGAAATATCATGGACTAGCCCAGTATTGAGGAAAATATCATGGACTAGCCCAGTATTGAGGAAATATCATCTAGCCCAGTATTGAGGAAAATATCATGGACTAGCCCAGTATTGAAGAAAAAAAATTTCTCCCTTACAAATATCATGAATGCCATTGTGAAATCTTTTTCCTTATTTTTCTCTTGTTCCTTTTCAGGTGGATACAGCAAACATCGCCTTCATTCTGGCTTGCTATGCTTGTTCTCTATACATCGCAACTTTTAACAATGGTCATTTACATCAGTAACGCCGGGGAGTACCTTAAAACTGATGTAAGTAAATCTACAGATTTTCATCTTCATCTCTTACAGCTTCCAAGTGAAAAAATAATTATGGCTAAGTCTTATTTCTTGTATAGGTCGACCATTATTTTACATTCATGAAATCATTCATTCATAGAATTAACAGGAGGATAATATATGAATGGGAAATTATAGATCATTAACGAATAGACACACACATATATATATATATATATATGTATATATATATATATAATATATGGAAGTAAGATAAATATTTATTGTCGATACTTATCAAATCATAATACACAAATCCTTAGTCCTGAAGAAGGTTTCCACTGTAAAACCGAAATACTTGAGTATTGACAATAAATATTTCATCCATCATAACATCCTGTGTTTGTTTTTTCAAAATTTTCTCCACACATATATATATATATATATATATATATATATATATATATGTATATATATATATATATATAAATCCAAAGATCAGGTGAAGAAATCTTCCTTATGATGTTGTAGGTTTTTAAAATGTCATAGTTTGCAGAGCTTAATATGTGCTCTTATTGCCAGTCACAGAGCAAAATTATATTAGGAAAAAATAACAGATTTAGATTTTTAGCATTATAGACTATTTCAGGGGACCTAGAGAAATTTTTAAAATTATTTAAAAAAATTTTTTTGCATCTGATAATGGGAGCTATAAACAATTTCTCTAGGTTCCCTGAAATAGTCTATAATGATAAAAATTTGAATCTTCTGTTATTTGTTCCTAATA
>CM042153.1:86622378-86645124 GCA_023376005.1 Doryteuthis pealeii
TCCTCCACCTATAATACAACAGCGATTCTTTCCTATCCTTCACCTATAGGACGACGGCCAATTCCTTTCTCATCTTCTTTTGTTACCACTTTGTTAATAGTATACAGATCAGTCTGTGTTTGGCTCAGTCAGTATTAATTCATTTCTGGTGATTGATGTAGTTGGACTGGTGTCCTCATCTTTGTTGTTATTATAGTCTCAACATTCTGGCTATTGTGACAATAACAAACAAGATGAGGAAACTAGTAGGATTATACCAGTGTATGAATATGATACAAGTTCTGCTTTTCAAATGGTGAACACCCAAAATATCAAATATCTGAGAAGATTCATTCTAACTTAGAAGAAGAAGAAGAAATTCATTAGAAAACAAAAAAATGGTGAATATGACAGATAACACTTCAATAAAAACAATGGACTTTTTCAGCGTGGAATCTCTTCTAAACTTATGATTCGCCCAAAATTGATGGTGAGTAAATTTCCCTAGAACATTCTTGCTGACATGCCATCAGGTTGTTGGTACTTTTAATTAATAGCACATAAAATTCCTTAAGTTTGTAACTCCTGCCACTAACCTTTAGATACACACACACACACACACACAATTACTCTCTTTTATGAATGCTGTATCTATATAATAGTGCTTGATATTTGGGATAGAGCGCATATACAGGATGGATAACAAGGTTAGTCAATGGTAGGCCATATGTATGGCAGCAGAATTCAGCCACCTGCCACACCTCTGGGAAAAGTCAAAAACAGTTTTTCGGCAAATTTTTACGACTATACCAGTCCCAATGTTTGGTCTCCGAACTCCCCAGATCTTAACCCCATGGATTATTATGTATGTGGCGCTGTTGAGAACGACACCAATTGCTGTGCAATACTACAAAAATCTATATAATAGTGCTTGATATTTGGGATAGAGTGCATATACAGGGTGTTCAGGATAAATTTAACATACTTATATTTGGTTATTTTTCTCTGTAGGTTTGAGGTATTGATGCACACTATGCATCATTTAAAAGCTTAGACTCTTCTTCATTCATATACGTGATGACAGATAGAATGGATGACTGGAATCCACTTGAATCATGGAAGAGAATAACTTGTATCCTGATGATCTGCGCCGGTCATCAAAATAAGATTATGGTTGCTGCCCAATGCTCCCTGAACACTGTATAAACAATCAGGCATGAACTGGAGAATTGCAATGGAGACTATGAGGCTGTGGCTAAAAAAAAAAGCAACATAACAGATGATCTGATTGTGTTTGTACAGCAGAATTCCTTGAAAATCTGCAGAAAAAAGTGTTGGAGGACCCTCAGATGCCTATGTGGAGTTGCTAAAAACTGTAGTCAAGCCCTGGATAACAAGGGTAGTCAATGGTAGGCCATATGTATGGCAGCAGGATTCGGCCGCCTGCCACACACGCCTCTGGGGAAAGTCAAAAATGGTTGTTGGCGAATTTTTACGACTACACCAGTCCCAATGTTTGGCCTCTGAACTCCTCAAATCTTAAACCTATGGATTATTATGTATGGGGTGCTGTTGAGAAAGACATCAATCGCCGTGCCAGCATTACAAAAGCCCAGTTAATTGACAGAATTAAGGTAGTTTTTGAGACCCTTCCCAGGGAAAATGTAACATCAGCTTGCTCACGGTTCCAATCGACGCTAATGGTGGTTGAATTTCTTTACAATCCATTAAATTTTGTAGTGCAGCCTTTTAGATTTTTGTGCATCAGGGATGCAGGATGCATACCTATCAGAATCTCTGCTTATTTATATATATATATATATATATATATATATATAATATAAAGTTAGAGTAGCAAAGACAAAAAGTCAACAGCAATTCCATCCTGTTGACTGGGGCTGTAGAATACACCGACTGGACCTCTGCAAAGGGGTAAGATCCCGCCCAATGGGGCCATATGTTGGCCGTAGTGGTGACCTATGATACTTAAGGACAGAATCCTTGTGGCTGAGCAGTCCATGACATGCAACACTAGACAGGCATTCAGAGGAACCCCCTCCAATTAATCAGCCCTAGCACCTGTATGATTGTCTAAACCTTATTGGCCTTATAGCACCCCCCCAACTCTTTTTATCATATATGTGCTAGAAGGCAGTGGCTGAGGGTCTTAGTGTCCTGGGTATGATGTTAAATTGCATCTAGTGGTGAAATTCCAATTCTGGATCTCTAGAGTACCCCTTTATTGCCATTACTCCCAGGTCCACCCTGACCCGGAGTGGTAGTGCCTGTTAGGCTCCCATCTATGGGTTAAATAGATCAAAAGATGAGTATTAAAAATGTGTTTTAAAAAAAATTAGATACCCAACAAGAATGAATAAAACAAAATGTCTTCAGCATAAAATAACCCAACAAGGGTTGTCATGTCGTAAAATCCAACCAACGAATCAACAGCACTTGGTAACTGACAGTTTCTCACCTATGCAATTTTCAAACCAAGTGAATTATTTGTTTGTGTTTTTCCTTATATGCTGTTGTGTGGTGCATCATGGGAAGGGTCAACCACTTGAGTCATGGTGGGAGGGCTTGTTTAGTTTACAAACTTAAAAGATTCATAAAAAAAATAATTAAATATGAAGATGATAATAATAATATACATAAAATAAACAAAAAAAAATGCAATAGATGAAATAAAGTAGCAAAATACAACAGTAGACTACAATGCCGTCCCTAAAATCCTGCACAAAGAAAACCGGCTCCCACCATGCCCCATAAACTAAACTAGCACATGACTCTGGTGATGGACCCTTCCCATGATTCTACACAAAAAGAAAACCAACCTTCCCACCATGCCCAATGAACTAAACTAGCACATGACTCTGGTGATTGACCTTTCCCATGATTCCACACAAAAAGAAAACCAGCCTTCCCGCCAATTTTGTGTGACAAATCCATAGTCAGGCAATGTTACTTCCATTTTTGTTTGATGTCACTACTCGTACTGATAAGAATATTGAATTCATTGGAGATCTTTCGATATCCCATTCCACGATTATGATGGTCAGTTATCACTCTACAAAATATCTTGAGACAAAGATACAATTTATATAGAACATTCAGTGATGCTGATAGCTTTTTGATTTAGTGCATCCTAGGACGCACATATTTGCTTTGAAGGAGTCCCCGTGAAAATTTATGGGTCCCAACTAAAGTTTCTTAATAAATTGTAGGGTTTTTATTTATAATCTGGGGAAACAACTAAAGCTGTCTAACTCCTGCCTATCCTGTGTCATTCATTTCTAAGAAGCTATTGGAATGTATTTACAGTTAGCTTAACGTGGTGAGGGAAGAAAAAAGAAAAACACTGGGGTGCATGGATACAATTTTACTGCATCCTTTTAGATTTTTGTGCATCAGGGATGCAAGACAAATACCTATCAGCATCTTTGAACATTTGTCAAAAAATAGGGTTAATTACTGGAAGGCTTTTGAATGGTATGAATAGCTTATATTGGACCATATTACCTTTAGGCACCCCTTTTTGATCTCGTTTAAGAAAGGACATGTTTTTCATTTACACCGTCAATATCCGGTTGTTTGTTTGGGGTTAGGGTTAGGGTTTAGTTTTATAATTTTTTTTAAAATCTAAAAATCATCTGTTAAAACAACCAGATATTGACGGTGTAAATAAAAAACATGTCCTTTCTTAATCGAGATCAAAAAGGGGTGCCTAAAGGTCATATGGACCCTTATATTTAATTGGCCACTTAAAAATACGTTTTAAGTTCAAATTAGTATTTGAAATAGAAATGTATACTTATTAGTAACCATTTGAAATTAGGACATTTTGG
This sequence comes from Doryteuthis pealeii, assembly GCA_023376005.1. Classification (NCBI taxonomy): domain Eukaryota; kingdom Metazoa; phylum Mollusca; class Cephalopoda; order Myopsida; family Loliginidae; genus Doryteuthis; species Doryteuthis pealeii. Next base: position 86,626,206 of record CM042153.1, read on the forward strand.
TTGAGTGTTTGATAGTAAGATAGTTATAAGTGAACTTAGATAGTAGACTTATGTTTAAAAAACAAATCTTTTTTTTTTCCCTGAAAGCATGGCCACTAATATATATGGCCCCACATGTAACATAAACTGGCAGCATTCCAACACACATATATATATATAAAAAAAACATGCACGTATATATATATATACTAGCAAATATATGCACCCTCCGGGTGCAAGTATTTAAGTTTAATATAATAAAATATTGTATTAAATTAGAAAGGCTAATGAAACTAATACAGATAAAAAGATTTGAAACAGAGGGAGTATAATAAAAAATGGAACAACTGAAACTTACTCTTCCATCACTCTTGTCTTTCATTGTTATTTTTTCTAATTTAAGTATTTAGTTAGAAGAGGAAGTAAAGAATAAAATGACAGTTATTTTATCTTGTTAATGGATTTCATTTAAGATTCATTGAAGAGATTTTTGCTTATATTCATTAAAATAAAACCAAACAATTAGAAATCAATAATACTAAGCACATATTCATTAAATTTGATTTTTTAATATTAATATGCAAATTAGCCTTTCTGTTCACACTGTAAACCGCTATTTTGTTGTATATATAAATATAATTGCATGTTGTCAGTATGTAGACATAGTTAACAGTATTAATAATGTAAGACAATTTTATTAATAATTGAGGTTTAAATAAAAATAAATTCATGGAGAATGTGATGTCAATAACTAAGAGAATTGTGACTTGAGTAGGAATATAGTTTCGGTTACAGACATACAAACACACAATCTCCATTATAATAAGATATATATATATATTTCACACACACACACATATATATATATATATATATATTATATATATATATTTCACACACACACACACACATGTATTTGTGTGTGTGTGTATATATATATATATATATATATATATATATATATATATTACACACACACATGTATTTGTGTGTGTGTATATATATATATATATATATATATATATAGCACACACATACTAGTTATATCCATATAAATTCCACAGAATACATAAATAATATTTGTTGAAATCTAAACTAGAAATTACATTCTGAGAATAATTATTGTCAATTTTAATTCTAAGATTTGTTGAATTAATAAAAACCAGTAAAACTAACAAAAATAAATTGAATATAACTTTAGAAAAAGACCATGCATGAAAAAATTTAAGATTTGGTTTTGTGAATTGATGATTTTATTTGGCTCAAATGTGCATGCATTTCGGCTAAATAAATGTTACTCTCAGATCCATTTTATTTAACACAAAGGCTACATACATTTCAGATCAAGATTGGGAAGTAAACAATTTTCATTTTTTTTTTTTTTTTTTTGAAGTATGTGAATTTTGTAGGTAAATAATATTTATTTTATTTTTGAAGAAAATTTAACTTTTTATGTTGGTGGTTCGATTTTCAATAAAGAAAACATTTTAGATCATGAAAAGGTTAAGTATGAAGCTGAGAATAATTTGAAAAACAATTATTTATTAAAAAAATTTTTTTTTTTAAAGTTTAAGAAAATAAACGAACCAGCTTACTAAAACTGTATGACCAAAAGTAATAAAACATAGTTATTTATTTCTAATCTTTTTTCTAATAACCTGTTGTTTTGTTGTTGTTTTTTCTTTCTTTTTTTTGCATGGATGGGGCCTTTTTAATAAGCAATTTTTAAAGTAGATTATGCCAATTAACTCTTCATTAGGAAAACATTGCTATTTTTGTTCTAGTTGTATAACAAGCTGCTCCATTGTTTTAGTAATACAATTTTAGGTTGTACCCAAACAGATAGATACAGTAGCGTAGTATATATATATATATATATATATATATATATATATATATATAAGATAAATCTAATGAGTCAGACGAACCTACTAAAAGTTTCGCTTAATGCTCTTCAGGGCTAAGATCTTAGCCCTGAAGAGTATTAAGCGAAACTTTTAGTAGGTTCGTCTGACTCATTAGATTTATCTTTATTATTTGCTCTACCTAGGTATTGAGCACTTTTTACTTATTAGCTTTGGTCTCCTGGCAGTTTTGTATGAATATATATATCTTATATATATATATGCATATAAATTGTTTTTTCTTTTGGCCAAAATATTGTACTAATAGATTATTTTTTGTTGGTACGATTATCTTGGTCTTTTCTTTTTTCCAAAAATTTTTTTTCTTCCCGGTTGATGTTTGGTAGTATATTTTTACAATCAAACTATTTGCTGGGTTTTTTCTCAGCGCAAGGATTTACCAACAAGTTTGGTATATTAATTTTTATATATATATATATATATATATATATATATATATATATATATATATATATATGTGTGTGTGTGTGTGTAAATTGAAAATGGAAGCGAATCTGACGGTATGTTGAAATGAAAAATGAAGAAAAGAAAATGTTGAATGGATAAAATAGGATTTATTTTATTATATTTTACTGACACGTGTTTCAGCCAGGAGTCTATCCATGCATACATGTATTCTATCTATTATCATTTTAAATACAAAATAAAATAACAATAATAGAAAAAAACTACAGAAATGTGTCAGTACAATATAATAAAATAAATCCTATTTTATCCATTCAACATTTTCTTTCCTTCATTTTTCATTTCAACATATATATATATTGACTTACTGGGCAATAGAATATCGAGTTAATTGCAACATCAATGGTCGATACAAATATTAACCGAATAAGTAAGGGTTGTAAAGAATATGAAGTACTCAATACATTAGAGCGGATTTAGTAGATAACCTACTTCACTTCCACAATTGTCTTTAATTAATCAATTTTTTTATTAATTCATTACAATTAACCCTGATGATCCTTTTTTGTGAAACTTTAGTTGGTTATCTATATATACCTTTCTACTATATATATATATATTATATATATAGTAGATAATATGGGTGCTATATTTTTAAGTAGACCATGCTCAGTATTGCTAGAGCATTTATATTTAAGGTGGTATGGACATTGAGTTAACACCTAGTTACTGACAGTTTCTTACCTATGCTATTTTCAGATTAAAACCTTTTTTTGTTTACTAGTTGTTTGTCACAGAATTCTTGTCTGAAATATTAGTGAAAAGAAGGGTCCTTTTTTTAAAGAATATCTTGATATATTTTAAAATGTATATGCTTTTTAATGCAATCCTCAAATTCTTCCTCTCTCTCTCTCTCTCTCTCTCTCTCTCTCTCTCTCTCTCTATATATATATATATATATATATTATAATATATATATATATATATATATATATATATATGTGTCAAAAAAGTATCAAGATTTTTGTACTTTTAACACACCTTGTATTCTGAAAAAAATAACCTTCCCTTCATTAATTTTTTTTTTTTTTTTCAGAATACAAAGTGTGTCAAAAAAGTACCAAGTTTAAAGCTGTATTTACCAAGATAGAAATGAAGAATGAATGGAATGTTGTTGTTTTTTAGAATACAAGGTGTGTCAAAAAGTACAAAAAATCTCAATACTTTTTTTGACACACCTTGTATATATAAAATCTGAAAAACCAAATATTCAGGGGATGAGTTTATTTATGAATAAATAAATAATTCTGCCTATGTTCGACCATTTTGGTTTTTAGGTATATTGGATATATTAACCATCATCAGGCTGCAATATATCATATTAACTGTGATTAAGAAGTGATGTCATGAAGCTCTTTCAAAAATGTTATTTCAAGTGGGATGAAATGAAAATATGACAATTTTATTTGTTTATAATTAACAGTATTCCTTTGTTTTTAAATGTGGTGACATGAGATTATTCAAAAATTTATTCATTCATAAATAAACATCCTCTGAATATTTGTTTTTCATATTTTCCATTTTGGTAATCTGAACATTAGCTATATAAATGAGAGTAACCTTCCCTTGTTTCTTTCACTTTGAGGAAGCCATGTGTTTTGTTTTTTAAAAACACGGAGTTTTCGACAAATTGGGTATACCTATACTTTTCTAATATACAGGTACTCTCAGAGAAATATTAACATCTTTTTTTTTTTAAAATCACCTGTGGGAGATTCTAAGCATATGTTTACAGGGATGGTGAACGTGTAGAGACTGTTTGAAAATATATTAAAGGTATTCCTATAAGGGTGTTGATATTTCTATGAGAGTACCTGTATATTAGAAAAGTATAGGTTTACCCAATTTGTCGAATCCGTGTTTTTACAAAACAAAACACATAGCTTCCTCACAGTGAAAGAAACAAGGGAAGGTTACTCTCATTTATGTAGCTAATGTTCAGATTACCATTTTTTAATCTTTGTAAGTTTAAAAATGAAATCGTGGAAGAAGAGTGGTATTGTTTAACCCATTAGTCCGAAAGTGAACGTAATAGTGTAAATGATGTTTCAACTTACTTACTATGATGTCTTAGTCCAGCATGTGAACCACTACGCCATGGGGATCAATCTTACAAATGCTTCAGTGGAAAGTGAAATTTATTACTCAGTCTGTGATTCTATTAGATTTAATCACTGAGCATTAAAATATTGTTTTGGCTTTCATAAAAATAAAAGAACTTTGAAGAAACAGATTTGTGAATTTTTAATTTTTTTTTTATTATTTATTTATTTATTTATTTATTTTATTTATTTATTTTTTTTTTTCAATTTTATTTATTTATTTATTTATTTATTTTATTTTTGGTACTAATTTGGCATAAGTTTTTACATTTGAGTTGAATTAACATTCGCTTTTAGTGCTAACCTTCCTTAATAGAATTATTATAATTTGCATTGATTTTCTCTTTACTCTCCCACTCACTCAATCTCTCACTCTCTTTCAGACATTTTCTCTCTTTTGTTGATTGTTTTCTTTGCTCTCTTTCCTGAAACGATCCAAAAATTGTCTTCGTGCAAGGGAGATAATCCGAAATATTTTGATAGAAAAAACAAAACAAAATAACGAGTTAAAAATTATTCAGTCTATTTTTTTAAGTGACTTTGTATGTTTATTTTTTATCTATTTATTTATTTTATTTTTTATTTTTATTTTATTTTATTTTGTTTTTTTATTTTTTTACAAATGTTAAATTTTCCCTCATCTCAGATGAGAAAATAAGAAACCTGTGAATTTGGGGACAATTCAAAATTAACTTTATAACATTTATATTGAAAGAAAATTATTAAAAAAAAAAACCAAAAAAAAAACGAGTCACTTAGATACATGTATAAAATATGCAAATATTATTTATACCTTATTGTGGGTTGTTTTTTTTTTTGTGTGTTTTTTTGGTTTTTGTTTTTCCTCATCTGGAACTTGAAGTGTATAAACAATTGAGAAAATAAGGAAAAAGTGAGAAAGAATATGGAACAATTTAAAATGTTAATTTAAGAGGCTATTAACTTTGTATGAGTTACATCTAACTTTTTACTCACACTAGATGTTAATGAGCACTCTTGACACTATACTATTCACTTTTTATCATAAAGGTGCGAGAAAACGGTAGCTGAGGGTCAACCACTAGTATTTATGAATGCACATAAAGTTTTTTTGTTTTTTTTTCTATTGTTTCCTACATATTTTTGTTTAAGTTATATTGTAAATGACCAGTTATACTGAGTGGTCGATCACGGGAGTATTATGAAGAGAGTCCCTCACATGAGTGATCTGTGTGTACTTAAATAGTGACTAGCACAACCACCACTGCTGAGGTATGGGGAAGATGGGTCATTCCATTATATCAGTATAAAACAATATGTCTGTGATAAAATGACTATACCCAAAGTAGTTTATACTTGTCCCTGGCACAAAATATGGAGTCTCCGCTTTTAGAAAATGTTTCTTAATTCTTAAAGACTTTTTTTAATTTAATGATTTCATAATTTGTTCCTTTACCTTATGTTGAAAAAATAATCTCTATTATAAATTAAGATGATTAATTAATTTAAGTTATGTTCCGTGAAGCCAGAGGTTGGATCCAGGGTGGTCATTAATGATACACTATTATCATCACCAATTATGGGTTCTTGTACATCATTGGCTCCAATAGCAACCCTGACCTGATTCAGGAAAGCACATACTAAGTACGACACCCCGAGCCTGAAGTCAAGTGGTCTACGAGTGATCCCTCGTCTCACGCTCCACGGGGGTTCGAAACAAGACAGCGACAACAAAATCCCACCTGACGCTGATGTCAGATCGGTTGGTCCATTCACGCACGCCGCCATGTATGCAACGACAAGCCATGCCCGAAGGAGACGGCGAACCGCCCCACCGAATGCAACAGCCGCCGCTACTAGCGACAGACGACCACTATAGCAGGCTCCAGCGCAACAAAAAGAGACACCTTCTGTAATACCGTGGCGACATCGGTCGCGGTTCTGGCTTAGAGGCTTTCAGCTGTTATCGTTTGGAGGCAGCTTGGCACCGCCGCTCTTTCAAGCACCGTTGCTCCAATCCTGCGGTTCCTCTTGTACTGGACGGGATAGCCGTGGTCACGGCTGACGTAACATACATGTCAATCAGTAGGATAAAACTATCCTGTCTCATGACAGTCTAAACCCAGCTCACGTTCCCTGTCAGTGGGTGAACAATCCAACGCTTGGCAAATTCTGCTTTGCAATGATAGGAAGAGCTGACATCGAAGGATCAACATTGCAAAATCAAATGATAAAAGCTACAAAAATTTGACCCTTTAAGTTGAAAAGTCAATATGATGTACAAGAAGAACGTGTAATTAGTGATGATAATTGTGCATCACTGATGACCAATCTGGATGCATTTTATAAAATCTATCTTCTGATTGTTCTATGAAACCAGAAGGTTTGACTATCAAATAAATAGGTTTTTCTCTCAGATTTGTGCTTAGTTTATTTTTTATAAGAGTGATGTGTCCCTATTCTTTGCTAGAGGTTATATCTGCTTTCATTAAAGCCTCAATGTTTTGAAGATAAATGCATTTATCATAATCCTTTTAGATTAAAAATTAAATTTTTTTCTTTCAACTTTAACAAGATAAAAAGGAATTTGCATTGATTATTCTCTATATGACTTTTTCAGACATGCAGTATATACTTATCTACAGTGATGCGGATAGCTTTTTGATTTAGTGTGTCCTGGACACATATTTGCTTTGAATGAGTCCCCAAGAAAATTTATGGGTCAACCAAAGCCGTCTAACTCTTACTTTAACCTTATCCTATGTAATTCATTTCTGAGAAACTATTGATATGTATTTACAGTTAGTTTGAAATGGTGAAGGAAGAAAAAGAAAAACACTGGATGCGTGGATATGATTTACTTCATCCTTTTAGATTATTGTGTGTCAGGTTAACTTTTGATTTAAGGCCATGAAATCTTCTGCTATATTTATAGTGTCTCTATTTGTCTGTCCAGATCTGCAATTGACAACAAATCCCTGTGGGTCATTCCATGTCAATTCACCAGGGTTTTACATCCACCAACTCTGAATTACTTCAAATTTTGGCACAAATGTTCCCCTTCATGAGTTAGGAAAGTGTGCCAATTATTTTGTGTTAAACCTTACCATTCCAAATTTAGAGGGGGGGGTTATAATTTTCCTATTTTGCCTCTAATTAAGGCCGTGTGGTATCGCAGAATCTCAGCATTTTTTTTTTTTGTTTTTTAAATACTTACACACATTCAATATTTCTGAAATTTGGTATGAAGGGCAAAAAGGACTAGAATCCAAATATCCAAATATTTTAACTCTATACCTGATAGAAAATTTTTATTTATTGATTTTGGAGTCATGCATTTGGGATGAGCAAAAATAAAATGTTCTATCAAGTATAGGGTGAAAATATTTGGATTTTACAGTGCAGATTTCAAATTTTGCTGGTGTTTTGATATGGAATGACCCTTGTACTAATATCAAATGAAACTTTTCTCTGGTTAGAATTTTACGAGAAATTCATGGTGGTATTTATATTTACCCTGAATTTATTTGGGGTCACCAAGGACCAAATTACCGTCTGTGATATGAGAAAATATGAAAGAATAAATGTTGTTTCATTCCAGAATTTCATTCTAGAATATTCTGAAGACACACATTCTTTCATCATTCTATGACAAAGTTCGAAAGTATAATAATATTTTAGATTTAGATAAGTTTTCAAAGTTCTATATTAAAAAAGGATTAGAATATTTTTGGGTTTCTATTGGCAAAATATTTTTTTGATTTTGCTTTTAAAATTTTTTTATAATTATCAACAATTTTTCAAGTGTATCTTTTAATCTATTAAAGAACATTTATTTCAGCGAAACTTTTATTCGTAATTTAATTGATAGGTACTATGGTGAACAATACGAGATTTAAAAAGTGTATACTTAAACTTAGCCGATACTATATAACCCAGACAAGGCTGGGCACATACACTAATTATTAATATATAAAATATGGAGAAAAAAAAACAAGGTATTTGGAGAATGATTTTATTATAATTTGAAGTATTAGCCAATGTTAAATGTTTGTTTATTAAACCATCATCAAGGCATTGTCAAAATATGATTCTTGTAATTCTAAATAATATTTAATTTAGATATGGAAAGAAGAATGAGAGAAATCTTAGCATTCTTGGCCGTTAGTAGCATTCATTTGCAAAACTCTGTGACGTAATTCGTGTTCAAAATTAATCTTTTAAAAGAAAAAACAAAATTTTTTCATATTTTCTAAAAGATTTATGTTTATTTGTTTAAAATGTTGTTCCATCATGACTCTTTTTACTTTTTATTTGTTTGAAATTTATTTTGCAATTTTAAAGTATGAATATTAAGTGTGACATATACGAGGTATGACAGTTCCAAGACTGGTGTCACAAAAATTTCATTTCAAATCCAAACTACAAACTACTATTTATCCCTTTCAAAGTAATCTCCCTGGAGTCTAATGCACTTTCCCATCCTTCTCTGCTACGCTTGCATGCACTCCTAGAAGGATCTTCCGGGATTCTCTGTACTCTGTCGTCGTCACAGCTTTTTTTGATGTCATGCACATTCTCAAAACGGGATCTCTTGATGATCCCTTGAGCTTGGGGAAGAGGAAATATCCCATCGAGCCAGGTCTAGTAGGGAGGTTGCTCAAGCACAGTGATATTTTTCTGGGCCAAGAACTCTTGGATACTCAGGGCAGCGTGGGCAGGTGTGTTGTCATGGTGAATCACCCACGAGTTCTCCTGCTACATCTCTTGCCTCTTCTTACACACTGAGCGAAGCAAACACTGCAGTATCTTTTTGTAGACATGCTGGTTGATCGTCTAGCCCTGTGGCAAGAACTGGTAGTTCGGGTTTAAAATAGATCTTTTGTGACACCTGGAACTTTTCTGACATACCTCGTATATTAAAAGAGTCTGTGTATTTATTTAATTTATTAATGGAATTGATTTTTAAAACCAAGAGTTGCTGCTCTTAGTTTATTTCCAATATGTTTGATTTTCAACCATCCAAAATTATTTTCATGTATAGTTTGATGGCAACTTTTTTGTCTAAAATTTGTTCTTCAAGATTCAACCTTTACACAACTGTTTCTCATTTTGATGGGTTTTTTATTTTTTTTTTTTTTTTTACTTAACACTCCTCAAATGATTGTTTTTTTTGTATAATATTTTGTTTCTTTTCAGAGTGTCACGCTCAGTGAGGTATCATTCCCTGCTTTACTGATGCTAATTTTGGGCTAATGCATTCGCAGACTGTGTTGGCTCATTTCTCTCACAAACCTAATAGCAGAGATGGCCTCAATCTTCACGGTATGACTTACTTTTCTTATAGAGACTTCTTTTATTTTTTTCTTCTTTTTTTTATTTTTTGTGCTGTCTCTAACTAAGGCTTCTTTTAGCCATACTCTTTTTTCATCATGCAATTAATTAACTACAAAACTTTTATTTTCTTACACAAGATTTATTTTCTGCCATGTTCATTCCCCATGTGGTTTGAGTTCAACCTCAGCAAAGCACGTCTACTCTTGCTTCCATTTCTGATTGAATCTGAATTCTAAATCTAGTCATGTGTTTCTTGTGACATGTTCTCTAGGGATCAGATAGCTATAACCGTTACTGGTATTTTTTCCAATGGAAATTTTACCCACTTATGATCTCTGATTTGAAAGCCAAATGGCCCCTTATTCTACAGGGTTTATCAATAATTTATGCTACCACATAAATTTATGTAACACAGTTGTTTTGTTGAGGTTGTGAAGGTGACAATCACACTTGACTGTTGAGATACCAAACTCACCAGATTCGCCTTTTATAGCTTGGAGTATGTGTTAAGTATCTGGCCGACATCCTTGCCAGTTGTAAAGAACTTAAAGCAAATAAGTAAGTCCTGAGTTATAGAATCCTTTGGTAAGTAAATAAGTCCTGGTTATGTAATCCTACGTAGTGTCAAAAGGTCCAGTGATATAATCCTATGTTCTGTTGTCCCACGAAGGTTCAAGTAGCTCTGAGTAGGTATGACCAGAACAGCCAGTATAATAATAATATCAGCAGCAGAGCACTGCCAGTGATTGGCCAATAGGTTGGTCACGTGGTTATCGGTGAGTCTATAAGTAAGAGTAGGCATTTACCACACGCCTTATATGTCAAAATTCTCAACAGTATGGCATTTGGGATCTGTAATTTTTATGCCTACTGATTCGTCATGGTTCTTGAATCTCAGTTACTGTACTGTGATAACCTGTGCTTTCACCTTTCACACAATGAATGTTTTTGGTGGCTTTTGCAAATTGAACTTATAAAGTATAAGTTCCTGAATTACATTACATTGCACATTTTTCTCTTTGTGGCTTTCAAATCACAGTCTGAGTAAAGCAATGAATCCACACCATTACCAAGATATTACCAATCATAGTGACTACCTGTTGCATAGCGCGTCGTCACTGTACTAAATGCAATATTTATCTTCGTTGTAAGAGATGACATAACACCAAAGTTATCCTCCAGAAGTTTATTGGAAATAAATTCAAGCTTCTTAACTTCGAGAGAGAGGGTCAGTTAATTAATATATTCAGTCTTTAGACTTTCGGTCCCTTCGATTAAATTTCTGGGTGACAAGCTTTTTCAGTTGGTAAATTTAAGGCTAGCTTTTCCGACACCAACTACACGAGGTCGCGCTCGCCAACTAACTCGCATCGACTCTCCCGACTACTGACCCGATCACCTCACTCTCTCTCCGGCTGACTGTCTCCGGGGCTGACTGACGACTGACCGTCTCGAGCCCTCAGTTCTTTATATTCACATAGCTACTCCCACACATTTTTATCTCTTGATCTGATAACGGGAAGTTGTTATATTTCTTTGTTTAATAAAACCGGAATTCATATTCGTTGTACAATATATAACATACCTACCATGGTTGAAAACTGGTTCGGTCCGTCAATATACATACTGCAATCTAGCACATACCAAAATATTGTAAAACTTTAAACTCACTCTAGTAGATTTGTTTCATAAAAATAACTACTTTTTAATGTCACTATTTTGGTCACTACGGTTTACTATTTTGGTATTTTGTATAGCACCCTATAAAATTTTGACCAAAATCCATCTCTCTTGGAAATGAAGGTGTACACATGCATACATTGTTTTTGTTCGGTTTTTTTTTGGGTTTTTTAATTTTATTATCATTATCATTTATTTTGAGCACTGGACAAAGGCATTTGCCAATCCTTCCATGATTGGGCTGCCTCTGCTCTATCTTACCAGCAAATTCCAGTATCTTATCTCTCCATTTCTGCCAGTCATTTTCCTTGTATTTTTGTTATTTATTGGACCATTCTTTATAACTCTTTTACACTATTATCCTAGCCCTTTTGACTGGGGCTTTAGAATACACAGACTGCACCTCTGGAGAGCATACATCCCTCCTTGGCTGTGTTTTGTGACCCATGATGCTTAAAGGCAGAATCCCCTCCTGGCTCAGCAGTCCATGATATGCAAGACTCCACTTTGGCCCTTACATAGGTTAGATGGGCGGTCAGAGAGGCCCCCTGCGATCAATCGGCTGGTTATGTAAAGCCGCTAGCACCTATATGTTTGTCCCAACGCTACTGCCTCATGCAGACCGACAAACCTTTCATCATATATGTGCTAAGTGGTGGTTGAGGGTCTTACTCTCCTGGGCTTTGATGTTAAACTTAATATAATGGTGGAAGTTCTAGTTCTGGAGCTCTGGGGAGTGAGGAGTACTCCTTCATCACCATTACTCCCAGGTTCACCCTGACCGCGATTGGTATTCATGTTAAGGTGTCATCTATGGATATAAATAGAAAAAATGAGTTTAAAAAAAAAAAAAAAAATTAGTTAAAAAAAAAAAGAACTTTCATAACTTTCAAATAAAACAAAATACTCTTGGCATAAAATAACCCAACAGAACATAAGAACATAACAGACAATATAACCAGCCGATTGATAGCAGGGTGCCTCTTCGACCACCCGTTAACCTGAATTAGGGCCAAAGTGGAGTGTTGAATGTTCAAGACTCCCTCAGCCCCAACGATTCCATGCCTTAAGCATCATGGGGGTACCTGTAAATCCAACGCAACCAACGTATTATTTCCTCCCTTTTAAGAGCTTTTCTATATCTTTTAGCATATTTATTTTTGCTTATTTATTATTTTAATCTGAGGCTAATTTCAATGTTTGTTTTTTCTTTATTTTTTTATTTCTTTATTTTTTTTTTTTTCTTTTCGAGACAGCACAAACTGTCGGAAGCGTTCCACAACAAAAGTACGGACATAAGAATTTCTGATGAATGGATCTCAGAAAGGAACGTTCAAACTACAAAACTGAAAAGAAGATCGGAAACGTACAAACGGCGGATTCAGTAAGTCCACGAGACAAGTCCGGACCCAAAATGGGAAACTGGAACTCATGCGGATGCTGACAGCAACACTGGTTCAGATGAAGAGAAAGCGTCTGTGCATCTGCGCCTAAGTCATAGTCAAAGCAGCAGCAGCAGCAGTAAGGGTGACGTGTTCCGAACAGCGTCGCTCGTGGCCAGATCCCTTCAAACAATTGCCCAACTGGTTTTGGTTCTTATTCGAAGAAGACTGGCGACCGAGTGGCGCTCAATAAAAATATCGAATCTTTCAACCGGACTTGCGTTGTTCTCGGCAATCGCATCTATAGCCGAAAACTGGACGACGACGATGTCATAGACGGCTGCAATCCAGTTCGGTCACGGTCCCAGATTCCCGCAGCGCTTTCCAACAGTGCTCAGGAAGCAGATCTCAAAGGTGATAAAATCAACCGAGAGCTGAAAGTTCTCTTTAGCCTCAATGAAAGCACGTTGCTAAGGAAAAGTCGTAGCTTGGACGATCTACACTCGTCCTGTGATCTCAGTGACATTATCAAATGTGACCAAACCAAAAACGGGACCACGCCTTTTTCCGTACTCTGTCACAATTCCCCGAATCGACGATTTCCAAACATTTCATGTTCTCACTCGCATTATGATAGCACGCAGCATGCTTACTCGATCTCATCCAAAAGTAATCAGTTTACATCTCGGCCGTGGAAGATTGACCACACGACCCAGTGGTCGCAGGAAACTCCGATGAAGATTCCAGCACGTCACCTCCTAAGGCCAAAGACTCTGAATTATCCATGTTTAATGATGGTTTAATAATGAAGGATTAAGACAACGACGGGTACCGTCCAAAAGATGGAAGAAAACTGACGACCCATAAATCTGGGGGCCCTCTCATTTGAGGCGCCTAGAATAAAAGAAAGTCCACCCCCAGTTCTTCAGAAGGAGAAACTATGCAGACGCCAGATTACAGAAAGGTATCATTAATTAAAGTTTTCTTTAAAACCATTTGTTGTGTGTTATATATATATATATATATATATATATACATATACATATATGTATATATAAAAGAAAGATTCTGTATCTCTGTCCGTACAATAACTAAGCACACATCTATCTATCTATACATATAGTATTAAGGGTATATAGAAATAACCTACTCAAGTTTCACCATAAGGATCTTCAGGGTTAATTGCCTGTAATTAATCAAGATATTGATTAATTACAGGCAATTGCAAAATGAATTATGCAGTTATGACCATTAAAAACAGTTCACAGTGAAGTTGAACGCTATGTTCAGTCTTCAACAACATCATGTTTGACATTTAACTTTTGAATGACGCAATATAAAGTTGCTCAATATGTTAGTACAGCATATTAAGGTGTATATAGAAATAACCTACTCAAGTTTCACCATAAGGATTTTCAAGGTTCATTGCAATGAATTAATCAAGATATTGATTAATTACAGGCAATAGTGAAGTGAATAATGTAATTATGACCGTTGAAAACAACTTCATTGCGAAACTGAAAAAAGAGTGAAAGAGAGTTAAATGAAGATTATCATACTTTTTACATATTAAACTATTTGGCAATACCTCTTAATTAAATTTTAGATGAGGCTTAATAATTAGAAGGTGGTTTTTATTTCAAACTATTTCTTATTTATTTATTCTAAGAAATCTTAAAAGTTAAAAATAGTTAAAATTTTATTGACTACTTATTTTATTATAATGGAGATTCGATGTCTCTCTAACCAAAAGTACAACACTGCTTATGTCACAATACCCTTAGGAATTGCGTAAGTTTATCGAGGATTATTTCATTTATAGTCCAAATCATTAATACGTAGAATAAATCTTATTTATTAACAATGTCCATATGAAAATGTGAGTTAGATTTGCCTCAAAACAGCCATGTTATTAGTGCATTGAAAATCCTGCAATGTGTCTTATATATCACTAAGAAATAAAGGTTTACATAATATTTGGCATGGTTATTTTGCATACTGGTTTTAACAAATAATTACTTGGTGTTATTGCTCTAATATTATTGTTTTATTTGCAATGTATTAAAATCAATCCTATGAATGATTTATATAGAAACCAATTAAAATATGATTAAAGTATGTGTAATTTTTTTATATGCATTATTTAATTTTGTTAGTCTTTCTAATTCAATAATTTCATTACATTAAAACTTAAATACTTACTCCTGAAGGCGTATATTCTTGCTAGTATATATTAATCGAACTCTATATATCGACTAAAGTTTATTATTGAAAGATCAAGCTGACATAAGTGTAATCTTTTTATATGTGTTCCTATTTAATTTTGTTAGTCTTTCTAATTTAATGTATTTTATTACATTAAAACTTAAATAATTACGCCCAGAGGACGCATATTCTTGCTAGTATAAAAAAAATTATTTGTTATTTATTTTTGTTGTAAGTAATTAAAAAACAACCAAAAACCAACCAAAAAAACAACCCTGCTTTCTATTTCAGCCGGTGATCAGCTCTGAAGAATGGGATGATCGAATGCATTCAGACATTGTAACATCCAGTTTGAAACGAGCAGTTTACATCGGAAGCGGAGATGTCAAAAATGCAGTCCAAATCCAAATTGAAGATCTTCACAGTCAGGATGGATTTAAATTATTTAAATTCCATCCTGGACTGTGAAGATCTTCAATTGGGATTTGGACTGCATTTTGACATCTCCGCTTCCGATGTACAACTGCTCGTTTCAAAACTGGATGTTACAATGTCTGAATGCATTCGATCATCCCATTCTTCAGAAGCTGATCACCGCTGAAATAGAAAGCAGGGTTTTTTTTTTGGTTGGTTTTGGTTGTTTTTTAATTACTTACAACAAAATAAATAACAAATAATTTTTTTTTATACTAGCAAGAATATGCGTCCTCTGGCGTAATTATTTAAGTTTTAATGTAATAAAATACATTAATTAGAAAGACTAACAAAATTAAATAGGAACACATATAAAAAGATTACACTTATGTCAGCTTGATCTTTCAATAATAAACTTTAGTCGATATATAGAGTTCGATTAATATATACTAGCAAGAATATACGCCTTCAGGAGTAAGTATTTAAGTTTTAATGTAATGAAATATATTGAATTAGAAAGACTAACAAAATTAAATAATGCATATAAAAAAATTACACATACTTTAATCATATTTTAATTGTTTTCTATATAAAATCATTCATAGGATTGATTTTAATACATTGCCAAATAAAACAATAATATTAGAGATCAATAACACCAGTAATTATTTGTTAAAACCAGTATGCAAAATAAACCATGCCAAATATTATGTAAACCTTATTTCTTAGTGATATATAAAGACACATTGCAGGATTTTTCAATGCACTAATAACATGGGCTGTTTTGAGGCAAATCTAACTCACATTTTCATATGGACATTGTTAATAAATAAGATTTATTCTACGTATTAATGATTTGGACTATAAATGAAATAATCCTCGATAAAACTTACGCAATTCCTAAGGGTATTGTGACATAAGCAGTGTTGTACTTTTGGTTAGAGAGACATCGAATCTCCATTATAATAAAATAAGTAGTCAATAAATTTAACTATTTTTAACTTTTAAGATTTCTTAGAATAAATAAATAAGAAATAGTTTGAAATAAAAACCACCTTCTAATTATTAAGCCTCATTAAAATTTAAATTAAGAGGTATTGCCAAATAGTTTAATATGTAAAAGTATGATAATCTTCATTTAACTCTCTTTCACTCTTTTTTTCAGTTTCGCAATGAAGTTGTTTTCAACGGTCATAATTACATTATTCACTTCCACTATTGCCTGTAATTAATCAATATCTTGATTAAATTCATTGCAATGAACCTTGAAATCCTTATGGTGAAACTTGAGTAGGTTATTTCTATATACACCTTAATATGCTGTACTAACATATTGAGCACTTTATATTGCGTCATTCAAAAGTTAAATGTCAAACATGATGTTGTTGAAGACTGAACATAGCGTTCAACTTCACTGTGAAACTGTTTTTAATGGTCATAACTGCATAATTCATTTTGCAATTGCCTGTAATTAATCAATATCTTGATTAATTACAGGCAATTAACCCTGAAGATCCTTATGGTGAAACTTGAGTAGGTTATTTCTATATACACCTTAATACTATATGTATAGATAGATAGATGTGTGCTTAGTTATTGTACGGACAGAGATACAGAATCTTTCTTTTATATATACATATATGTATATGTATATATATATATATATATATATATATACAACACAACAAATGGTTTAAAGAAAACTTTAATTAATGATACCTTTCTGTAATCTGGCGTCTGCATAGTTTCTCCTTCTGAAGAACTGGGGGGTGGACTTTCTTTATTCTAGGCGCCTCAAATGAGAGGGCCCCAGATTTGGGGTCGTCAGTTTTCTTCCATCTTTTGGACGGTACCCGTCGTTGTCTTAATCCTTCATTAATTAAACCATCATTAAACATGGAATAATTCAGAGTCTTTGCCTTAGGAGGTGACGTGCTGGAATCTTCATCGGAGTTTCCCTGCGACCACTGGGTCGTGTGGTCAATCTTCCACGGCCGAGATGTAAACTGATTACTTTTGGATGAGATCGAGTAAGCATGCTGCGTGCTATCATAATGCGAGTGAGAACATGAAATGTTTGGAAATCGTCGATTCGGAATTGTGACAGAGTACGGAAAAGGCGTGGTCCCGTTTTTGGTTTGGTCACATTTGATAATGCACTGAGATCACAGGACGAGTGTAGATCGTCCAAGCTACGACTTTTCCTTAGCAACGTGCTTTCATTAGGCTAAAGAGAACTTTCAGCTCTCTCGGTTGATTTTATCACTTTGAGATCTGCTTCCTGAGCACTGTTGGAAGCGCTGCGGGAATCTGGAGACCCGAACTGGATTGCAGCCGTCTATGACATCGTCGTCGTCCAGTTTTCGGCTATAGATGCGATTGCCGAGAACAACGCAAGTCGGTTGAAAGATTCGATATTTTATTGAGCGCCACTCGGTCGCCAGTCTTCTTCGAATAAGAACCAAAAACCGTTGGGCAATTGTTTGAAGGATCTGCCACGAGCGACGCTGTTCGGAACCGGTCACCCTTACTGCTGCTGCTGCTGCTTTGACTATGACTTAGGCGCAGATGCACAGACGCTTTCTCTTCATCTGAACCAGTGTTGCTGTCAGCATCCGCATGAGTTTCCAGTTTTCCCATTTGGGTCCGACTTGTCTCGTGACTTACTGAAATCTCGCCGTTTGTAAACGTTCGACTTTCTTTCAGTTTTGTAGTTGAATCCGTTCCTTTCTGAGATCCATCAAGAATTCTTATGGTCCGTTACTTTTGTGGATACGCGTTCGACAGTTTTTTTGCTGGCTTGTCTCTGAAAGAAAAAAAAAAAAAATAAAGAAAAAAAATAAAGAAAAATAAAACCATGAAAATTATGCTCAGATTAAAATAATAAATAAGCAAAAATAAATATGGTAAAAGATATAGAAGCTCTAAAAGGGAAGGATAATAGATACGTTGGTTGGTTGGATTTACAGGTACCCCCCCATGATGCTTAAGGATGGAATCGTTGGGCTGAGGAAGTCTAAGACATTCAACACTCCACTTTGGCGCCTAATTGCAGGTTAAACGGGTGGTCGAAGAGCAACCCTGCTATCAATCGGCTGTTATATTGTCTTTGTATGTCCTTATCGTTCTGTGGTTATTTATGCAAGATATTTGTTTTAATTTGAAAGTTATTGAAAGTTCTTTTTTTTTTTTTTAACTAATTTTTTTTTTTTTTTTTAACTTCATTTTTTCTATTTATATCCATAAATGAACCTTAAACAGGCAATACCAATCCGGGTTCAGGGGTGAACGCTGGAGTTAATGGTGATGAAAGAGTACTCCCACTCCCCAGAAGCTTCCAGAACTCCAGAAACTTCACCATTTATTAAGTTTAACATCAAAGCCCCAGGAGAGTACAGACCCTCAACCACCACTAGCACATATATGATGAAAAGGTTTGTCGGTCTGTCCC
>CM042153.1:86645224-86670224 GCA_023376005.1 Doryteuthis pealeii
GTGATATGAACATTGAAATAGCAATGAGAGATATAAAATACAAAAAATAATGTACAAATAGAAAGTAAAGTACAAAAAAATGTACACGACAAAAAAGTACAAAACAGATAGCTAGGATCAAACGAAAAAGTACCGCCATCAAAGGATATACGAGGAGGAGACTCTCAGAAAGGAATAGATGGCTCAGACGTCATACGGGACTTACAAAAGTCGACCTAGTAGCGTCTATACAAAAATATAAGTTAGACAGAATGAGATTGTTCGGCATCCGATAGTACTATCGTACAAATAAAAAGGTACAAAAATTCATGTACCAAAAATAAGCTACCAACCCCCCCACATCATATCATACAAAAAATGATATCCCAAAGGTAACAAAGTTAAAGGGTACAAATAATGAAAGCTAGCCTACACCACAACGAACTAGTCTAATATCGAAAGGTGCTTTGTCTGATGATACATGCCTCGTAAGGAATGAAACCGAGTTAAATCCTTGGATCAGAGCTGTTTGCATTTCCCTTCGATGCTGCTCAATACCGTCTTAGAGCAAGGTCAGCATGGTTCCATGGTCTGTTCTCCCCTCCAGCTATATATGGGTAGATAGTCCGCATAGGTTAGACTCTCTAGCCCTGGAAGGTAGGGCAACTGGTCTAGATGAGAATAGGTAATTAAAACCAGCTGATACTGTCGAATGTAAAGAAAGTTCGAGCCTTGGTATGTATATCCTGTTTGTTGTGCACAAGTTGGGTTGAGATCGCCATACAAGAAATTTTAATGATAGAGTATGAGAACGTATAAAAATCAATTCTTCTCATTAAGTCAAGGTTTATAACTAAGAGGTTAAATAAGGATTGTTAGTTCAAAATCTGAGTCAGGGTGATTGAGCGCCGGTGTTATGTAATCGGTGCAGTCAGTGATGAATTTTGTTAGAATCATTTTTATTTGAAAGTCTTTCATGTGAAGGGCATCATTCCATGATCAGGAGTTATCAAGACGGCCTGTTTTAAGCAATGCAAACTTTTTAAAAACTGTTGAATTTCTGCCAGATGTGGAATAGTTGTAGAATAAGCATACGACCACCAAACATTTCAGATAAGTCCGCAATCAAGCCCCTAGTCAAGTAGTTCGCGGCGCGGGCGTCCACTCATTGGCCAAGACTTAGATAGGGCATAATTCTGAGAGACGAGCGCGGTGAACATTAGAGCAATACCTGGCATTAACATTTGTAACGCGCAATCATACAATCATTAGAAATAATAAAGGCTACATTGCATGTTTGACAAAAAAAAAAATGCTAAAAGAAAAACTCAGAAAAGGAAACGGAAAAAAGAAAACTACGCACCTATGGCTAATTGCATCTGTAATCGTCCTCGCTGCACTATAGATAAGAGGCCTTCCTAGTCCCGGTCCGTCTCTAGCACCTATAGCGAGATGGAAGAAAGCATTCTTCCGCGTCCTCCACTTGCTAGATAAGAGATAGAGGTGACTTGTACTTCTCGGCCTGCGACCTATAAAGACAACTGTTCTAGTTCCTTCTCCGTTCCCTGCTAGTAGATTGTGAAGGGTGATTCCTCCTGTTCTCCGCCTAATAAGATGAAGGGTGACTCACTTCCCATGTTCTACGCCGTATATTAGATTGAGAAGGGTGATTCCTTCCGGGTTCCGCCTAATAAGAAATCTCTCATTTGCCTCTTCACCCGTGCCTCGACACCTAGTTTAAGAAAAAGAGGCCATTCATTACCGATCCTCCACATATAGGAAAAGACAATTCTTGTACCATCCTCCCAGCTATAAGACGATGGCGTTTCCTTCCATTCTCCAAGCGCTTATAGAAGAAGGCCATTCCATCCTGTCCTCCAGCAACTGATAAGCGGAACGATCGGCGAGTTCGTTCCCATCACCTTCACTACTATCAGAGACAACTGTTTGCAATTCCTTCCCCGCTCCTCAGGCAGTCACTTATAATAGACTCGCCTATTCCGTGTCTCGTCCTCGCACAGCGCTATAATAATGAGACAGCGTATCTGTTGCCTATCCTTTCAATCCTAATAGGACGAGCGGCACAAATTCTTTCTCCATTCTATGTCTTTTGGTGTACAGACTGTGTTATAGTTAGCAGATCAGCGTCTGTGTTTGCGCTCAGTCTCAGTATTGTAATTCATTTCTGGATTGATGGTAGCTTGACTGGTGTGCTCATCTTTGTTGTTATTTATAGTATCTAACATTTCTGGCTATTGTAGACATACAAACCAGAGAATGAGGAAACTTAGTGAGGATTAGACCATTGGTAATGAGATAACGCGGATAAGTTGGTCTGCTTTTCACACATGGATGAACGACCCAAAATTCAAATATCTTGAGAGAGTTTTCATTCTAAATTAGATAAAGAAATAAGAATTCATTAGAGAATACAAAAAATGGTGAAATATGACAGATACACGTTCGAATAAATACAATGGACTTTTTCAGGCGTGGAATCTCTTCTAAACTTATGATTCGCCAAAATTGATGGTTAGTAAATTTCCTTAGAACATTCTTCGCTGAATCTGCATCAGGTTGTTGGTAACTTTAATTAATAGCACATAAATTCCTTAAGTTTTTGTAACTCCTGCCACTAACCTTTAGATAACACACACACACACACACAGCACACACACAATTACTCTCTTTTTATGAATGCTGTATCTATATAATAGTGCTTGATATTTGGGATAGAGCGCATATACAGGGATGGATAACAAGGTTAGTCAATGGTAGGCCATATGTATGGCGCAGCAGATTCAGCCACCTGCCACACCTCTGGGGAAAAGTATCAAAAACGGTTTTTCGGCAAAATTTTTACAACTATACCAGTCCCAATGTTTGGTCTCCGAACTCCCCAGATCTTAACCCCATGGATTTTATGTATGTGGCGCTGTTGAGACGACACCAATTGCTGTGCAATACTACAAAAATCTATATAATAGTGCTTGATATTTGGATAGAGTGCATATACAGGGTGTTCAGATAAATTTAACTACTTATATTTGGATTTATTTTCTCTGTAGGTTTGAGGTATTGATGCCACTATGCATCATTTAAAAGCTTAGACCCTTCTTCATTCATATACGTGATGACGAATAGAATGGATGACTGGAATGACACTTGAATCATGGAAGAGAATAACTTGTATCCTGATGATCTGCGCCGGTTCATCAAATAAGATTATGGTTGCTGCCCAATGCTTACCTGAACACTGTATAACAATCAGGCATGAACTGAGAAATTGCAATGGAGACTATGAGGCTGTGGCTAAAAAAAAAGCAACATAAAGATGATCTGATTGTGTTTGTACAGCAGAATTCCTTGAAATCTGCAGAAAAAAGTGTTGGAGGACCTCAGATGCCTATGTGGAGTTGCTAAAAACTGTAGTCAAGCCCTGGATAACAAGGGTAAGTCAATGGTAGGCCATATGGTATGGCAGCAGGATTCGGCCGCCTGCCACACAGCGCTCTGGGAAAGTCAAAAATGGTTGTTGGCGAATTTTTACGACTACACCAGTCCCAATTGTTTTGGCTCTGAACTCCTCAAATCTTAAACCTATGGATTATTATGTAGATGGGTGCTGTTGAGAAAGACATCAATCGCCGTGCCAGCATTACAAAGCCCAGTTAATTGACAAATTAGGTCAGTTTTTGAGACCCTTCCCAGGGAAAATGTAACATCAGCTTGCTCAGTGGTTCCAATCGACGGCTAATGGTGGTTGAATTTCTTTACATCCATTAAATTTTTTGTAGTTGCAGTCCCAGCCTTTTAGATTTTTGTGCATCAGGGATGCAGGATGCATACCTATCAGAATCTCTGCTTATTTATAATATTATATTATTATATACTATATATACTATACTAGATAGTTAGAAAGTTAGAGTAAGCAAAGACAAAAAGTCAAACAGCAATTCCATCCTGTTGACTGGGGCTGTAGAATACGTACGGGACTGGAACCTCTGCAAAGGGTAAGATCCCGCCAATGGGGCCATATGTTGGCCGTGAGTGGTGACCTATGATACTTAAGGACGAATATCCTTGTGGCTGAGCAAGTCCATGACATGCAACACTAGATCAGGCATTCAGAGGAACCCGTCCAATTAATCAGCCTAGCACCTGTATGATTGTCTAAACCTTATTGGCCTTATAGCACCCCCCCAACTCTTTTTATCATATATGTGCTAGAAGGCAGTGGCTGAGGGTCTTAGTGTCCTGGGGTATGGTTTAAATTGTTATCTGCATCTAGGTGGTGAAAATTCCAATCTGGATCTCTAGAGTACCCCTTTATTGCCATTACTCCCAGGTCACCTGACCCGGAGTGGTAGTGCCTGTTAGGCTCCCATCTATGGGTTAAATAGATCAAAGATGAGTATTAAAATGTGTTTTAAAAAAATTAGATACCCAACAAGAATGTAAAACAAAATGTCTTCAGCATAAAATAACCAACAAGGGTTGTCATGTCGTAAAATCCAACCAACGATACAGCACTTGGTAACTGACAGTTTTCCTCCACCTATGCAATTTTCAAACAAGTGAATGTATTTGTTTGTGTTTTTCCTTATATGCTGTTGTGTGGGTGCATCATGGAAGGGTCAACCACTGAGTCATGGTGGCGGGCTTGTTTAGTTTACAATTAAAAGGATTCATAAAAAAAAATAAATAAATGATGAGATGATAATAATAATATAACATAATAATAAACAAAAAAAAATGCAATAGATGAAATAAAGTAGCAAAATAGAACAACAGTAAGACTACAAAATGCCGTCCTAAAATCCTGCACAAAGAAAACCAGGCTCCCACCATGCCCCATAAACTAACTAGCACATGACTCTGGTGATGGACCCTTCCATGATTCTACAACAAAAGAAACCAACCTTCCCCACCCATGCCAATGAACTAAACTAGCACATGATCTGGTGATTGACCTTTCCCATGATTCACACAAAAAGAAAAACCAGCCTTCCCGCCAATTTTGTGTGACAAATCCATAGTCAGGCAATGGTTACTTCCATTTTTGTTTGATGTCACTACTCGTACTGATAAGAATATTGAATTCATTGGAGATCTTTCGATATCCCATTCCACGATTATGATGGTCAGTTATCACTCACAAATATTTGAGACAAAGATACAATTTATATAGAACATTCAGTGATGCTGATAGCTTTTTGAGTTTAGTGCATCCTAGGACGCACATATTTGCTTTGAAGGAGTCCCCCGTGAAAAATTTATGGTCCCAACTAAAGTTTCCTAATAAATTGTAGGGGTTTTTTATTTATAATCTGGGGAAACATACTAAAGCTGTCTAAAACTCCTGCCTATTCCTGTGTCATTCATTTCTAAGAAGCTATTGGAATGTATTTAAGTTAGCTTAAGTGGTGAGGGAAGAAAAAGAAAAACACTGGGGTGCATGGATACGATTTTACTGCACCTTTTAGATGTTTGTGCATCAGGGGATGTCAAGACAAAATACCCTATGCACATCTTTGAAATCATTTGTCCAAAAAATAGGGTAATTACTGGAAGCTCTTGAATGGTAGTGATAGCGCTT
The DNA here is from genome assembly GCA_023376005.1 of Doryteuthis pealeii. Classification (NCBI taxonomy): domain Eukaryota; kingdom Metazoa; phylum Mollusca; class Cephalopoda; order Myopsida; family Loliginidae; genus Doryteuthis; species Doryteuthis pealeii. The sequence goes on from CM042153.1 coordinate 86,650,803, forward strand.
ATATTCGGACATATTTACCTTTAGGCACCCCTTTTTGATCTCGTTTAAGAAAGAGACATGTTTTTCATTTACAACCGTCAATATCGGTTTGTTTTGTTTGGGGTTAGGGTTTAGGGTTTAGTTTTATAATTTTTTTTAAATCTAAAAAATATCTGTTAAAACAACCAGATATTGACGGTGTAAATAAAAACATAGTCCTTTCTTAATCGAGATCAAAAAGGGGGTGCCTAAAGGTCATATGGACCCTTATATTTAATTGGCCACTTAAAAATACGTTTTAATTCAAATTAGTATTTGAAATAGAAATGGATATTTATTAGTAACCCATTTTGATTAGACATTTTGGGTTGAGTGTTTGATAGTAAGATAGTTATAAGTGAACTTAGATAGTAGCCTTATGTTTAAAAAACAAATCTTTTTTTTTTCTCCCTGAAAGCACAGCCAACTAAATTATATGGCCCCACATGTAACATAAGCTGGCAGCATTTCCAACACACATATATATATTAAAAAAACAATGCACATATATTATATATTATAGCAAATATATGCACCCTCCGGGTGCAAGTATTTAAGGTTTAATATAATAAGAACTATTGTTTCAATTAGAAAGGCTAATGAAACTAATACAGATAAAAGATTTGAAACAGAGGGAGTAATAATAAAATGGAACAACTGAAACTTACTCTTCCATCACTCCGTCTTTCATTGTTATTTTTTTTCTAATTTAAAGTATTTTAGTTAAAGAGGAAGTAAAGAATGAAATGGACAAGTGTATTTTAATCCTTGTTAATGATTTGCATCGTTAGATTCATTGAAGAGATTTTTTGCTTATAATTCATTAAACATAAGATAAACCAAAACAGTATTAGAAATCAAGTAATACTTAAGCACATATTCATTAAATGTCGACTTTTTAATTAATTATCATGCAAATTAGGCTTTCTGTTGTCACGATGACTGTAGAACTCACACTATTTATCTGGGTTGTATGATATAATTAAATTGCATGGTTGATCTAGTATGTAGAGCATAGTTGAACAGTATTAATAATCGGTGAAGCAATTTTATTAGATAATTGAGGGGTGCTTTAAATAAAAGTAATTACAGGGGAGTGTGATGTCATAACTAGAGGATTGTGACGTGACTAGATGAATACTGTTTCAAGTTCTTACAGACATACAACAACCACAACTCTCCTTAATAATCAAGATATATTATATTATATTTCACACACACACACCGACTATATATAGTATATACTTCATATATATATAAATATGCTTTCACCACACACACACATGTCATTTGTGTGTGTGTGTGTGTATATATTATATAATATATAATTATAGTATTACACACACACCATGTAATTTGTGTGTTCTGTATAATCATATATATATATATAGACACACTACTAGTTATATAATATAATTCCACAGAATACATAAATAATAATTTGTTTGAAATTCTAAACTAGAAATTACATTCTGAAGAATATATTATCGTATTTTTAATTCCTAAGATTTGTGAATTAAATAAAATACAGTAAAACTAACAAAATAATATTGAATTAACCTTACGAAAAAGACCTCGGCTGAAAAAATTTAAAGGATTGGTTTTGTGAATTGATGATTTTATTTGGCTTCAAATGTGCACTAGCATTTCGGCTAAATACAATGTACCTCAGATCCTTTTTATTTAAACAAAGGCTCATACATTTCAGATCGAGATTGGGAGTAAACAATTTTTTTTTTTTTTTTTTTTTTTTTTTTCTTTTTAAGTATGCAAATTTTGTTGTAAATAATATTTATTTAAACCACTTTTTGAAGCAACCAATTTCAACTTTTTAAAGGTGTGGTCTGGTCTGGATTTTTCAATAAAGAAAACATTTTAGATCATGAAAAGGGTGAGTTTGAAGCTCCGAGAATAATTTGCAAAAACAATTATTTTTAAAAAATTTTTTTTTTCTTTAAAGTTTAAAAAAACGAACCAGCTTACTAAAACCTGTATGACCAAAAAGTAATAAACATCAGTTTTTCATTTCTAATCTTTTTCTAATAACCTGTTGTTCTGTTGTTGTTTTTCTTTCTTTTTTTTTGCATGGATGGGCCTTTTTATAAGCATTTTTAAAGTAGAGTTATGCAATTAAATCTCTCTCTAGGAAAATATTGCTATTTTTGTTCTAGTTGTATAACAAGCTGCTCCATGTTAGTATAAATTATTTAGGTTTGTACCAAACAGAAGATAACAGTAGCGTAAGTTATATAATTATATTATTTATTATATATATATAATATGTATATACTACAGATAAGTCTACATGATCAACGAACCTACTAAAAGTTCTCGCTTAGATGCTCTTCAGGGCAAAGATCTTAGCCTGAAGACATTAAGCGAAATTTTCAGTAGGTCGTCTGACTCATTAGATTATCTTTATTATTTGCTCTCTACCTAGGTATTGAGAGGCACTTTTAATACTTATTCAGCTTTGGTCTCCTGGCAGTTGCTTGTGGTATGAAATTATAATCTTAATATATACTATGCATTACATTGTTTTTTCTTTTTGCTAAAGATATTCGTACTAATAGATTATTTTCTGGTTGGTACGATTGATCTTCGGTCTTTTCTTTTCAAAAAATTTTTTTTCTTCCCGGTTGATGTTTTGGTAGTATATTTTTTTTAGCAATCAAACTATTTTGCGTTGTTCTTTCTCAAGCGGCAAGGATTTTACCAACAAGTTTGGTATATTAATTTTTATATATATAATATATTATATATTATAAGTATATGTGTGTGTGAAGTGTGTAATTGAAAATGGAAGCGAATCTGACGGTATGTTGAATGAAAAATGAAGAAAGAAAATGTTGAATGGATAAAAATAGGATTTATTTTATTATATTTTACTGACGTGTGTTTTGGCCAGGAGTTTATCTATGCATACATGTATTCTATCTATTATCATTTTAATACAAAATAAAATAACAATAATAGAAAAAACTACAGAAATGTGTCAGTACAAATATAATAAATAAATCTCTATTTTTATCCATTCAACATTTTCTTTCCTTCATTTTTCATTTCAACATATATATATATATATATATATGACAAAGAAGATGACTTACTGGGGAATAGAATATCGAGTTAAATTGCAAACATCAAATGGTCGATACAAATATTAACGGAAATAAGTACAGGGTTGTAAAGAATATGAAGTACCCAATACATTAGTAGAACGGATTTAGTAGAAAGGTATATGTAGATAACCTACTTCACTTCCACAATTGTCTTTAATTAATCAATTTTTTATTAATTCATTACAATTAACCTGATGATCTTTTTTGTGAAACTTTAGTTGGTTATCTATATATAACTTTTCTACTATATATATATATATATATATAGTATTATATAATATGCGGTGCTATTATTTTTAAGTAGACCGTGCTCAGTATCATTGATAGAGATATATATTTAAGTTAAGGTGGCATGGACATTGAGTTTAACACCTAGTTACTGCAGTTTTCTTACCTATGCTATTTTTTTTTTTTTTTTTTTTTTACTAGTTGTTTGTCACAGAATTCTGTCTGAAATATTAGTGAAAAGAAGGGTCCATTTTTTTTTTTTTTTTTTTTTTTTTTAGAATATCTTGATATATTTTTAAAATGCATATGCTTTTTAATGCAATCCTTAAAATTCTGTACATAGGACAAATTCTTCCTCTCTCTCTCTCTCTCTCTCTCTCTTCCCTCTCTCTCTCTTCTTCTAATATATATATATATATATATATTATATATATAATATATATATATAATATATATATAATGGGTGTCTCAAAAAGTATCGAGATTTTGTTTTTTTGACACCTTGTATTCTGAAAAAAATAACCTTCCCTTCATTAATTTTTTTTTTTTTTTCAGAATACAAAGTGTGTTAAAAAAGTACCAAGTTTAAAGCTGTATTTACCAAGATAGAAATGAAGAATGAATGGAATGTTTTTTTTATTTTTAGAATACAAGGTGTGTCAAAAAGTACAAAAAATCTCAATACTTTTTTGACACACCTTGTATATATAAAATCTGAAAAACCAAATATTCAGGGGATGTGTTTATTTATGAATAAATAAATAATTCTGCCTATGTTCGACCATTTTGGTTTTAGGTATATTGGATATATTAACCATCATCAGGCTGCAATATCATATTAACTGTCATTAAGGAGTGATGTCATGAAGCTCCTTCAAAAATGTTATTTCAAGTGGGATGAAATGAAAATATGACAAATTTATTTGTTTATAATTAACAGTATTCCTTTGTTTTTAAATGTGGTGACATGAGATTATTCAAAAATTTATTCATTCATAAATAAACATCCTCTGAATATTTGTTTTTCATATTTCCATTTTGGTAATCTGAACATTAGCTATATAAATGAGAGTAACCTTCCCTTGTTTTTTCACTTTGAGGAAGCATGTGTTTGTTTTGTAAAAACACAGAGTTTTCGACAAATTGGGTATACCTATACTTTTCTAATATACAGGTACTCTCAGAGAAATATTAACATCTTTTTTTTTTTAAATCACCTGTGGGAGATTCTAAGCATATGTTCACAGGGATTTGGTGAACGTGTAGAGACTGTTTGAAAATATATTAAAGGTATTCCTATAAGGGTGTTGATATTTCTATGAGAGTACCTGTATATTAGAAAAGTATAGGTTTAACCCAATTTGTCGAATCCGTGTTTTTACAAAACAAAACACATAGCTTCCTCACAGTGAAAGAAACAAGGGAAGGTTACTCTCATTTATGTAGCTAATGTTCAGATTACCATTTTTTAATCTTTGTAAGTTTAAAAATGAAATCGTGGAAGAAGAGTGGTATTGTTAACCCATTAGTCCGAAAGTGAACGTAATAGTGTAAATGATGTTTCAACTTACTTACTATGATGTCTTAGTCCAGCATGTGAACCACTACGCCATGGGGATCAATCTTACAAATGCTTCAGTGGAAAGTGAAATTTATTACTCAGTCTGTGATTCTATTAGATTTAATCACTGAGCATTAAAATATTGTTTTGGCTTTCATAAAAATAAAGAACTTTGAAGAAACAGATTTGTGAATTTTAAAAAATTTTATTTTTTATTTATTTATTATTTATTTTAATTTATTTATTTTTTTTTTCATTTATTTATTTATTTATTTATTTATTTTATTTTTGGTACTAATTTGGCATAAGTTTTTACATTTGAGTTGAATTAACATTCGCTTTTAGTGCTAACCTTCCTTAATAGAATTATTAATTTGCATTGATTTTCTCTTGACTCTCCCACTCACTCAATCTCTCACTCTCTTTCAGACATTTTCTCTCTTTTGTTGATTGTTTTCTTTGCTCTCTTTTCCTGAAACGATCCAAAATTGTCTTCGTGCAAGGGAGATAATCCGAAATTTTTGATAGAAAAAACAAAACAAAATAACGAGTTAAAAATTATTCAGTCTATTTTTTTAAGTGACTTTGTATGTTTATTTTTTATCTATTTATTTATTTATTTTTTATTTTTATTTTTTATTTTATTTTGTTTTTTTATTTTTTTACAAATGTTAAATTTCCCTCATCTCAGATGAGAAATAAGAAACCTGTGAATTTTGGGACAATCAAAATTAACTTTATAACATTTATATTGAAAAGAAAATTATTAAAAAAAAAAAAAAAAAAAAACGAGTCACTTAGATACATGTATAAAATATGCAAATATTTATTATATACCTTATTGTGGGTTTTTTTTTTTTTGTGTGTTTTTTTGGTTTTTTTTTTCCTCATCTGGAACTTGAAGTGTATAAACACATTGAGAAAATAAGGAAAAGTGAGAAAGAATATGGAACAATTTAAAATGTTAATTTAAGAGGCTATTAACTTTGTATGAGTTACATCTAACTTTTTACTCACACTAGATGTTAATGAGCACTCTTGACACTATACTATTCACTTTTTATCATAAAGGTGCGAGAAAACGGTAGCTGAGGGTCAACCACTAGTATTATGAATGCACATAAAGTTTTTTTGTTTTTTTTTCTATTGTTTCCTACATATTTTTTTATGTTATATTGTAAATGACCAGTTATACTGAGTGGTCGATCACGGAGTATTATGAAGAGAGTCCCTCACATGAGTGATCTGTGTGTACTTAAATAGTGACTAGCACAACCACCACTGCTGAGGTATGGGGAAGATGGGTCATTCCATTATATCAGTATAAAACAATATGTCTGTGATAAAATGACTATACCCAAAGTAGTTTATACTTGTCCCTGGCACAAAATATGGAGTCTCCGCTTTTAGAAAATGTTTCTTAATTCTTAAAGACTTTTTTTAATTTAATGATTTCATAATTTGTTCCTTTACCTTATGTTGAAAAAATAATCTCTATTATAAATTAAGATGATTAATTAATTTAAGTTATGTTCCGTGAAGCCAGAGGTTGGATCCAGGGTGGTCATTAATGATACACTATTATCATCACCAATTATGGGTTCTTGTACATCATTGGCTCCAATAGCAACCCTGACCTGATTCAGGAAAGCACCATACTAAGTACGACACCCCGAGCCTGAAGTCAAGTGGTCTACGAGTGATCCCTCGTCTCACGCTCCACGGGGGTTCGAAACAAGACAGCGACAACAAAATCCCACCTGACGCTGATGTCAGATCGGTTGGTCCATTCACGCACGCCGCCATGTATGCAACGACAAGCCATGCCCGAAGGAGACGGCGAACCGCCCCACCGAATGCAACAGCCGCCGCTACTAGCGACAGACGACCACTATAGCAGGCTCCAGCGCAACAAAAAGAGACACCTTTTGTAATACCGTGGCGACATCGGTCGCGGTTCTGGCTTTAGAGGCTTTCAGCTGTTATCGTTTGGAGGCAGCTTGGCACCGCGCGCTCTTTCAAGCACCGTTGCTCCAATCCTGCGGTTCCTCTTGTACTGGACGGGATAGCCGTGGTCACGGCTGACGTAACATACGTGTCAATCAGTAGGATAAAACTATCCTGTCTCATGACAGTCTAAACCAGCTCACGTTCCCTGTCAGTGGGTGAACAATCCAACGCTTGGCAAATTCTGCTTTGCAATGATAGGAAGAGCTGACATCGAAGGATCAACATTGCAAAATCAAATGATAAAAGCTACAAAAATTTGACCCTTTAAGTTGAAAAGTCAATATGATGTACAAGAAGAACGTGTAATTAGTGATGATAATTGTGCATCACTGATGACCAATCTGGATGCATTTTATAAAATCTATCTTCTGATTGTTCTATGAAACCAGAAGGTTTGACTATCAAATAAAATAGGTTTTTCTCTCAGATTTGTGCTTAGTTTATTTTTTATAAGAGTGATGTGTCCCTATTTTTGCTAGAGGTTATATTCTGCTTTCATTAAAGCCTCAATGTTTTTGAAGATAAATGCATTTATCATAATCCTTTTAGATTAAAAATTAAATTTTTTCTTTCAACTTTAACAAAGATAAAAAGGAATTTGCATTGATTATTCTCTATATGACTTTTTCAGACATGCAGTATATACTTATCTACAGTGATGCGGATAGCTTTTTGATTTAGTGTGTCCTGGGACACATATTTGCTTTGAATGAGTCCCCAAGAAAATTTATGGGTCCCAACCAAAGCCGTCTAACTCTTACCTTGTAACCTATCCTATGTAATTCATTTCTGAGAAACTATTGATATGTATTTACAGTTAGTTTGAAATGGTGAAGGAAGAAAAAAGAAAAACACTGGGATGCGTGGATATGATTTTACTTCATCCTTTTAGATTATTGTGTGTCAGGTTAACTTTTGATTTAAGGCCATGAAATCTTCTGCTATATTTATAGTGTCTCTATTTGTCTGTCCAGATCTGCAATTGACAACAAATCCCTGTGGGTCATTCCATGTCAATTCACCAGGGTTTTACATCCACCAACTCTGAATTACTTCAAATTTGGCACAAATGTTCCCCTTCATGAGTTAGGAAAGTGTGCCAAATTATTTTGTGTTAAACCTTACCATTCCAAATTTAGAGGGGGGGTATAATTTTCCTATTTTGCCTCTAAATTAAGGCCGTGTGGTATCGCAGAATCTCAGCATTTTTTTTTTTTTGTTTTTTAAATACTTACACACATTCAATATTTCTGAAATTTGGTATGAAGGGCAAATAAGGACTAGAATCCAAATATCCAAATATTTTAACTCTATACCTGATAGAAAATTTTTATTTATTGATTTTGGAGTCATGCATTTGGGGATGAGCAAAATAAAATGTTCTATCAAGTATAGGGTGAAAATATTTGGATTTTACAGTGCAGATTTCAAATTTTGCTGGTGTTTTGATATGGAATGACCCTTGTACTAATATCAAATGAAACTTTTCTCTGGTAGAATTTTACGAGAAATTCAGTGGTGGTATTTATATTTACCCCTGAATTTATTTGGGGTCACCAAGGACCAAATTACCGTCTGTGATATGAGAAAATATGAAAGAATAAATGTTGTTTCATTCCAGAATTTCATTCTAGAATATTCTGAAGACACACATTCTTTCATCATTCTATGACAAAGTTCGAAAGTATAATAATATTTTAGATTTAGATAAGTTTTCAAAGTTCTATATTAAAAAAGGATTAGAATATTTTTGGGTTTTCTATTTGGCAAAAATATTTTTTTGATTTTGCTTTTAAAATTTTTTTATAATTATCAACAATTTTTCAAGTGTATCTTTTAATCTATTAAAGAACATTTATTTCCAGCGAAACTTTTATTCGTAATTTAATTGATAGTTACTATGGTGAACAATACGAGATTTAAAAAGTGTATACTTAAACTTAGCCCGATACTATATAACCCAGACAAGGCTGGGCACATACAGCTAATTATTAATATATAAAATATGGAGAAAAAAAACAAGGTATTTGGAGAATGATTTTATTATAATTTGAAGTATTAGCCAATGTTAAATGTTTTGTTTATTAAACCATCATCAAGGCATTGTCAAAATATGATTCTGTAATTTCTAAATAATATTTAATTTAGATATGGAAAGAAGAATGAGAGAAATCTTAGCATTCTATGGCCGTTAGTAGCATTCATTTGCAAAACTGTGACGTAATTCGTGTTCAAAATTAATCTTTTAAAAAAGAAAAAACAAAATTATTTCATATTTTCTAAAAGATTTATGTTTATTTGTTTAAAATGTTGTTCCCATCATGACTCTTATTTTACTTTTTATTTGTTTGAAATTTATTTTGCAATTTTAAAGTATGAATATTAAGTGTGACATATACGAGGTATGACAGTTCCAAGACTGGTGTCACAAAAATTTCATTTCAAATCCAAACTACAAACTACTATTTATCCCTTTCAAAGTAATCTCCCTGGAGTCTAATGCACTTTCCCATCCTTCTCTGCTACGCTTGCATGCACTCCTAGAAGGATTCTTCCGGGATTCTCTGTAGCTCTGTCGTCACAGCTTTTTTGATGTCATGCACATTCTCAAAACGGGATCTCTTGATGATCCCCTTGAGCTTGGGGAAGAGGAAAATATCCCATCGAGCCAGGTCTAGTAGGGAGGTTGCTCAAGCACAGTGATATTTTTCTGGGCCAAGAACTCTTGGATACTCAGGGCAGCGTGGGCAGGTGTGTTGTCATGGTGAATCACCCACGAGTTCTCCTGCTACATCTCTTGCCTCTTCTTACACACTGAGCGAAGCAAACACTGCAGTATCTTTTTGTAGACATGCTGGTTGATCGTCTAGCCCTGTGGCAAGAACTGGTAGTTCGGGTTTAAAATAGATCTTTTGTGACACCTGGAACTTTTCTGATATACCTCGTATATTAAAAGAGTCTGTGTATTTATTTAATTTATTAATGGAATTGATTTTTAAAACCAAGAGTTGCTGCTCTTAGTTTATTTCCAATATGTTTGATTTTCAACCATCCAAAATTATTTTCATGTATAGTTTGATGGCAACTTTTTTGTCTAAAATTTGTTCTTCAAGATTCAACCTTTACACAACTGTTTCTCATTTTGATGGGTTTTTTATTTTTTTTTTTTTTTTACTTAACACTCCTCAAATGATTGTTTTTTTTGTATAATATTTGTTTTCTTTTCAGAGTGTCACGCTCAGTGAGGTATCATTCCCTGCTTTACTGATGCTAATTTTGGGCCTAATGCATTCGCAGACTGTGTTGGCTCATTTCTCTCACAAACCTAATAGCAGAGATGGCCTCAAATCTTCACGGTATGACTTACTTTTCTTATAGAGACTTTCTTTTATTTTTTCTTCTTTTTTTATTTTTTGTTGCTGTCTCTAACTAAGGGCTTCTTTTAGCCATACTCTTTTTTTCATCATGCAATTAATTAACTACAAAACTTTTATTTTCTTACACAAGATTTATTTCTGCCCATGTTCATTCCCCATGTGGTTGAGATTCAACCTCAGCAAAGCACGTCTACTCTGCTTCCATTTCTGATTGAATCTGAATTCTAAATCTAGTCATGTGTTTCTTGTGACATGTTCTCTAGGGATCAGATAGCTATAACCGTTACTGGTATTTTTCCAATGGAAATTTACCCACTTATGATCTCTGATTTGAAAGCCAATGGCCCCTTATTCTACAGGGTTTATCAATAATTTATGCTACCACATAAATTATGTAACACAGTTGCTTTTGTTGAGGTTGTGAAGGTGACAATCACACTTGACTGTTGAGATACCAAACTCACCAGATTCGCCTTTTATAGCTTGGAGTATGTGTTAAGTATCTGGCCGACATCCTTGGCCAGTTGTAAAGAACTTAAAGCAAATAAGTAAGTCCTGAGTTATAGAATCCTTTGGTAAGTAAATAAGTCCTGGGTTATGTAATCCTACGTAGTGTCAAAAGGTCCAGTGATATAATCCTATGTTCTGTTGTCCACGAAGGTTCAAGTAGCTCTGAGTAGGTATGACCAGAACAGCCAGTATAAATAATAATATCAGCAGCAGAGCACTGCCAGTGATTGGCCAATAGGTTGGTCACGTGGTTATCGGTGAGTCTATAAGTAAGAGTAGGCATTTACCACACGCCTTATATGTCAAAATTCTCAACAGTATGGCATTTGGGATCTGTAATTTTATGCCTACTGATCGTCATGGTTCTTGAATCATCCAGTTACTGTACTGTGATAAACTGTGCTTTCACCTTTCACACAATGAATGTTTTTGGTGGCTTTTGCAATTGGAACTTATAAAGTATAAGTTCCTGAATTACATTACATTGCACATTTTTCTTTGTGGCTTTCAAATCACAGTCTGAGTAAAGCAATGAATCCACACCAATTACCAAGATATTACCAATCATAGTGACTACCTGTTGCATAGCGCGTCGTCACTGTACTAAATTGCAATAGTTTTATCTTCGTTGTAAGAGATGACAATAACACCAAAGTTATCCTCCAGAAGTTTATTGAAATAAATTCAAGCTTCTTAACTTCGAGAGAGAGGGTCAGTTTAATTAATATATTCAGTCTTTAGACTTTCGGTCCTTCGATTAAATTTCTGGGTGACAAGCTTTTTCAGTTGGTAAATATTAAGGCTAGCTTTTCCGACACCAACTACACGAGGTCCCGCTCGACCAACTAACTCGCATCGACTCTCCCGACTACTGACCCCGATCACCTCACTCTCTCTCCGGCTGACTGTCTCCGGGGCTGACTGACGACTGACCTGTCTCGAGCCCTCAGTTCTTTTATATTCATAGCTACTCCCACACATTTTTATCTCTTGATCTGATAACGGGAAGTTGTTATATTTCTTTGTTTAATAAAACCGGAAATTCATATTTCCGTTTGTACAATATATAACATACCTACCATGGTTTGAACTGGTTCGGTCACGTCATATACATACTGCAATCTAGCACATACCAAAATATTGTAAAACTTTAAACTCACTCTAGTAGATTTGTTTCATAAAAATAACTACTTTTTAATGTCACTATTTTGGTCACTACGGTTACTATTTTGGTATTTTGTATAGCACCTATAAAATTTTGACCAAAATCCATCTCTCTTGGAAATGAAGGTTGTACACATGCATACATTGTTTTGTTCTGGTTTTTTTTTGGGTTTTTTTAATTTTTATTATCATTATCATTTATTTTGAGCACTGGACAAAGGCATTTGCCAATCCTTCCCATGATTGGGCTAGCCTCTGCTCTATCTTACCAGCAAATTCCAGTATCTTATCTCTCCATTTTCTGCCAGTCATTTTCCTTGTATTTTTGTTATTTATTGGGCACCATTCTTATACTCTTTTACACTATTATCCTAGCCCTTTTGACTGGGGCTTTAGAATACACAGACTGCACCTCTGGAGAGCATACATCCCTCCTTGGCTGTGTGTTGTGACCCATGATGCTTAAAGGCAGAATCCTCCTGGCTCAGCAGTCCATGATATGCAAGACTCCACTTTGGCCCTTACATAGGTTAGATGGGCGGTCAGAGAGGCCCCCTGCGATCAATCGGCTGGTTATGTAAAGCCCTAGCACCTATATGTTTGTCCCAACGCTACTGCCCTCATGGCAGACCGACAAACCTTTTCATCATATATGTGCTAGTGGTGGTTGAGGGTCTTACTCTCCTGGGCTTGATGTTAAACTTAATATAATGGTGAAGTTCTAGTTCTGGAGCTCTGGGGAGTGAGGAGTACTCCTTCATCACCATTACTCCCAGGTTCACCCTGACCCGGATTGGTATTGCCTGTTAAGGTGTCATCTATGGATATAAATAGAAAAAATGAGTTTAAAAAAAAAAAAAAAAATTTAGTTAAAAAAAAAAAAGAACTTTCAATAACTTTCAAATAAAACAAAATATCTTTGGCATAAAATAACCCAACAGAACATAAGACATAACAAGACAATATAACCAGCCGATTGATAGCAGGGTGCCTCTTCGACCACCCGTTTAACCTGAATTAGGGCCAAAGTGGAGTGTTGAATGTCATAGACTCCTCAGCCCCAACGATTCCATCCTTAAGCATCATGGGGGGTACCTGTAAAATCCAACCAACCAACGTATCTATTATCCTCCCTTTTAAGAGCTTCTATATCTTTTACCATATTTATTTTTTGCTTATTTATTATTTAATCTGAGGCATAATTTCATGTTTGTATTTTTCTTTATTTTTTTTCTTTATTTTTTTTTTTTTCTTTCAGAGACAGCAGCAAAAACTGTCGGAAGCGTTCCACAAAAGTAACGGACCATAAGAATTCCTATGATGGATCTCAGAAAGGAACGTTCAACTACAAAACTGAAAAGAAGTCGGAACGTTACAAACGGCGAGATTTCAGTAAGTCACGAGACAAGTCGGACCCAAAATGGGAAACTGGAACTCATGCGGATGCTGACAGCAACACTGGTTCAGATGAAGAGAAAGCGTCTGTGCATCTGCGCCTAAGTCATAGTCAAAGCAGCAGCAGCAGCAGTAAGGGTGACCGTGTTCCGAACAGCGTCGCTCGTGGCCAGATCCCTTCAAACAATTGCCCAACTGGTTTTGGTTCTTATTCGAAGAAGACTGGCGACCGAGTGGCGCTCAATAAAAATATCGAATCTTTCAACCGGACTTGCGTTGTTCTCGGCAATCGCATCTATAGCCGAAAACTGGACGACGACGATGTCATAGACGGCTGCAATCCAGTTCGGTCACGGTCCCAGATTCCCGCAGCGCTTTCCAACAGTGCTCAGGAAGCAGATCTCAAAGGTGATAAAATCAACCGAGAGCTGAAAGTTCTCTTTAGCCTCAATGAAAGCACGTTGCTAAGGAAAAGTCGTAGCTTGGACGATCTACACTCGTCCTGTGATCTCAGTGACATTATCAAATGTGACCAAACCAAAAACGGGACCACGCCTTTTTCCGTACTCTGTCACAATTCCCCGAATCGACGATTTCCAAACATTTCATGTTCTCACTCGCATTATGATAGCACGCAGCATGCTTACTCGATCTCATCCAAAAGTAATCAGTTTACATCTCGGCCGTGGAAGATTGACCACACGACCCAGTGGTCGCAGGGAAACTCCGATGAAGATTCCAGCACGTCACCTCCTAAGGCCAAAGACTCTGAATTATCCATGTTTAATGATGGTTTAATTAATGAAGGATTAAGACAACGACGGGTACCGTCCAAAAGATGGAAGAAAACTGACGACCCCATAAATCTGGGGGCCCTCTCATTTGAGGCGCCTAGAATAAAAGAAAGTCCACCCCCCAGTTCTTCAGAAGGAGAAACTATGCAGACGCCAGATTACAGAAAGGTATCATTAATTAAAGTTTTCTTTAAACCATTTGTTGTGTGTATATATATATATATATATATATATATATACATATACATATATGTATATATAAAAGAAAGATTCTGTATCTCTGTCCGTACAATAACTAAGCACACATCTATCTATCTATACATATAGTATTAAGGTGTATATAGAAATAACCTACTCAAGTTTCACCATAAGGATCTTCAGGGTTAATTGCCTGTAATTAATCAAGATATTGATTAATTACAGGCAATTGCAAAATGAATTATGCAGTTATGACCATTAAAAACAGTTTCACAGTGAAGTTGAACGCTATGTTCAGCCTTCAACAACATCATGTTTGACATTTAACTTTTGAATGACGCAATATAAAGTGCTCAATATGTTAGTACAGCATATTAAGGTGTATATAGAAATAACCTACTCAAGTTTCACCATAAGGATTTTCAAGGTTCATTGCAATGAATTAATCAAGATATTGATTAATTACAGGCAATAGTGGAAGTGAATAATGTAATTATGACCGTTGAAAACAACTTCATTGCGAAACTGAAAAAAAGAGTGAAAGAGAGTTAAATGAAGATTATCATACTTTTTACATATTAAACTATTTGGCAATACCTCTTAAATTAAATTTTAGATGAGGCTTAATAATTAGAAGGTGGTTTTTATTTCAAACTATTTCTTATTTATTTATTCTAAGAAATCTTAAAAGTTAAAAATAGTTAAATTTTATTGACTACTTATTTTATTATAATGGAGATTCGATGTCTCTCTAACCAAAAGTACAACACTGCTTATGTCACAATACCCTTAGGAATTGCGTAAGTTTATCGAGGATTATTTCATTTATAGTCCAAATCATTAATACGTAGAATAAATCTTATTTATTAACAATGTCCATATGAAAATGTGAGTTAGATTTGCCTCAAAACAGCCCATGTTATTAGTGCATTGAAAATCCTGCAATGTGTCTTATATATCACTAAGAAATAAAGGTTTACATAATATTTGGCATGGTTATTTTGCATACTGGTTTTAACAAAACCAGGTTTAATAAATAATTACTTGGTGTTATTGATCTCTAATATTATTGTTTTATTTGGCAATGTATTAAAATCAATCCTATGAATGATTTTATATAGAAACCAATTAAAATATGATTAAAGTATGTGTAATTTTTTTATATGCATTATTTAATTTTGTTAGTCTTTCTAATTCAATATATTTCATTACATTAAAACTTAAATACTTACTCCTGAAGGCGTATATTCTTGCTAGTATATATTAATCGAACTCTATATATCGACTAAAGTTTATTATTGAAAGATCAAGCTGACATAAGTGTAATCTTTTTATATGTGTTCCTATTTAATTTTGTTAGTCTTTCTAATTTAATGTATTTTATTACATTAAAACTTAAATAATTACGCCCAGAGGACGCATATTCTTGCTAGTATAAAAAAAAATTATTTGTTATTTATTTTTGTTGTAAGTAATTAAAAAACAACCAAAAACCAACCAAAAAAACAACCCTGCTTTCTATTTCAGCCGGTGATCAGCTCTGAAGAATGGGATGATCGAATGCATTCAGACATTGTAACATCCAGTTTTGAAACGAGCAGTTGTACATCGGAAGCGGAGATGTCAAAAATGCAGTCCAAATCCCAAATTGAAGATCTTCACAGTCCAGGATGGAATTTAAATAATTTAAATGTCATCAATCTTCTTCAACCAGTATAAAAAAAAAATTTTTTTCTTTCTTTCTTTTTTCTTTTTCATTTCAATTCTCTATTTTGACATTTTCTCCATGCATCTCACCCCTCTGCACCCATTTTATCGTTCTTCTTCCTCCTCTCTCTATTTGGTCTCTCCTCCTCCCTCTATTTGGTCTCTCCTCCTCCCTCTATGTTCTCCCCTCCCCTCTCTCCCCCTCCCTCTATTCGGTCTCTATTCTCTCCTCCTCCTCTCGGTCTCTATTCTCTCCTCCTCCTCTATTTGGTCTCTATTCTCTCTCCTCCTCATTCGGTCTCTATTCTCTCCTCCTCCTCTATTGGTCTCTATTCTCTCCTCCTCCCTCTATTTGGTCTCTATTCTCTCCTCCTCCCTCTATTTGGTCTCTATTCTCTCCCCTCTCTATTTCTCTATTCTCTCCTCCTCCCTCTATTTGGTCTCTATTCTCTCCTCCTCCTCTATTTGGTCTCTATTCTCTCTCCTCCTCTATTTGGTCTCTATTCTCTCCTCCTCCTCTATTTTGGTCTCTATTCTCTCCTCCTCCCTCTATTTCTCTATTCTCTCCTCTCCTCTATTGGTCTCTATTCTCTCCTCCTCCCTCTATTTGGTCTCTATTCTCTCCTCTCCTCTATTTGGTCTCTATTCTCTCCTCCTCTCTATTGGTCTCTATTTTCTCCTCCTCCCTCTATTTGGTCTCTATTCTCTCCTCCTCCCTCTATTTGTCTCTCTCTCCTCCCTCTATTTGGTCTCTATTTGGTCTCTATTCTCTCCTCCTCTCCCTCTATTTGGTCTCTTTCTCTCCTCCTCCCTCTATTTGGTCTCTATTCTCTCCTCCTCTCTCTCTATTTGGTCTCTCCTCCTCCCTATTTGTCTCTCCTCCTATTTGGTCTCTCTCCTCCTCCTCATTCTCTCCTCCTCCCTCTATTTGGTCTCTATTCTCTCCTCCCTCTATTTCTCTCTCATTTGTCTCTCCTCCTCCCTCTATTTGTTTTCTATTCTCTCCTCCTCCTCCTCCTCCTCTTCATTTTCACATTTTCCCTCTTTATCTCCCCCCTCCTACTACATTTTTTATTTCCTCCTCATCTCCTCTTTCCCCCTTCCTCATTTTATCTTCCCCCTCTCCTCTCACCATTTCCTTCCCCCCCTCTCTCTTTATGTGTACAATATTTAAAGGATGAAGGTAACTTCAACAACAAAAAAACATAGTAATCAATATTTAATTAACAAACAAAATGTATATTCTGATGATGCAAATAATTCATCAAAATATTAACAAAATAATCTACAAATCCTCTTTCTTAATTTGCACTTTTTATTCAACCCTTAACATCCTATACCACCCTCATTCCGCCCGCCAGGAAGTCACATTTGTTTTCCTAATCCACCCCAAATGATAGCCTTTGTTTAAATGTAATATTAAACATATTTAGAAGTTTTTATTTTTAGGGAAATAACAGGTAACTTTAAATGAAAAGGAAATTTTTAGCCATTTTTTGATAAATCCTTAGAGGAATGGGGCTCTGGACTTAGAAAATTCTCAACAGGATGTTAAGAGTTAATAGATCATTTTTTTATTGTATCTCTTAATTTTTTAGATGAGCCTTGATAATTTGGATTATTCAGACTATTATCCTCAAGGACTGGTTTAGCTCAGTCAGTAGAGTGTTTGGCTAGGAATCACAAGGTTCCTGGTTCGATACCGACCCTTGCCAACTCAGCATATGATTAGAACAGGGATCTGTGCGGTAAAGTGAGGAGCTGATAATAGGTGTGGCACTCCACCTCAGATGCTAAAATAATCTCCTTGGTATAGCGCTAGTGAAAAGGAGATAGACTCCCTCGCTGTCTGGCTGATACCGACATTAGGACGACTTATTGTTATATACAACCCAGAAATGATTATCACTTAGAACTGTATGAACTCCACGCTTATATCCATTGCGCCATGTGTCCAGGCGCATGGTGCAATGGATATAAGTGTGGAGTTAATACAGTTCTAAGTGATGATTATCTCTAGGTTGCAGGTTCAATCCTGGTGAAGAGTGATAATAGCATAGAATACTTGACATAGCTTAACACTTGTAATCAGTCTTGGTTAACGGAATGAGAACAGTCTAACCTGGTGGATTGAATAAAGGGTTCAGTTCGATGTTCCATGAAGGCTCTTGAGTTCAACAAGGAACACCTAAAGAAGGCCAGAGAGTACATCGGCCAAAACATTATGTAGATAACAATAAAGATGAGGACAATAGTCTGAATAATCCAAATAATACAGATCATTTTTTGGCCAACTAATTTGGTACAATTTGGCATTTATTTTATAGATTAAAAGTATGTAATATAGAGATCCTTAAAATGTTTTCTTGTTTTTTGTTTTGTTTTTTTGGGGGGGGCGTTTAACTCATTTATTTCGTTATATAAATATATAAAACATCCTGTATACACAAAACCCAAAAAACCCCAATTTTTCCAGATTTCATCCCTAAAGTCAAAATGTTGTCAGATAAAAAACCATATTTTTACAATATACAGTGGAACTTTGGTTATTGAACATAATTCATTCCAAAATTATGTTTGAAAACAGATTTGTTCAAAAACTGAAACAATATTTCCCATAAGAAATAGTGTAAAGTGAATTTAAGTATTCTTAACCATCAGATGAGTGCCTATTTATGTGCCTACAGTTATGTATAATATGGAAAGAGGTGTATTTAAACAACAGATAACACATAAAAATGTAAATTCAAAAAAGAAAAGCGTAATAAAAGTAATATTTTACCTAATTCTTTATCATTTTTACATACGTTTTTGGCTGCAATGTGATAGCATACAAGGTGTGTCAAAAAAGTATCGAGATTTTTTTGTACGTTTTGACACAGCTTGTATTCTGATTAAAAATTATCATTCCAATCATTGTCAGATTTCTAATTTCTTCAATACTTTTATGACACACCTTGTATGTGGTGGGATTGGAGGAGGAAGGGTTATTGCTTTGAAGGGAAGCCCTTCCCCCCTCCAAGTAAGATCTATTTAAATGATATTTTAAAATGGGTATGATCAAGAAATAATATTTTGAAACGAGTAAGATGTATTTAAATGATATTTTAGAATGTGTAAGGTCAAGAAATAATATTTTGAAACGAGTAAGATGTATTTAAATGATATTTTAAAATGTGTAAGATCTAGAAATAATATTTTAAAACGAGTAAGATATATTTAAATGATATTTTAAAATGGGTAAGATCTAGAAATGATATTTTAAAATGGGTAAGATCTAGAAATGATATTTTAAAATGGGTAAAATCTAGAAATGATATTTTAAAATGGGTAAGATC